>JAEIFJ010003025.1:6410000-6887500 GCA_018903435.1 Leucophenga varia
AGTTAGATAGATCTTGCCTCGCGTTTACACTTACTTGCGTACATTTGTAGACCATTGTTATTGTTGTAGACCATTGTTATTTATACGTTCGCTAAGTACGTGGACCAAATGGTCTTTCACTATAAATAATATTATAAACAATAATAATAAGACCTATAAATTACTATAAATACTATTTAAATAACACGTCTCGGAATTTATAACTCATATTGTAGACCATTGTTACGTTCGCTAAGTACGTGGACCAAATGGTCTTTCACTATAAATAATAATAAACAATAATAATAAGACCTATAAATTATAAATAAATAATATTTAAATAACACGTCTCGGAGTTATTATACTTAACAATTATATAAATTATATTAAATTACTATACTATAACATAAATGCAACAAAATAAACAATTAATTTTCTTTTCTGGGGCACTAAACTAAAATATGACTTCTAAGGAGAGTTGTTATTCAAATAAATTTAATGTAATTGATCGTACTACATATGATAAAATTCAAAATAATGAAACAAACGACAAGCGCCAGAATCCGATACGAAATTCAAAGTATAAAAAAAACACATAAAGCGGCAGAGTTTTCATTGCTAGACTTTTTAAAAGTGAAGCGTAAAAAGAAACCCGGAGAGCGACATCGGCGTCCAGCTCGTGTAATTGTCAGTGGTCCTGCCGTTGTAAAGCGTCGTGGTAAAAAACGAGAACATGCCAAAAAGCGACATACAAGGCTAAAGCAATCTATTTTAAGATATTGTAAACTGAAATTAGAGGAAGCGCGTAATGAGCAGATTTAAATCGTTTTCAAAAACGCGCTTATGCACAGAATCCTATCAAGGCGCGAGCGCATAGACGTTTGGTATTGGGTTTTCGTGAGGCGGAGAACTATTTGCAAGTTAACAAAGTGAAACTGTTAATCATAGCGCCCGATTGTGAGCAATGTGCTGGCGAAGGTATCTATGAAACAATTATTTTTATACAATATAAAGCTTGACCCAATGTTAAATAATATTTGCAGCTGGCTTGGATGAAACTATAAGTAACATTAAAGCGCACTGTCAAAGTCTACAGGTGCCATACGTTTTCTCACAGAAACGTCGACAGTTGGCTTATGTACTTTTTAAAAAAGTACCAATTAGTTGTGTAGCCATATTAGATTACGATGGTGCCAATGCCATATATGCAGAACTACTATTGGCGCTAGGAGAAGCTAGAGAAGAGTACAAAAATAGAACTGAAGTTGTGAGTTAATTTCATGTGTTTATATGTGTACAATATTAATTTAAGCATACAAATATAAATGTTTGAAAAAGTTTCCAAATGTGCGCTCAAAGTGCTTGATTATTTTAGAGCTGATATCTATCATGTTTAATAACCGACAAGTGTAGTCATCATGGTGCTACTAACATCATAGAGTGTAGTAGTGATATTATCCAATGCGGTCATGGCGCCAGTTACACCAGATGAATCATTAAAGCTGGTAAAGGTCTGTATAGCCTCCTTGGCCTGCTGTGCCGCCAAATTAAATTGTATAAGTATAATAAGATAACTGGTTATACCACCGCTGACCTAAAAAATAAAATGTTTATAGTATAAACAAAAAAGCGAAACTTGCATTACGCACTCCATATAAAGTTTCGATGTCCAATGTGAAGAAACCACAAGCCGAAAAGTCAACAGAATGATTGAGTAGCTTTAGCGATAAATGATTAACCTGAAAAATAATCAATGCAATTATTAAATTGTTTCATAAATTATTATATGAGCGCTCCTTACAATTTCATACAGCATATTATCATCGGCTCGCTTTGAAGCGAGTGATGTCTTCCAACTAAGATAAATCAAATAGATGCATTTGCCCGATGTATAGCTTAGCGCAATAACCGTTATAACGGCATTCTTTGCAGAACGAAACAACGATGGTATAACCTGATCTTGTGTAGCACAATAGAGAAAATATAGTTGTGCCGTAAATATAAGAAATCCATAGGCCATTAATATTAATATTGGATAACTCCAGAGTTCGTTTAAAGCTTTGCCAATTTCACAAATTTCATCATGTATTTGGCATAAATTATTCAGTTTCTCCTCAACTTTTGTAATATTATTCAATTCACTTTCATGTGATATATTAACTTGGGCATTCGATTTGTTTTGCGGCTTGTGCGGTGTACCAAATGCTTCGTTAAAAGAGTTGTACGAATGTGCAACTATATTAAAAAAAAAAATTAAACAATTTAATAAACGTATAAACATATAAATGTAAACTTACTAGGTGCAATTTTATTTTTACTCGATCCTTTAAATGAGCTAAAATCGAATCCACCCAATTCCTTGTATAAATATTCCAAATTATGTTCATACTGCGGTGCACTATACAAGGTTACCGCAGTGTTGAGCCTAACGTTAGTCTCATTACCATTTAGCCAAGCTTTGAATTTTTCATGCTTTTGCACAAGTTCCTCGAGTGCATTATTGATTGCCTCAAAACGTTCCTAAGTAATGAAGACATTTATTATGTTACAATAATACACACTCCACTTTATACCATATTTATTAGGTTCATACCTTTAGCGCATACAATGAAACAGCAAACCAAATTTTGTCCAACGAATTTATAAATGTTGGTACTGCCGAAACAAACCACAAAAGCGCCATCCTATCTACCTCATTAGAGTAACAGAGTTAGACATAGTTATCGAATATAACTGTAACTATCTCGTTCGTACTTCACAACGTACAGTTCAAATTGAGCAGATACGTTTGGCTTAAGTGCGAGCAGTGCTACAATTAAACCTGTTTCATTTGCACGACCACTAAAAGTCGAATGAGTTGTTTCTTTGCGTAGCTTTACGGGTTATTAAAATCAGTACGAAGTGAACGAAGCAAGCTTAATATCGTCGGTGTTATTTTTCTTTTTCCTTTTTAAAACAAAAAAGAATATACGCAGTATTATTTATCTAAGAACGCAACGCTTTTTTTATGTTAATATTGTGCCGCAGTTCATTAAACTTAAAAATAACGCTAAAACAAAAACTGCAGCGTTTTGACGGCGCCGTTTTGTGTCCTTGAACTCGACGACCAATTGGCTTTGGTCCATCCACGCTTACCAACACAAACACACATACAGCCATATACCGGCACAGCACATAACACGCTTACTCAACAAAACTAAACTTTGGTGAAAAAAAAAAATAATAATCGCTTAATTATGTCCGAACCAAAGACTCCAGAGAAATTACTTGCCGCAAAACCGCCATTGGCACATCATCATCATCATAACAAAAGCCACAGTCCAAATGCAACGCTTCAATTGCCAAGCCCCATAATAACAAGACGTACACGCACTGCATCGACGTAAGTGTGAGCCGTAACCGCAATAAAATAGAAAAATATCTAAACGGTGCATAATGCTTTTAATAATTGTTTTTTTTTTCTTCATTGTAATTACCACTTTTTTGCTGTCTACCATGTACATCGCCACGCCACCCCAATCCAAAACATTGTTCGAATAACTACCAACCCAACGCCCAACCGCCCGCCTGTCTACTGCTTACATTACAATAGTTCGGCGCGTGCTCTTGAAAATCCAATTGTAACCGGAATTGTGAAATCCTTCAGTCGTACCAAGGGTCACGGTTTTATTACGCCTAGTATAGGCGGCGAGGACGTTTTCTGTCATGTTTCCGAGTAAGTTGAATAATTTATGAGCAATAATAACCTTGTTTGCTTGCTTTTACTAATACAAACACACACATTTTTCCCCCTCTTTCTATTTTTTCGCAATAATCCAAATGCTGCAGCATCGAAGGCGAATATGTTCCGATGCAAGGGGACGAGGTCAAGTATCGCTTGTGCGCTATACCGCCTAAATATGAAAAACATCAAGCAGTTCATGTGCAGATTATAAATCTTACACCTGAAGTGCATCATAAGTGGGAGGAACCCGTTTTTTTGCGGTTCGCCAGCCAAATAAATTTGAAATTTAATTTGAAGAGAAATATTTAAAACATGAATCGAAAAATAAACAAAGTCCAAAATGGGCGTTCAAACAAAAAATGAGATTTAAACCGCCACAGCCAGTTTCAATTACTTTCTTTAATTTTAAGCATAAAATAAATTGTCACAAATATTGCCTTTTTTTTCTTAATACACAAAAAAAAAAAAAAAATGATAAAATGCCGCAGTAAATTAAGTTCTGAGTACTTATAACGTTTTTATTATATAAAATCAGCTAAAATGATGAAATAAATTTAAATTGTTACGAAAATAGTAAACTGCAAGGAACCGCAGCTTGTAAGAAATAAATAATAATTATTATAATATTTGCATGAAAAAATTTATAATAGTTTTTTTTATTATTGTATAATAAATTTAGAGTAAAAATTATGCTTGGGGGAAATTATTTATTTAACTTGCTGAAAATTGTTTGTATAATGCCGCATTTCCATTGAGCCGCGTTTTGTTATCGCGTTAACAATTTATCGAAAACGCGGAACGGTGTTTCCATTGCGTTTTAGCGTTAGCGTTAGACTTAAAACAGCTGATTTTGTTTGTTATGTAGTAAAAAAATTGTACAGGTTAAAAAAATTTTTTTTTTTTTTTGAAATGGATTTTTAATTTAACAGTGGACGTAGGTGTTGTTCCTTTAGTATGTGTCCAATACGATCATGTAAGGTAATCCGTCATTTGAATATATGCAGCTGAAGCTTTTATGTAAATGTTTATTTTTGCGGTTACTTTGTCAGCTGTTTTCATAAGTATGCGCAACTTACGATTGCCAAATTATTCGAACCGATAAGAGAAATCGGTTTGAAATCGGTGTGAAATCGGTTTGAACGCGTGTTATCGAAAGGCCTTAATTGACTTTTCCCAACCTAACTGCCTTCTTTATGAAAAAGTTTTTTGTCGATTTTTAACGCAATGATATGGGCCTAAGTTTTAACAAATTTTAAGATCGTAGTTTAACTTTATCAAAACTATTAAATCAGGAAATTTTCGTTGCAAACATACGATTGTTGCATTAGCAGCGTGGCATGTCGCACCATCTTATTGAAACCAGTAACCATCTAAATCTATAAAAAATTACCATATAAAGTTCTTTTATTTTTTAACTATATTTTTTCCTTTTGAAAATCGTAGTTTTTTACGCTCAGGGACTATTTAGGATGCCTTAATGGCGCCCTTATCACAAGTATTTTTTTTTTTAAAAATATTTTTAAATTTCTCAAATTATAAATCTCTAGATCTACGCATTTAAAAAAGAAAATAAATTGATTAAATTCCTTATAACGGTTTTATGGTCCCCATTACAATGATTGTTTAAAATTTTTAAAATTTATTTTTAAGCTGCCGCTCAATTTTATGATTTTTGCGGTAAGTGGCAATTTGCAATTCACACCAAACTGTTGCGCTTCAGCTCTTTGCTCGAAAATAAATAGAACACAACTGAATTCCTATTCGTGTTTTAATTTTAATTTAATTTTATATTTTAATCAGTGCTGCCGATTAAGCTTTTTTTTTCTCTTTTAAAATTTTTCTTAGCAATTTTGAGCGTTTAACGCATGGAACTAAAAAAAAGGCTACTTGAATAAAGCCGGAAAATTGCCAATCACATGGCATAGCGTACATAGCTACAGCTGCTTAAATTCAAACGAAATAGAGGCAAAAGCAAAAACATTTGCAACGACGCCATAAACAAATTTAGCAAGTTAAATAAGTAAAAACAAAATTAAACAGCGCAATTGCTGTGCCTTTGCAGCATGAGCGATTCTGATATATTTGAGCTAATTTTAAATGATGTCGATTATGCTGGTAATTTGGATGGTGCAAGAATAGAAATACACATTGAAAATTCGGGTGCAAGTGAGTCTGAATCGTTGGACGATCTAAGTGATGCCAGTTCCATTAGTTCTGCAACTTCAAGTACAATTAGTAGCAGCGGCAGCAGTGCCACAGGTACAAGTAGCACTACGAGCAGTAGCGATAGCAATTTTCAACCACAACGACGTCGCGGAACAAGACGTTTTCGTATTGGTGTTACACAAACTTCTCCATGGCAAGATCCCAATTATGATATGGAGACGCCACTTGTAGAATTCGATGAAGCAGCTGAACGTTTGGCTGAGTTAGAAGCTGAGGTGGAAGCGAACGCAAATAATCCAGATCATGATTATGCAGAACCGCGAATTGCGCCACCATCAACAAATGTCAGTGAAGCAAGCAATGATAGAACAACGACAATACGAAGTCCAAACAACATAGAAACTCCAAACGTAGCTGAAATTGAAGAAGCAGTTGCAACAGATACAGTTGCAGAACCTGAACCTGGTACTTCAGCGGCAGCGGTAGCAACCGTATCAGCTGAACCAGATACAAATGCAGCGAATAGCTCAATTACTGATTTAACAACGTCTCCGTCTCCACCTACATCGCCAGCAAAAAAACGTAAACGTATATCGATTGACAATGCTGGCCAAGTAGGTACGCCCAAAGTAAACAGTAAAGGCGGTGATGACGATGACGAAGACGATGGACTGACATGTCCCATATGTCTGGATAGTTGGGAAATGTCTGGTGAACATCGTCTTGTTTCACTACGTTGTGGTCATCTTTTTGGCGAGGCATGTATACGACGTTGGATGTCGGAGAGCATGAAGCAAACATCTACGCGCGTTTGTCCACAATGCAAGGCAAAGGCGTGCAGCAAAGATATACGTCATCTCTATGCGAAACGAGTTAGAGCAATTGATCGCACAGAAGAGCAACGCTTACGTGTTGATTTGGATGCTGAGAAACGTCGTACTCATAATTTGCAAACAGAGCTGGCAACAGTAAAAATGGCACATGCTTTGGTTTCAAGTAAAAATGATAAACTGGAGGTGGACATCGAAAGACTACGCGAATTGGTACGCATAGGAGGTGAAACACGTGGTGCTTATACTGCAGCAGTAGGTTCCAATAAAAGTACAACGATCAACAAACTTAAACTACCAGGTTATCGTTTGTATATGGAACGGAATTTCGAGATAACCAAAGAGCCCGGCTGTCGTGTAATGGTTTATTCGTCACAAGAACATCAATTGATTACATCGCAGAAGAGCACCCTGAATCTATTTCCAGGCTATGGTGTGCGTTTTATTGACACATCAACATTCCGGCCATCAAACTTTTTGCATACATCCGGTAAAATTGTACGTGATATTTGCTTAAGTGCAGATCAGCAGCTATTAGCCGTAACTAGTCAGGAGACACGTTGTAAATTGTTTGATATGCGTACACGTATATTGGCAACCTTGTTCTGTTGTGACGATAAACCAATATGGGCGTGTGCTATGGATCGCAACGAGCGTGAGCACTTTGTGTACCTGGGGGAACAGCGTGGCAGTGTTTGTGTTTTTGACAGACGCAACGCAAATGATATGCTTAGCGAATTTCCTTGTCCAGGTGAGTTCTAAATGTTATTCACCGTAGTTTGAATATAATTAACATATTTTATTTTTGTTTTATTTACTCGTAGAAGACTTTAGTCCCGTTATAAACATTTCACCTGTACAAGCAAGTCAGTTATTCCCTGGCGGCGGCTTTCTTGTTTGCAAACTTAAATCGCTTTGGTTTTATGAATACATCGATTCAACGGCTGTGCCGACACGTCTTAATGTTGAAGGTCCTTTCCTATCGCTGAACTATGATTCAATTCAGGAGACGCTACTAATCTCGGCACGCAGTAATCAACAATATTCACAGTCTCGATTTATGTTAGGCAAACTAACTAAAATGGACAATATAACAGTATTCGAGATCAAAGTAACATTCTTTGGTTCGAAACCAACACCGATTATGACACGTGCCGGACAAATTGCAGTCGAATCGAATACTTTAGTGGTTGGTTATATGCAGGATACGAAACAATTGGTACTTTTTGATGCAGTACGTGAAGAGCGCACACAGACTATGCCAATTAATGAGACTGTTTACGATACATGCCCAATTTATACCGCTGAAAATACTCATTTGGCAGCATTGACTGATAGCAAGTGTCGTATTTATAAGGTGAACAGCTATCTGCCCAAATAGATGTGTCATTTATTCTAAATGTTTTTTATAATAGTTTCTTTTGTTTTATTTTTAAAATTAATGTTACTTATATGTATTGCCTAAGAAGACAAGTTAATGTTGAATGTTTTTTTTTTTTTCATCTATACTTGCACTTGTAATAGGAATGTGTATTGATTAAATTTTATCATAAATGTGTAAATTAGATTTTTATTTTATAAGAATTATTCAAAACATTTATTCAAAACATAGCTATCATTTTATATTTGTAAAGTCCTGCATAAGTTGGTTATTCGATTAGCAATAAAATACTGTAAAAACTTGCTACATTATGGAGAATCGTTAATATCTATAACGACAAATCGCAATTAAAGTTGGAGCTGAAATTTTCGAACCAGATCTGAATACATACATTCATCTTTCTCACTTCCTGGTCCTGAAGTATACATTTATGATATGCACTCCGATAGTCAAGCTGCACTTTGTACTTCGCAGTGGCACAGACGTTGAGATATGGTAGGCAATTGAAAAGTAGATACAATTGTTAGAAAGCATAAAACTTCCGAAATTCCTTCAGCTGTGAATACTCAGGGCTGTAGGGGGCTAGTACAGGAAGCAGAAAACAGCTGGACAAACAATTTTGCATGTGGTATATCAAAGCTTATCGCCCGAAATATGACAGTAAGCGCACTGCTAAACGTTTTTTTTTTTTTTATATTTTACTCAATTTATTTACTACAAAATGGAGGGACCTAATATATGTTCAATAATAAAAATAAAATGTGAATCAATATTGTGCTAAACAAACATTTATTTTTATATCAAAAACGTTTGTTCTCGTATCAAGAATATTCGTTCCTATATCAAGAACCATTTGTTCTTAATAAACATACAATAAACAATAGGAACATTTCGGCTGCATTATGTACGTTCTTAAATTAAGACCAGTCAGTCTTAATTTTCTTTAATATAAATCGATGATGATTCGGTTCAAAAACGGTTTGTAGCACTGAAAATAGGCTGTGTTTACTTACTGCCTAATATAAAAAATTGAAAAAAACATTTTTTTTTATTTCTTAATTTTTTTTTTTTTTTTTTGCTTTTATTCAAACATTTTTATATCACTTTACATTATTCGCAATTAAATGATTTCTTTTGATTTTTGTTTATTATTTTGTTTTAAGTGAATATTTTATATATTTGTTGTTTATGTATTAAAATTTAAATGTTATTATTTAGTTTGCAAAATGAGATACTTTAAGTGATAATTCGATTCATACGTTTTGTTGTGTTCGTTTATAGAGAATATTAATGAATTTTTGTGGGTTCTGTGACGTTGTTGAATGTGAGTTTGATCTTCATGTATCGGTGTATTTTATAGATACAAATATTTATACATGTATATATCTTAATAATAATAATTAATTTAAAAATATATATAAATGCCTACGAAAAATGGAATTTGTTTCTTTCTTTTTTTTATTTTATTTTTTTTTTTGTTTGCTTCATTAGTACACAAAAATGTATTAAATAAATTAAAATTTAAAAAAATAAAACAAATATATTCTTCTGCTTCAACGCTTAATTATATACTTATATAATTAACATATAAAGCTATACAATTACATATAATTTTTTTTTTTTTTTATTTTTTTTAGAATAAAAAACATTTATGTGAAAAAGCAACATTTCATATTTTTTTTATTTATGTTTATTTTTTTTTTTTTTGTACACAGCAAAATTGAGTTCTGCAGCGAATTTATGCAAAAAATTGGTACAATTTATTTGATTTAATGTTTTTTTTTATTTTTAGATTTTTTGACAGTCTCAAACGTTGAACATTTATAGCAAAATGTTATATATATTTTTTTTTAAATTTTAAATATTTCTTCTTTTTTTTTTTTTTTTTGTATAAAAAAATCTAGATCATTTTTTTTTTGTTTTTGGTCATTTAATAAATTTTTAAATTTAATATTTATTAATGTTTTTTTTTTTTTTTTTTTGAGTTTCTCTACTAAAAAGTTCTGTCAAAATTTGCGCAATTATTTTTTAAATGCTTTGAGTTTGAAAATTTTTTTTTTATACTTTTTAAAGTATTTTTTTTTTATATTATATTTTATTTATTATTATTTTTTCATAAGACTTATTATTTATAATATTTTAATTATTTTAGAGTAATTTAGATGCGTAAATTATTTATTTATATATATTAAATATAAATATATATAAAATCTACTTAAAAAACTTAAAAAATATAAATTATTAAACTTATTGTTAAATTAAATATACAGCTATAAACACTAGTGTAAATGAAAGAGATAGCTAGATATATACTATAGTATGTATGCATATGAAGTGAGACAGAGCACTAAACTAAACTGGCAGATTAAAAATATATATTTATATGTATGTATATTATATATTGGTAAAAATTTAAAAAAAAAAAAAAAATATTTAAAAAATTAATAAAAAGTTGAAAATTGCGGCACCATAATTTAGCGCTCAGTGATTTCTTTTTTTTTCGTTTTTTTTTTTTTTTGTAATATTGAAGCGAAGCTCTTCCAAACTAACTACGTAAAATAAATTACTAAACTTTCAATATGGTTTTAATCAATACGCGCATAACGCGGTACAATATCTTTACTTATCCAAAAGTTACATGGCTCATAATCTTCTTGCGGTAAAGGATCTTGTCCTACATTTAGCACACGACGTCCTGTCTCGAATTGTGGCATTGTTCCATGTGAAACATAATAGTAGAATAGCTGTTGCATTGACGAAACAAAGCGTCGCTGTTCAACCGTGTGCGGCTCATAGCGCCCCAGTATAGCCTGTATATCAGCATCAACATTAGCCAATTGCTCGGCACCTTCACCTTGTGTCACGACATAGAACGGCACCGTCGGTTGCAGACGTGCATTTATCAGCAATGGGCAAACAGTACGTATATCGGATATGATCGTGGCGAGCGCCTTATAGTTGGTGGCATTATATAACTGTATAACATCTTCGGTCAGATTTTGTGCACCAATTTGCGAAGCATCCAGATAGGCGCGTATTTCCGCTACACTCCAATTGCTATGACGTTCACGCAATTTGTTTGTATGCGATTCTTGCGCTGTGGTACCTATAACCATAACAGGATTGCCGCTACGTTCCGTTTTCCATGCTTCGGATGGATGTTCTTGTAGTATGCGGCCATCGAGTACTAACCATTCGTGTATCTGATTGCTGGTTTCCTCTTTGGTCGGTACTTCGGCGGGGAAATGTAGCCAGGTATCGGGAGTTGCAGCCCATATCTGCTCGGTTGTTGCGTCACGTAGACAGCCAACATCTTGACAGTTAAGCGCTTGCATTAGTTCTTGATTTAGCTTTTCAGATTCTTGTAACGGTTTGCCTGGATATATAGCCGATGCAGATGATGCCCAAGCACGTGTATACAGTCCTTCCGCTTGTTTGGATGTAACTAGGGCTGAAACTAAAGTAGCACCTGCACGATGTCCTAGCAGTGTTATAGATTTTGGATCACCACCGAAATGATAGATATTCAATTGTATCCATTTGAGTACAGCTATAATGTCCGAGAGCGCATAGTTGCCAGAGGTGTGCGGATAGGCATCCTTTGTCAGTGCATCCAATGCAAGAAAACCGAATGCACCCAAACGGAAGTTAGGACGCACAAAGAGTACATGATGTGAACGTGAGTAACGTGCCGAAGGACGTAGTAGACCCGGTGATGGTCCAGTTAAACTTTCAGCGCCAATGAGTACAATAACCGGCAACGGATTATCATAACGCACTTCCGGTGTAACGACATCCAGATACAAGCAATCCTCTTGGCCAACAATAGTGCCATTGCTAAGCATTTGAGTGCAGAGTATGCTGCTGTTGTGCACCAGCAAAGTATCGTTCCAGCAGGCATCGATACCTTTTACCAGTTCAGCGGGACGCCAACGTTTATCGTCGATCGGTTTTATTGCATACGGTATGCCACGGAATGCAAAAGCGCTATCCTCCTTTTCACCTTCAACCAGGCCACAGCTGGTCATTGCGGAAATATAACGTCCCTGACGCAACGGCGGCGAAGTGAGACGCTCGTGTGTGAGCACATAGAAAATGACAAATATGAGTACGCCAAAGAGTAAAACACCGAAACCGATAAGCGCATCATCAACGGAACATCTATACGCGCGTAGACGTTCCATAGCGGTCGCAGCTGGCTCAGCTTCCTCGGCTGTTTTCTCATCGCCAGCACCAGCACCAGCAGCAGCCGCAGCAGCTTGTTTAATTTCACCGCTGGGTGTTTTCTTAAGCTTATTTAGCTCGTCGGAACCGTTCGATTTAATTGCAGCTCTGTCGACGCAGTCTTGATCTTTTAGCGAATCGTCTAGTGTCTCCATTGAAGCAAGACCAGCTTTGCCCAAACCAAGTTCAACATCATCATCGGATCTTCGTTTCGGCACCAAATTGGCAATGGGTAATTTAATTGCATTCAACAGTCCACGTTTCTGTGGTGGTGCGGCATCGTTTTGTTCCTCAGCGGAAGCAGCCTCAGCAGTGGCTTCTGTAATAATTTTTTTTTTTTAATAATCAGTCAATTTTGTCCTTTTTTTTTTTGTTTTTTTGAAACACTTACCACTCTTAGCATCTGCATCACCATTTACTGCCTGTTTTGCCTGCTTATCTGCAGCCGATTTACGTGCAAAGAAGTTTCTTAAACGTTCACCGAAATTATTACGCGGTTTGCCATCTTCCTTCTTCGGTGTCTTAACACCGGCAGCAGCAGCAGCTGTAGCATCAGCAGTGACCTCATCAGCCTCTTCCTTAGTTTCCTTTTCAAGCAATTCACCTTCGGCACCATCACCATCTGATTTTGGTTTGGTTTTCATAAAGAATCCTGGCAATTTTAAACCACCAATTGGTATCTTCTTTGGCTTCACTTCGCGTTCCTCCTTTAAAATTTTTTTCTCATCATTTGTTTCATTCTCAGACTTGACACCATTTTCGATTGCTGCTGTTGGTATATCAATGATTTCTTCATTTCTTTTTTTCAACATTCGATTCATTGGATTTTTTATTGGATGCTGGTGTACCGGGTTTTGAGGATTGTTTCTTCTCCAGCATTGGACTGGGTGTTTTCTCCTTTGGTGTTGAGGGCGTTGTTGTTGTTGTTGCATTATGTTCGTCATCTTTCTTATCCAACATTTTATCTGTTTCTTTTGGCTCATCGAGCACTTCCGATTGTGTTGCGGTTTCAGTCGGTGGGGTTTCTTTCTCTTCGAGTTCGCCCATATTTTTCGTACAATATTTTAAGTGTTGAAGTGGCTAAAATATAAAAAAAAAGTGAGGCTATTAGCAAAATTCTCAAAAATGTTTCTAAATGATTTATATCTTAATATCTCCACTTTTGCTATATTAAAATGAACCATCAATGTAGTTTAATGATTTCATAATATACGAGTATATCAGTGGTGGACACTCATATGCAAATACGTATTGCGTGCGAAATACTTAGAACAAACAATCAACACAGCAGAGCCACAGCGGAATGTTCAACGTTGTTATTGAAAGTATGTATATCAAAAATTCGGGTTAAGGAAATTAGATAAGCCTAGGGTTTGGGTTTAGCCTATGTTTTTAGTTTAAACTACGCCTGGGCTTGACAGTTTTGGGTTTAGATTTGGAAACGAATTTGTGTTTAGGCTAGAAAATATTTGTTGTTTGGAATTACAAATACTAAAAATAGATATTTTAATAATTAAAATCTAAATCTAAGAAATAAAAATGACAATGTTTTTTTTGTTTTTTCTGGAATAAATCATTGTAAATTTATTCAAATATATCACTTTAAATTATTGTAGAATACAATTATACTTATTTACTATATAATCTCGCAATACAATAGATCATTTTTGCCTTTTGATGAAAATGTTTCTTTTAGTTCTTTAGTCAATGTGTGCATAACGTGGTACAATATCCTTTCGAATCCAATAATCACATTTTTTGTTGTCTTTGTTTGTACCTTCCTGAATCGTAAGAAGTCGATGTGTCACATCATAATTTCTTACATTACCAGAACGTGCATAATTGTAAAACATTCCTTGAATTGAATCAACAAGCTCAGCTTCGTATAGTGATTTCACTGGATAAGTACCCATTATAGCCATGACATCAGAATCAATGTGTGCTACTTCATCCTCAACACCTTCTGTACCTTGTATCACAACATAGAAAGGCACCGTCGGTTGCAAACGTGCATCGGCCAGCAAAGGACAAACAGTACGTATATCGGATATGATCGTGACGAGCGCCTTATAGTCGACAGCATTATATAACTCAATAACCTCATCGGTAAGATTTAAAGCGCCAATTTGTGATGCCTCAATGTAAGCGCGTACATCCGCTGCAGTCCAGTATTGATGAAGTTCACGCAAATCAAATGAATGTGACGCTTGTGCTGTGGTGCCCATAACCAATTTCGTACCGCCAGATTGTTCGCGCTGCCAAGCTGCGGAAGGATGTTCCTTTATAATGTAGCCATCGATGACAAGCCATTCGTGATGTTTTGTTTCATCTCTGGTTGGTAGTCCGGTCGGAAAGTTTAACCAGCTTTTTGGTGTAGCAGCCCATAATTGATTAGGTTCTAGACCCATTTGACAATCATAATCCTGACAATTGACCGAAGCACCAAATTCTAGATTTATTTTTTCCGATTCCGACAGCTGCTTGCCCGGATATATTGCCGATGCAGATGCTGCCCAAGCACGCGTATAGAGTCCCTCTGCCTGTTTCGATGTAACCAAAAGCGAAACTAAAGTAGCGCCAGCACGATGTCCCAGCAGTGTTACAGATTTTGGATTACCACCGAAATGATTAATATTCAATTGTATCCATTTGAGTGCAGCAATTATATCGGCAAGCGCATAATTTCCTGAGGTACGTGGATACGAGTTTTTAGTTATTGAATTTGTCGCAAGAAAACCGAGTGCACCCAAACGGAAATTCGGACGTACAAATACTACTTTATTCACTACAGCTGCTTCTGCTGATGGTTCCAATACACCAGGTGACGGTCCTGCCAAAGTTTCAGCGCTAATAAGCACAACAACCGGAATGGGATCATTATAGCGTATAGTCGGTGTTACAATATCCAGCAGCAGACAATCTTCATCGCCGATTTGTGTACCACTGCTATCCGTTTGTACGCAGCGTTTATTGTAGTTCATATTGCCACGGTGCGCATTGTATATGCCTTCCCAGCATTCCGAAATATTCGATATGGCACGCGTTGCAGTAAAACGTTGTACACCTATGGGTGCCCGGGTATATGGTATACCTTCAAAGGTATAAACATCGTTTTGCTTAACACCCGCAATCAAGCCACAACTGCTGGCCACCTCAATATAGCGTCCTTCGCGCAGTGGCGGCTCGTATAAAATGCCACTTCCAGTAGTACCATTGAAAAGCGGGCAGAAGAGGAATGTCAAAACGAAGGCAGTCGTAAGTGTTAGTCCAATGACAAGCGCTGGTATAAGCGATGAACCGGCACGGAATTTTGCAATTCTTTTTTGTTCCGTCACATCTGCTGCATTCTGCTGCTTAACTTCTTCGCCATTTGCCTGTTTTAATTCATTGATTACTTCGGCTTCGTTCGATTTAACAATGGCTCTATCGACCTCATCCTTATCTGGTTTCGTCGTTTCTTGGTCACCACATTCAACATCCAACTTCTGCTGTTTACGCTTTGGTAGCACACTCGTTATGGCCTGCATCAAACGTGCACCAAACTTAATTTTTTTCGACAGTTTCGATTCGTCTTTATGCTCCGTCATGGCCGTTTCATTGGCAACAGATTCATCGGCAGCTGCTTTTGGTTTCGATTTGGTAAAGAAACCAGGCAACTGGAATGCACCAGCTGGCACTTTTTTGGCTGAACTTCGCGTTCCTCGTTAGCAGCAAGCGGCGTCTTTTCGGCGCCATTTTCTAATGGAATATCGATGACTTGCTCAGCGACAGCGGATTTTTCATCAGCTGCGTCGGTACCGTTTTGCTCCGTTGATGCATTGGTACCGTTAGTACCATTGGCATTATTCGCCTCATTTTTCTTAGCTTCTTCTTTTATTTTTGCAGCCATATTGAAGCGTTTTGGAAAATTTTTGCTCGAATAACAAATTTACTATTTTATTTTTTTTTGGAAATAAAATCTTTGGTTTTTTTTTTAAATTTTTGGTTATTGCTTAGCAATCGATCTAGGATCTATCACCTTCGAATGCTAAACAACTTATGACTGCTTCTGCTGTTGCAACTCGCTTATAAGTAGCCCGAATCCGAATGATGGCAGCAGCTGAGCCCTTAATGACAATGGCAGCGCAGAGCAGCGCTGTCAACTGCATTTATCTCGCTGCGACGCCGGCTTTTTCATCCCTTGCAAAGGTTCTTATGTTTGCTATTATTATTATATTTTTTTATATTTTTTTTCATTTCATTTCTTGTAACAAGGATTTGCACAATTTTAATCCTGAGTACAGCTGCACATGCGCAACGTAAAATATATTTTCGATTTTCTATGTAGCTACCTGAAAACATATAATTCGATCTGATCGGATCGTCCTTTCATTCAGGTAAACCATCGCGGAAATTTCTTACAACGTTCGATGTACGTTTTTCATGCTGTTTGCGTGTATAACATGTCTCGTAAATATGTGGCACGTATGCGCATAGCATGAAAAATGCATTTTTCCGAGGATCATTTGCTTTCTTTTCCTCTTTCGTTTCAGGGCGGAAAGACCGCAAATTTTTAGTTTTCCAAAGAAAAGAAAAAAAAAAAAAAAAAATATGCAACGCATTCTAAGCTATAACAGCTGCACGTTCCCGTCCATCCCTTCTTAGTTGCCTATCATCGTGGTACGTGCGTCCTTTCAGATTTCACACATTTTATATGCCATGCCGCTTTCAAAGTCCTTTTTTTTGTCTATAAATTTTATTCTTTTTATTTCAATTGCACGGAAGTGTATTTTAAGGAGCAAAGCTTGTAATTAGAAACCCGGCTTGTTTCATATTTCCTTATATTTTTTTCCTCACGTAGTTTAAATTACGCACGAAATATTTTTTACGATAGAAGAAATTTCGCAAAATTCGTTTTCTTTCCAAATAATTAATAAGGACGCGACGTCGCCTTTACGCTTTTTATTCTCCTTCTCTTTTACACTGCATAAGTTTTACCAAAGGTTAATTTTCTCAGTCCACTAAAGTCAAAAGTCGTGAGAAACTCGTTATTAACATATTTAACCTTCAATTTTGGTTCCCATCTAAATGAAGTTACAAGTAAAACGTAAGAAGTTTTGTTATGTTTTTATAAATCGTCAGATTTTTTAATGTGCATTTTATGAGAAAATAATTTGAAGTTGTAGTCGATGTTCTTATGTAGGAAAATGCGGCGTTAATTAGAAATGTCGACATTTTTTAGTACAATAGATCTGACATATACGAAGGATCTTTACACGCTGATTCGTGCCAGTCTCTTGGCGTGCCTTCTTTTTAGTTCTATCTTAGAGAAATTACAAGTTTTGAAAAATTCTCACTCTCTTAAACATTTTCGAATTCGTGCTTTCGGTCTACAGATAGGACCAGAACAGCGAAATTTTAATGCTTTGATGAGATTTACTAATTTGTCAAATTCAAGGAGGTTTCGATCAGAAATCAGAATAGACTTCTCAGAAAGAATGTTACTTAATAAATGGTACCGCTTTCAAATTTGTAATTAGGGTGTAAGAAAAGCTACCGGTCGTCAGCTGGGGTAAATGCATCACTTCGAGACATAATTTGGTAAGAATCATTGCAACCCAAACCAGAACCAGGGGTCACTTGAAAATTTGTTAATTAAAACTATTGATTGATCGGTCCACCCTTTTTTTTTTTTTTATAAACTAAAAAAAAAATAATGGAGCAAATTTTTAAGTTATAATACGAAAGGTCAGATTTGACATTTGACACATGGTTCTGGTTTGTGAAAAAATTTTCTTAAAATATCACAACAAATGCATCATTACAATGAGTTATGGATATAATTTGTAAAAAATTTATAAGTCATGAGTTAGCTTTCCGCATCGGTTTGCTATAAATAAAAAGAATACAAATTATAGCAGTGAAGTGGACTGATGAGTTGTCGTGGCTTACAATAAAATGTGCTGTCCCTGCTGCCTTTCTATAAACAATTTTTTGACCAAACCTTGAGAGCCTGCAAAAATTCATAATTAAACAAAAAAGAGGGCGCTAGCTAAATATATAATTTAGTATATCCCAAAGGTCATGTTTTTCCTTTCTTAACTAGTGTGTAAAGCTGAGATTAGAGTACTGGCATCAAAAAAATATTATCCAAAAATATTTTTATTATTTCAAAACTTCTACAATATTTTTGTCTTGTATAAAAATGATTACAAATTCATTTTCATGCATATTGCTTACTAAAACAGATGACAGAAAAAAAAAAACAGAAACATGAAAGAAACAAAAATGATGCCAAGTCAAGCCCTCTTCCATGTTCTAATCACGCCAAATATTCCATTAAAATTTGAACTTAAAGTTCAAAGCTGGTGCGTGTCATAATCCCAAAAAAAAAAAAAAATGAAAACATTATCAGGATTGAATTTGGTCAACTAGAAATAAAGCAACAGCAACACAGACATAAAGTAAAATGTAAACTATCGATAATGTTGCGTATCAAATGAAAAAAAAAAAAAAAAAAAACTCAAATCGAAAGTGTCACAGAAAATGTATAAATAATGCAATACAGAAAAAAAGAATCCAATTGAAGCGGATTTTAAAGTATTAAGCGCCAATGAGGCGTATATTCTTTTACATACTATAGTATATAAGATAGTAGCGAACAAAAAAAAATGATACGCGCTTGTTACTGTACTCGGCTGTATGCATCTAAATATGTGTATAAAGTACAGTTTGTTAAGTCGCCTTGTTATATGTATGTAGATACAAGTATCTTGTAGATACATTTGTATCTTTTTGAGAGTGTCTTGTATTTGTCACGCACTCAAAGCAGGTCAAAGTAATTACAGCACATTGTTTGCTTCTTTCATTCATTCATTTGCAGTAAAATGCAATAGCATAAAAAAAAAAAAAAAAAGAAAAATGTGAGAAAAATTGCAATTGCATCTTTATAAATACTTTTTTTTTGTTGTTGATCGTTACTATAAATAACTATTTATCTTTATCTTTAATTAACGCTGAAACGCACAGACGGCGACGTTAATTTGTCATCGAGTGTTGATGGTTCAAAGGGCTACGCTTCGAAAATAATATTAATAGTAATAGTAATCTAGCAGCAACATGTTCATAAATTAAATCAAATATGTCAGAAAAGTTGCGTTTGACATGCGATTTTGCGTACTTTTCAACAATAACGCCGCCAACAGTCTTCCATGTCCAAAAAAAAAAAAAGACCAAGCGTAAAAGTGACCGCAAAATTTTGTATTTCCTGGATATGCTATGATAAAAAGCTACCGAAATACCGAAAAAATAATGACACGCACAATTTGCGCGATAGGACAAGGTGTGTACTAGTTACTTTTATTATTTTCTATTTCTTAACGAAATTTATGGCTAGTTAATGAGAAAAAAATAAATAAAGAAAACCACTTTAATACGCATTAAAAACCAATATTTTTTTGAAGTGTTTTTTAGATAAAATGGTGCACCCCAATTCTAGATCCGGGATTATTCAACCCTCAGCTTAACGCCTTTGAAATGCAAGCTTTGTGGTGTGAAAAAAAAATAAACAACGAACGGCAACAACAAAGACAAAAGCTAAATTCACCTCAGTGCAGTCTGCCAGAGTGAGAGGGAAATAAATGCGTGGGTGAGTTTAACATACATGCTATGTTGTTGTTGCAATAATAATAGTGTTGACTAACGCACGCAGCATTGTGGCGGCGTATTTTATTTTGATGGCAGCCAAAAAAAAACTAAAATTACAAGCAAACAATTGTGGCGCTATTAAATTCACATCACCCCAGTGTATAATAAAAAAAATATATAGTCTAGTCCTTTGTACCTCAATTATAACTACATATTTAAACTTTAAGTTTGCTCAATTATTATTATTAACACGAATAGTGTTTTTGTTGTTGTTGTTGCTGCTGTTGCATTTCACGTGTCAAAACATCATAAAACATAAAAAAGAAAATGTTCAAAGAGGCTCACCATTAAATTCTATTTTGACAACTAACGCATTAACTTAAAATATGAGCAAACAAATGTTTACTTTTTTTTTATTGCATTTAGATTGTTTATGCCAGCTGCAGTGTCCTTTTTTGTAGGTTTTTTGATAAATTTTTTTTTTCTTATATACAACACTAACACTTCCCTTTTTGCAACTATCATAAGCACAGTGTTTTGCTAAATTATCGGGACATATTTTTTTAGACCCGCCAAACATAGTGTGAAGAGTATTAACAGTTTGTCGAAAAGTTTGTAAAGAAGGCAGCGAAGATCCCATAAAGCATATAAATTCTTGATCAATTCGATGAGACGAATAAATTTACCCATGTCCGTCTGTACGTCCGTCTGTGGCAATGTATTTTTCTAGGAAAGTTTTAATGACATTGACCTGAAATTTCAAACTTAAGCTTTTTTAACCTAGACAATTTGTATATCAGATCCAAGGTACCACACAAATTGGTTTTAATACAATTTTTTTGTGCTGTGAAAGATCGGGGTTTTCTGTTCTAAAGATTTAACTCATTGAATATGTGTCCTCATTATGTCTTCAAAACGCAGCCGTCGAATCAAAGAATGCAGTTGAAATTTAAAATTCGTAAGTCAAATGTGCCAATAATTTTTTACTTTACTGTATATTTCATTATAAAAAACTCTATTTTGTTTACTGTATGCGACAGCTAAGACACATGTTCAAATTAAAGGATATACATATGTATGTACAGGACACAGGACAACGACTTCATGTTTTATCAAAGGAAAGAAGGTGAGAAACAGCAGTTAAAATTGTTAATACAATAAATTTCAAAGCGATTAAGTTTAGTGACTCCACATGCGATATTTGTGGCATTTAAAGAGAGAGTACCCTATATGTATATACATGTAGAATAGAAGGTATTACATTTTGAGCTGTGGGTAGTCTGACTGCATTTGTATTACTGTCTAGACATCGACATAGTTTGTGTTTATTTAGAAATGTAATATCATATAATTGTGTGAGTATTATAATTTTTTTTGTTACTGCAAAATCACGTCAAATTGCTTTTAATGAATTCAGTTAATTCAGTTTTGTGGTTTAAGCCATAATACCATAAAATATTGATTAAAAAAAAGGTTCTGAAGAATATAACTGCGAATTTTGTTAGTGTGAGTTAAAAAAAAATTCCAGACGGACATGACTATGAAGTTTTTACATTATTGTATCTAATCAACTGGATACGGCTTAACTCGACGCTGCCAAAAAGCATAAAAGCATTCATTTGAACCAAATAATAAATTAGTAGAAGAATTGAACAAACCTAACTATATGTATTTTCCATTGTATCTAGATACATTTCATACATAAACTCAAGAAAACATTTTTTCAATTTGGCACCAGACACTGCGAAAAAAAAATTGATTTAAGTTACACTGCGGTAGCAGCATAAATCAAAACACATCAATTTGGCCAAAAGGCAAAAACATATAAAGATGAAAAAGTCAGACAGACAACTACAAATACAGGGCTTGTAATGTATTGATTGGCTATTAATATTTGTTATAACAAACTAGAGAAGAAGAAGAACGTTTAGTATAATCAAGCCTAAGGCAATATTTGCTTGTAAGTTGCTGATGAAGCTATTTATTTTTTGAAAATTTTTTTTAAATTTTTTTTTTTTTATTATTTTTTAAAAAGAAAAACACTAACGAAGTTAAATTGTTTTTACGTAGCGCGTGGTTACCATAATGCGGTGGCGGTATGCTTGTCTGCACAGTGCTAATGAGTTTCTTTATACATCTTTGGTTGCTTTAAAGGGTTTCTGTAAGACAGGTATGAGCTACAAGTGCTCATTAGCTACTACAACGATGAGTTTCTAAAATTTATGACAAGAACAAAACCAAAATCAACAAAAAAAAAAAATTAAGTACTAACGTTGAAGTAGCCGAGATACATTTAAAGTATCTAGATACATTTATGATGATCACAAGTCAAAATTAACTTTTGGCGCACGAAGTTGTTAAAATTTGCTGCTGATTTATGATGTTCATCAAATAGTTTTTTGTGGGTGCTAAGGGCTAACGAACTTTTGGTTAAAAATTAAAGAAGGAATAAACAGAAAGAATTTTATAATTAAAGTTTTTTTTTATTTTTTTCAAAATTGTGCACGTGTCGCAATATTCTTTTGAGTTGTTTATTCAGTCATAACTTCCTAAATAATTTGATACATTTTGATGTATCTACACCTCAATTTGTTTGATACTAATCAGCTGCAGTACGCAATTTTATTTTGTATCTATTTCGACAATCTTTGAAAATGCAAAACATGGCGCCGTGCGTCATATCAGGAAAAGGACATATGCCAATGTTGTGTTTTTTTTTTTTGTTTTTCCATTTCAAACGGGTTGAAATGTAAAACGTAAATAAGGGTAGTAATAAAATATAAAAGGCGAGTGTTTTTGTTGAAAGGACACCATTGGGATTAAAATTATTGTTGTTGTTGTTGTTTTTGTAATTGCAACAACAAAAGCAAGTACAGATTTAAAAGATCAACCGTGCATAACCTTGAGTTTTTTTTTTTTTTTTTGTAACGTATTTTTTTTATCTAGAAAGATTTTATTTATGTTTTACGTTTTTTTTTTTGCTTCTATTGCGCAGCTTATCTTATCTCTTAGGAAAATTCATTTAAAGAAAATCTTTTAGTTATGCGCTGCGTGTTTTGTTTGTACAAACGATTTTTGTGAGTTTTCCCATTTGAGATTTATGTGTATTTTAAAGATCCGTACAGGACATTTGACAGTGCAAGAGATAAGTACGTAGATTTATGCAGAAGATAAACACAATGTTTGTCTAGAGATAAAGGAGTCTCAACAAAACAAAAAAATAGGAAGTTGATGTGTCTGTCTGTCATAAAAAAAAAAAAAATATTCGCTTAAATCGTTTTTCCAGGAGAACAAAAATTATCGAATCGACCATTATGAAATTTTTTATAATTTACTAGCTGAACTGCACGACCTTTCTTGGAGCCTGTACATAGTATTTGTTCCAGTATATTTTTTCCAAGTGCTTCCTTTGCAAGAATTTCTAATTTTCTCCTTTTGACAAATTTCTCATTACAATTCCCAAGCAACTTTAAAACATGCTACTCCAAAACAACTTCACAGCTCAATTTAGTTTACAATCGCTACAGCATGCGTCTATTATATCATCGGTTGCATGTGTCGAAATGTAAACAACAAAAAATAAGATACACAAAAAGTATCTGAAACTGTTTTTTGAATTAAATTTAAGACATTTTCGATTGATTTAATGCGACGCAGATTGCCAGCGGAAATGCAAATGAAAGGAAATGACCGTGAACAAATGCACTAAACATTTTCACTTGAACTTGTATTATTTATTTTAGAGGTTCTCCCGCATAAAACGTTAGAAACATTTTTGGAGTTTTTGTTTACTTAAAAATTCTGTTGCATTTCAATTTTGGTATATTTTTTTTTTTGGTTTCGACTCGAATGAGAAATGCATCAAAAGTGTGAATGTAATAAATTAATAATTTTGTTTATTACATGAGCACACCCACAACAGAAAATAGTGGAGACAATGCTGAAAACTTCTTTCACAACATTTGTTTTTTTGTTGTTTTTTTTGTGGTGCAACGCGGAAAAACTTTTCACACTTGGCGGCATAAACAAAAAACCGTTGACAAAAACAACAACAACAACAACAATGGTAAATAAAAAAAATCAAATGCGTGAAAAACAATAGATTTTTTTTATTTAAACTCCTTTTTTATAGACGACTACAAAATACGCTACAACGAGTGTAAAAGTATAGATGTGCTCAGAATTTCCAAACCGAAAGACAAGCTGAAACTAATAAATATTCTAAGAATTCTATTTAGATTCTATTCTTCAATGCAATTATGTTCATCTATCGTTTGCATGCTCGTTCCATGTAAAGCGTATTTAAACTTCGGTACATTACCGTATTTTTACAATACATTTTCTTTTTAGTGGGTGTATTTCTATGGAAATTTTGTTGGAGTACACAAAAAAAAGTATCTGCTAATAAATTTTCTCGAAGTGTAATGAAGGGTTTCTTCTTTTTTTGAAGTTTTTTTAGGTAAATCTTGTGCACGTTTGGCTTTACTTTGTTTTCTATTTTTTATGTTTAATAAATTCTTTTTTGTTTATAGTTCCGGAAGTTTATTTCTTGAAAAAAAGAAGTGCGCAGCTGTTTGTTATTTATTGTTGCTGTTGCTGTCGTTGTTTTCGTTGTTGTTTTTTATATAATCTACGCCTATTAATTTATTATGCATTCTGAAATATGTATTATTAAGCCATAATGATAGTTCAGATTTTTATATTTGTTTTCCTTTTTTTTAATTGTATTTTCAGCGGATATTACATTAAGATTTATTAGTTTGGTAGCGCCTATGCGGAATTATAATGATCAGCATTTTTTTTTTTGATAAATTAAAAAAAAAAATTATTCAAATTGCGTGTCCGCATTATCTTAAAAAGATTTGAGTAGTATTTTTAAAGTTATTTAGAGTACAAGTTTTTTTTAATACTAAGACTTGGCCTTAGGCATTAATTTAAACCCTTAGAAATAAAAGAGATTTGCAAAAGATCCCGTATAAATTTTTGGGTGGTTTTCAAAAATATTACGAAATTAAAAATTTTATTTTCGCAATAATTACGATCCAAAAAGTATGCAATACATGTTTAGCTGCGCTAGAAGCATTTGTGGTGCAATCTTGGTTTGTGTGTCGTATACTTTCCGAGTTCAAATGCAATTAAACGATTACAGTCGTTCTGAACTTAATCTTTATAAGAGTATGTAAAATTTTACGTAAGGAGATCTTTTAATATTTGATTAAAAGTTTGAAATTAAATGAAATATATAGGTAAATAGAAGAGAAAAGGGGGGGTAAAACACACAAAAAAAAAAATTATTACCGCGGTGTGACTCATCATCATCCAAACAAGGCATTAAATTAATAATAAAGTCTCTTTTCATTGAGCATCGTCATCAAACATTTGTTTAAAAATATTAAAATGTATTTATATTGTTGTTATTGCTATGCATGTCTGTCTGACTGTCCTGCTGTTTTTTTGTCGTATAAAACCGATTACTTCAGAGACTAAAAATTATAGTACCCGTGTGGTTTGCGGTTGGTCAAGAATACCACCACAGCAGGCTCAGCTTGACGTAAAAGGCGTCTAAGGAGCAATTCCCTCAGGATGAGGTTGGTTTCGCAGGGCTCTTGGTCTCCTCAACTGGAAAACTGCTTGAAACCGATTGGAACTTAAATCCTTTTGACTCCTCTGCAGCTAGCATTTTTGGCTAACTGCATTTTTCAGGAGCTTCAGGAACTGTTAGGAACTTCAAATTTGTTGTGCATAACATCTAAGATGCTTTAAATAAAATATAATTCTATGCAGAATTAACAACTAAAATGTTCCGGTCCCGAAGAGTAAAGGGATATATTAAGTTTTTGCAAATGTTTTTAACATACAAATACAACAACATTGAAAGAAGAGACGATTTAGTATGGCATATTTTCCTGTTAAACACAACAATATATAGTATGTGAGTTTGGTTCACATAGACGCACAATGACATACTATATAGTACCCATACAAATTTATTTCAAGATTTGAAATGCCTATCAAAAACAAAGCAAAAGCAAATATTCAATAAAGAAAAACATTCAGGATGAATACTAGAGATAGATCATAGCTAAAGGTACTTGAACATTGGGTACAGCAAATCGCGTAGTCCTGCATGCTCGACTAAAGCGTTCTTTCTTGTTTCAAATTTAAGCAACAAACCATTTTTTTTTTTTTTTTTTGAAGGTGATTAAAGGATACACTACATTTTAATGGTTCATGTAGACCGAATGTAGTGTAAGATATAGTTTGTTTTACTAATTCATAAATTGAAATATTTTCCATAGTATTGCATACATTTCAAACTTTTTGTACAACCCTCGTACGAAAATGTTTTATAACAAAGATTTTGATAACAATTCCTTTTAACTAAAAGCACATAAAAATCTTTTATAGGCAACACAAGCCAACAAAGATGTTTTCTTCTCAAAATTCAACGAAAATACATAAAAGATTTGGTTCAAATTCGTAGAACTATAAAAAAACGAAAAATTATACAACAGAAATCCAAACTTTGAAACTTTAATTTGATGAAAACTTTAAATATTTAGTTATAATTTAAAATATAAATTAATTTAATATATTTATGCTTACTTTAGTTTTATTTAATCCAATACCAAATGGCAAAAATGTTTCAAAGAACTTTTCTTATTTTTTCCGATTGCGCTGCAAAATTCTCCTTTTTAGATACACAAGCAAAAGCTTTGCAGTTTGTTTGTTTATTTTTTTTTTAAATATGTATTTTCTTTTAAAATTTTATTTGTATCTCCTTTTGACAAGTTTTGATTTATGTTTTGATTTTGTTTTATTTTTTTTAAAAATATTTTAATTTTTTTTTTTTTTTGTTTTGGCAATTGCACAACACTTTACTTTTTTTTTTTTTTAAATTTTATAATAAAAATATTTATAAGAAGCGAGAAAAAAATGCACTTTTATCAAAAATTATTTATGTATACAATTTTAAAATATCCTTATTGGCCACACACGCCGGCTTGGAAAGAAAAAGTATCTTTTTTGTTTTTTTTTTCAATTGGATTTAAATTTTTTTTTTTCGTTTACGTTTTCGTGCGCGTTTCGTTCTTACACGTGAAAAGTTCAAAACGAACTGAGCAACGGAAAAAAATTATTTCATTCCAATTCATTCATTCCAATGAGAGAACAACGACAACAAAATGGAAATGAAACTCTAATTGGAAAGTTGCGCTCTTAGTGTTTCTCTTTCGAATGCAAGATGTGATTTAGAAGTTTATACAATAAAATAATTTATGTTATTTATTGATAAAATATTTGAGTTTGTTAAGCAATAAAAAGGCTAATATTACAAAAAATATAATAATATTTTGTGCTTGCTTTTCAAATAAGCCCAGTTTTTTTAGGTTTCGTGCTTCAATAAACTAATTTGAAATTAAATCAGCATTAATATATTTGGAAATTATTTTAAAATTTACATTTAATCAAAAATTTTAAAAATATATTTTAAACTTTTTTTAAACTCTTGAATAAGTCCTTGCTCATGCAGCAAATACAACATGTACAGTACGGGTGCACATGTACAGCAACAACACAAAAATTTACATATGGAAAATAAATGCAGCAACAAAAAAATCTCTTTAAGGAAAAACAACAACAAAAAAAAAAAGTATCTCAAACTGACGCCGTTCTAAGTCAATTTTCACGCGTAGCGTTGCATCTTTAAAAAAATATATATTTTGATAAAATTGAAAGTGTTGCGCTGTTCGCCGCTGCATCAAAAGATGAAATAAATATGAAAAAAAAGAAATATTGCGTTGTGACAGCAGCTGAAAGGATCATTCACAGATCAACATTGCATCCATCTGTCAGCAAAAACGATTTGATATCTTCTATTTCTATTGCATATTTATTTTGTATAATAGATCTGCCGCTGTCATTGCAATCCAAACCACCCTGCCGGGTGTAAAACTACTTCCGTTAACTACAACAAAAAAAAAAAAAAAAAAAAAAAACAACCCGTGGCGTCAAACTTTTTCTGATTTTCTCACAAAACTGTTTTCTATTTTGTGCAATTTTTCATGTTTGATTTTTCGAAGCGTTCTGGATGCAAACAATGCAAATCGAAGTAAAAATCAAAAAGCTGTGTCGTCCTTGCTGCATACGAAGCATAGGGTTTTTCCTTTTGTTATTCCGTTTTTGTTTTTGACTGTTTCCAATGTCAACGTGATTATCCTGACAAATCGTGTCTTGATATACGCACAATGCGTGGCTTTAAATCCTCTTGGAGTGTAAAAAAAATATTAAATTGAACTAGCGCAGCACGTGCGATTTATGCGGCACGTTGTGATTATTACAATACAATAAGATGACTTTTGACAGTGGGTGGATTTTTAGGGGCAGGCTGAGAATATGGTTGAATGTGAAAATTTTTGTGTTCGAATTCGTGTGAAATATTTGTTTGCTTCAATTGTTTAGAAGATCTTTAGATAAACTGAGTGCAATTTTAAAAATGAGATAAAATTTGAAGAATGTTTCCATCATGTTTGCGTTCACGTTCGCGATTAACGATTGTACAAATTATCGAAACGACAAAAGTAAACGTGTTATCGAAAATAACGCAAAAAAGAATCAATTTTTACAGCTAACTACCCACATAACAACAGTTCAAAACCCATAAGCACACTTCATAGACCAATTCATATCCAAAGACCACAAACAAATGACAAATTAACACCTAACGCTCCATTGACAAACGTTAAATAGGGGCATACTATGTATGTAATAAAATAGTACTAGGCACCACAAACAATGCCAAAAACTATCTAATTTAATTAATATGCTCGACACTATTGGGCCACTGGAGCATTACAATATGCCTAAGAGTCAGCTGGTTGCGCATAGAATTAAAAGAAGAAAGAAAAAAATTGAAATCGACACCCAAAAAAATAGTTTTTTGAATGCACCGCTATGCGCGACATTTGCTAACAAATTTTTATTGACAACAAATTTCCGCTGCAATGCATTCGAAATTGATGGAGTGCGACACACGAAAGAACAACGATTAAATTACACACGTGTCCACGTAAAATTTAAAAAAAAAAAAAAAGACAAACTGGCAAACTGTCGAAAATGATGTATTCCTGTCACGTTAAAATGTCGATCAGACATCAAGGATCAACGGCATGAATAAAAATTAGAACATATGCAGAAAATTCGGCTTGTTTGTAGTTGGCAAAAGGAAGCAGGAAGAGTTTGTGAGTTTGAATGACTCACAAAAAAAAAAAAAAAAACAGACGGACAGACAGACAGCAAGGCTAACAACCCACGCAAACATGTGCTTATGTGGGATTTCGTAGTATTCTTACCCATATACATAAGTATCTCCCACACATTTCTCTGCTCTTTTTTTTTTTTTTTTTGTTTGTGATAATTAACAAGTTCTTTCAATTTAAATGAATTCGTGGTCGTCGTGATCCTTCATGAATAAAGGTAAACAGTGAAGAAGTGAAGAATATTGTGGGGGCGCTGCTTTTTTTGTGGTTTCTCTTTTTTTCGTTCTTGTTTTTGTATCTGGAGCAAACAAAAGCAGGAAGTAGGACTACCTACAAATGTTGAAATTCAGGAAATGTTTAATTCTTTATTTGCTTCTTCTTCTGCCGAAAGAGTAGACGTGTGCCTTTAAATTTTATTGTAATTTAATCGCGGTTTTTACTATTGATTTTCGAAATTTTTACACCACTATAGGGGTTGCCTCGTTCCAAAGAAAATACTCGACTACAATAAAACAATTTTCAATTTTTATTTTGTTATTTGCCGCCATGACATAAATTTTGGCAGCTTTAGAGCTAAACTTTTATTTATGATAATTTTCGCCAAAGAGAATTTCCAAGTTACTAGCGCAGTTGATAACGTTGACAAGGAGTCTTTTTTTTTTGTTTTATTTAGTAGCATGGGACTTGGTATAGGATTTGTGTGGTGGTTAAAAAATGGCATTGTCTGTTATTGAAGTGTACAAAGTGGGCGCTAAGTATGTGTATTGTGTTTATTGTTTACTACCCTCAATTTGTATAAAGTTCTTCGTACGAGTTTATAGAATATCGTAAAGCTACATGCTCACTTTACTGATTTTTGCTTTTGTTGTAAAGTGTTGTATTACCACTTTTCTGAAATCTCATTTACGCTCCCCATGTGCAGTCTGTGGTGTATTTAAGAGTTTGAAAGTTTCAAACTCGGGTAGTGGAGCTGACCGCAAACTCCAAAGTTGTATTTAAAGCGATGTATGCATGTATGTTGGGGTTAAAGTATTATGGAATAAAAGAAAAAAATGTTAAAGTTTAAATTGAAAAAATATATTTTTAGTTATTTTTTAGACTGAATACCAGTTCTGCGGTTGTTTAAAGACTAGATGGTAGGGGTACATTGCTAAATTTCGAATACTAAAGTACCTAAATATCCCACAAATCATTTTTAAGAGAAGCACAGAAATGCTGCTCATGGAGAACTTTAGCAGCAAGCGACTACTTTATTTCAAAAATATTTTTTTAAGCTTAAAATTTTAGTTCAAAATTTTCAGGAATGGTAGCTCGATATCGAACTCATCTGTTAAATTAGAGTCGACGAGAAACAAAAGACACGAAAAAGTGACAAAATGGATACTCTAAAGTCTTCACAAGATTACATGGAATTTCTGTAGGTGAATAGTTTTTATGTTTTTTTTTGAATAGATGATTTTCTAAAAGATTGTTCCCAAGCCTTCCTGAAAGATACCAAAAGATATTATTTTTGCAAAAATTCAAGCCTTTAATTCCCAAAAAGATCCTACGACTAAAATTATTACGCTTCATTTCTATTCCATCAATTAATCTTCAAGCAACTTCAATTCGAGAACCGTGTTCTTCAGTCAAAACAAGATGCTTTATAACTATTATAATCATACTTCAATCATGCTATTATGCGACACATTACAAATATAATTTGCTGTTAAAGATCATGGCACTGCATTTCTTTTTTAAGAATTTTTTTTTGTCTATTTGAATAGAAAAAAGATGCACACAAATTTTTATAGTAAAAGAAAATTTAACAATGCAACTCTTCAAATGCATTTTAAAGACGACGATGACGACGTTGAAGTCGTCAAAGACGTTGAAGACCCCATTAAAACTTACTTAAAAATTGACGATGACGACAATAACAATAAAACAAAAATTCAACTATACAAACTGAGCTCAAGTGACTGGAAATAATCAGAAAACTCAACAAAAAATACAAAAGAACTAATGCAAACCAGAGGCAGGTCGGCAGGCAGTAATGCAGACAGGCAAGTTGAGCTACGCTCCGCTCCGAATGGACTAAAGTCGGTCGTTTGGTCTTCAATAGCAAACACATACTTGAAGTACAATAACAACAACAACAACAATAGTAATTGACAATGTTACTTTCTACAAAGGAAAAATAAAAAAAAAGTATAAAAAGAAATTCAAGAGTCACTGGAGAAGCAAATAGACCTCAACTTCAAACTTCAACTGTACTAAACTACTGCTTCGCTTTTGAGATACAAAAGCAAAATTGCATTCAAAGTGTCGCATATAATGTGTCGACGAGTGTGCATTATGAGTGCCTAACAACAAAAACAACAACAACAAAAAGAAAATAATTTCAATTGATGCATGTAAAATGGGTAGACCAGATGAAACTGTATTTTTGCCAAGCAGTGAGATGAGAAATGTAAATTTAAAAAAAATTCAGTAAATTTAATAAAAATAAAATAAAATAATTTTTCTAGTTTTAGAACTCCACAAGGATTTAAGGTGTGTCAAAGATACTGCATAGTAACTGACACTAAAAGTATCTGACATCTTTTCAAAATGTATTTCAAAAACTAAAAATGACAAATGCACAGATACACAGATACTCACATTCAAGGCGCTACATTATGGCACATCTGTACTTTACCTTTATTGCATTATGTGGGCGTTGTGTGTATCTGTAAGTACAGCTAAGTGTACATATATAAAAAAAATTATTAATGTCAACTTCCTACAATCAGTAAAGGCATTTGGAAGATACACAGCACAGCACAGAGTAAGTTGAGATACTTTAATGTCGTATACAATAATTGATGCACAAAGCAGAAGCGTTTGTTGCTTGTTTAGTCAGTAACTATAACAACATAAAGTAAGTTTGCATTAATAAAAGTACAAGAATACGTAAAGTACATTACAATAAAAGCAATGATTAGAGGCATGAATAATTTTAATTTAATGACGTTGGCGTTGAGGAAGCTTAACATATAAGATACATTTTTCATTTTTTTTTTTTTTTTGCATATTCTTTTGGACTGCTGCTAACTGGCTGTTATGTTATTCATCAATTATTGTCTATGACCTCGTGAACAATAACCTTTTCTGGTTATGCGCCTGGCAGTTGGTCGTCGTTATTAAAGTATCTCAACTGTTTTTCTGTTACGAATTACTGCCAAATATCGATTTTTGCATGTTGTGCTGCATACGTTAAGTAACTATAAAATCATATATTGTATCTGTGACAACGTACAAACTGTTTAAATTGACAGAGAAGCCCTTCAAAAATTTTGTTGCTTTATTTTAGTTGGTTATTTGTGTGGGTGGCCTGTGTCATTTGAGTTATATCAATTCGTATAAAGACGACAGCACAGTTTACTGTGACAATTATCCGATTAGAATATTGAGAAAAACAATACGACGGTGTCTATAGACAGTGTGGAGACAAAATAATAGAGCACGTGTTTTAGGTAGCTCTACGTATTTTAATTTAAAAATGTTTGATGAAATTCGTTTATATTGTGAATTCGTTTCGTATTTTTAAGATATCGCAAGGACTTTAAAGGTATCGTTATCGATAAGAAATTGTCGCGTTATCGATACCGAAGAAATAGTTAAAATATTGATAGCAAACATATGTATCATAAGTTTATGATATCTAAGAAATACTAAAGGCATCGACATCGAAAATTTACTTGAACTTGCAAATCGAGGAAATACTAAAGCTATCGTTAAATAAGAGAATCCCGCGGGATCCGCCCAATCGAAAAAATTTCGGGTCCCGAAATTTTTCGGATGGCGGTAAACTTTAAAATTTTCGGGGTTTTGGATAGTCGAGCTATCCTCCCGAACTTTTAAAGTTTCCCGATCCCGCCCCGATCCCGATCCCGCCCGCGGGACCCCGGGATCGGGCGGGCAGTCCCGCCCGACGCCCATCTCTTAAAGAGATACTAGAAGTTACTGAAGGCGGGAGTCCCGCCCGACGCCCATCTCTTAAAGAGATACTAGAAGTTACTGAAGGCATCGATAAATAAAGGTATCAATATTAATGAGATACTAAAGTTAAAGATACCTGAGACTTACAAAAAGCATCGATACATTGTGTTATTAAAAGTATCGATATCTGTTAGCAACTAAAAATATCGATACAATATCGTTATTCAATAAAAAAAAAACAAGGTATCGATACCGAAATGGCAAGAAAAATACGAAAGGTATTGATAAATAGATACAAGAGATACTTAAGATACGGATATCTATAAAACACTGAAGATATCATTAATGCATCGATAACTGTGAGAAAATAAAAGTATCAATGTCTAAATTGTATGAAATGTATGAAAATCGATTTGGAATATTTATTTAACGTATAAATATCTTTCAGATGCTGAAGATTTCGATATCATAAATAAAACTGAAAGTATCGATAAATAAATGTTATTTAACGTCGTTTGTCGATATCTGCGATTTACTAAAAGTATCGATACCTGTTAGTTATGAAATGTATAGATACATATGAGTTACTAAAAGTATCGTAAAGCCAAAAAATAAAGGTATAACAAAGCGATACTTAAGGTATCGATATCTGTCAGATTTTAAAGATATCGATATCTGAAAAATACTTAATGGTAATGATACCTGTAAAATACTTGATACTTTTGAAATACTTAAAATCTTGAAGAGATACTAAGTACATCGAAGGGTAAGACACTCTCAAAGCATCAATATGTAAGCGTTACTATATAAAAATAGTATATAATATATAATACAGTAAAAAAAATATAATACAAGATTATGAGAGCTTAATCGTGAGAATAAAATATATATAAATATTTTTTTTTACCATTTATTTAAAAAAAACAGTAGCTATCTTTTTAAAACGGAAATGTTTTTTTTTTTTTTAATTTAATTAAACAATCCATTAAAGTTACTCTTCAGATACTTGTGCCCATAAAGATAAAATTTTTAATGCATTTGTTAACTCAATCAAAACTTGACCAACTACAACATGACTTAATAAAAATTCAACTGCATTTAAATTGACAAATTAATTAAAGGAAAAACACAATTTTCCAGAAATGTATCTGTGTATCTATTTTTGTATCTGTTTATTGAACCATATGCCCAGGCATACACACACACAAACAAACACACACAGAAATTGTAAAAAGCGCAGCAATTGGTTTATCTTTTAAATGAGCTGTTTTCAACTTTAAGTTGAACAGTTGTGCCTATCTGACTCAGCGAAAAAATTTTCATGGCATCTCTCCCATTCAATGTCAGTCAACATCGGATATCTTGACTATGAAGAGTGCAACTGTTAAAAAAAATAAAGATACAAAAAGTATCTACAATGGAAAATAAGCCATGATGCATAACAAAAGAGCTGCAAATTTCCAAAGTGTTGTGTTGTGTTGAAGCGAAATGCTCTTACTAATGCGCACATAATTATTAGCGTAACGTCGAAGGCATTGAACTTTTACCGATCAAACGGATAGAATTGCAGATACATACTCTGAATTGGTTTCGAGTAGCTCTTATTATCTGCGAAAATAATTCCAATTGGATAGATATATTGAAGATAGATAGATAGATATAGACAAAATGCAGCTGTAGCAATTTATTATTATGGCATGATTGAAGTATTTTTTTCCTTTTTTCTTTGCTTGTGTTGCCTTTGGCATTCTTTTTTTTTTTTTAAACTTTTTTTAATGCAAAAGTTTTTGAAGCTGTAAAAAAAAAAAAAAATATTAGAAAAATTGTATACAGGAAATAAATTTATTTGTTTTTGATTTTTTTTTTTTTTTGCAGGTGCTTTAGAGCTTTGATAAATTCTTTCCGAGATCATGCCATAACCGCAGAAATATATTTAAAAGCGCAATTTATTAAAATTAAATGTTTTGCTTTTTATGCTATTTTATTTGCTTAACCGCAAAGGAGCGCGTTTTATTTTATTTTATTAATTTTTTTGTTTGTTTATGAAAACCACAAAATACTCAGCACGGAAAATAAACAAAAAAAGTTAATACTTTGGTAATTTGAAACTTTCATGGAAACCAGGGCTGCAATAATAAAATAAGTTGTCTAAATGATTTCGTATAACCTTTGATGGCTATCCTAACCGCCTTACCAAGCCCACAATCTTCCAAAAACCCAAGTAACCCAAATGCTAAAGGTCAAACGCTACGTGAATCCTAGCCCAAACACCATTTCTAAATCCTAGCTTTAAATTGGTTCTGAAAGAACTTGTCGATTTTTTTTTTGTGGATATTGTGAGCAATCTTATAGCTCCAGACTACCCAGACCACTTCCCTTCTCTTCGTTCTTTTCGAAAGGAAAAATCTTGTCTGGGTCTCGATCCTGAGCAACCTCTTAGACTAAGCCAAATCTCTTTCAAAAAACAATATTTTTTTTCTATTTCCAATTAATGCAAATTCGTTCGTACATTTGTTTATTGCATCCCTGGTAAAAACAGCACACTTGCGCATAGACCGCAATTCAAAGTCTCTGACTAAAATGCAGCATGTCGATATAAAGTGTGGGTGCTACTAAACTATTCAACAGCTGCTGCATTACAAAATGGAATAAAAATATTTATTTTGTATGGAACCGAAGCTTTAATACACTTCACAATAAATGAAAAAAATATATATATGAGGTGTAGTATAATGAAGTTCATTGTTTTTTTCAATAGATGATTTAGCTGTAATCTATATCTCAAGATTAAGTTATACCAGATGCTTAGAGTCAGAAAGATACGATTTGCCAAGAAGGTACTACTTCTCTGACAATTTAGTGTTACAAACGTTGAAATTAAATTAATATACTAACACATAATATTAGGCATGAAGAGTAAAACTAAAAAAAAAAAAAAAAACGGGCAATGCGCCAACTAATTCAACTAATGCGTTCAAGGCCCAGTCCAGGCAGTCAGGCAAACAGGCAGGCGTGCATATCTACACACTTTGCTTTTTATATCTGGCATCATATTTCAAGTTCAGGCAAAAGCAAATAAGATGCTGAGAGACAGAAAAGAGCGCTATGGCTATGCTATGGCAATGGTAATGGCATCAGTGGCAGCATTCAAAATATTGCACATAAATTATGAAGCTAACGATGCTTTTTTTTTTGTTTTTTTTTTTTTTTTTTTTTTTGGCTTATCACAAGCCAAGATGCCACTGAAGCATCGAAGTCAGTCAGCAGCAATTCAAGTTCATGTAACAAACGCCTGCACAGTGGGTGGGTCAATGCAATGCAATGGATTTGTCTGGAATATATATATAAATGTGTATGTGTGTGTCTCTATAAGGCAGCAGCTTTATATTCCTTGCTGTGCGTGAAGCTATTAAAGCGCAGTTAAAATCCATGAAGTGTAGATTATTACATGGCAAATTAATGCAAAATTGCAGAAGAGTGGCTGGCTGCATGGATTTGAATGAAAAACTTTGCTGGTGGTCGTTTGTACTTAATTAAATTGCGCCAAAGTTATTTACCAGACGCCTCTGAATTAAATAAAAAAAAAAATGTATTTAAACGCGTGGGTGTCTCGCGACGCTGCAATAAAGTTTTATTTTATTGGAGAAAAGGAAATTATCTATTTTAAAATGAAGATTTTTAAACAACTTCGGCTTCAGAGCCATGCTAAACAACTTCCATTTCAGTCAACGTTGCACGTGTTTCTTAATCTTATACACAAGTCAAGTTGCATATCATTAGCACCAAATAATCCATGATGTCTCTGGGGCTTTACACTCTTCGTTACGCTCTATAAACAAATAATATGCAGGTACTTCTGCCTGTCTAAATAACAAACGAAATAAAGTTCTATTTTCTGTTTATAAGAAAAAAAAAAAAGGAAACAAGAAGTAGAAAAAAAAAGTGAAAACTCTATTCAAATGTCTATCAAGTGTTGCGTCGACGTTAGCTGTAGTTGGGGGAAAAAATCGTTTTCTTTTTTTCTTCTTTTTTTTGCCTAATTACCGGAAATGGCACTTGACCGAGTCGAAATGTTTAAAGCAAAGAACTTGCCTTGCTCAAACACACACACACACAGTAATCTTGTTGCGCATGCGCAGCAGCAGCAAAGAACATAAACACACCTGAGAAAGACGACACGCTTCGCGGAAGTCGTTGAATCATTTTGTTTAAAATGAGAAATTGGAAAATACTCGAAAATTAACACTGCATAATATTGTAGAACAATGACTAAGAAGAAAAAAAGAAGGTGCCACTTCATGTCTTTTTTTTACTTCTTGACAACACGACTACTGACAGTTTTCTTTTGCTTCGATTTTTTTTCGACAGATTTATCGCTAGCCAGCATGTCGCGCTTCAGGGCAAATATAAATTTAATACAATACAGGGTGTATTTATTTAACATAGCAAACATAAATATAAAAAGTAGGGCTTCTGACTTCGTTCTTTACAAAGAAAACAAGTGTTGTCCTAGAAAATAGCGACAAAATTAATTAAAAAAGAAAAAAAAATTTAAATATTGAACTTAATTTTAAATTTATAAAATTATAAAAAGGTGTTGCATTCCGCCTCTACTTGCTTACATAATTTTAATAATAAACTTTGTTAAGTGCCTATTCATCAGGCTAGTATTTTTTTCAACACATTTCAACCACAAAATTTAACAAAATATGTATGCAATACAGTAAGAAAGAGTTGCGGAATACCACACCTTATTATTGTTATATCCTTGTCGAACACAAAAAGTACTTCGATTTGATAGAATATAAAGCCATTTAGTTCAACCTATCTAATATTTTCTTTAGCTAACAACTTGTTCTTTCATTGAACTTTATTTTAGTTTAAAATTTCCAAATAGTTTGGTTGCCAATCGAGTCAAGCTTTAAAGCATTAAAACAAGTTCATAATATTTTATATTTTTTATGTTGATTAATTTCGTTTATTATTTCTAATTTATGCTCTTGCAATTCAAGTAATACGAAACTGCAAGATTGTCTAATCTAGGTGTCTTCCTTTAACACTGTTAGGGTCCAATTAGTCAAAACGTTGCGTAGAGTAGAGTTTTAAACACCGTAAAAAAAATTGTAGTGGTTCGGTTCAGTTATTCGCCGTGTCCCGCCGTGTCACAGTGTCAAGCTCACATTTCTAGTATAATTCCCGAAAAACGAAGGGGAACTGCTTATGGGATCGACCGAAATGCATTCACTACTTCATGCTGCGTCTGATTTGAATCTTCTTCTAGTAAAGTCACCAATTCCTTATCTTCGAATCCGGGACGCTCCTTTAATGTCTTTAACGTTGTTATCAATAAAAACTCTTGACTCCAATATGTTCTTGGAGTTAATGAAAGCAAATCTGACAAAAATTTTACTCTAAAGCCTAAATTAAAATTGTTCGACAGATTTGTATTTTGTGCTGTTTTGTACAGTTATGATTTTTTGTCCTCACCCTGTAAAGAAAAACCTAAAAGCATTAGGAAATTAAAATGAACAGGAAATAAAGGCAGTTAAATTGCTTTTCTTTTATTTATTTTTTTTTTTTTTTTAAAGTCACACAAAAAGGAAATGATTTTCTGATTGCACCGAATTGGCTTCGATTGCTAAAGGAAATGCAAAACTGCGAACTCCTACATAAAATCTCCAAATGAAAAATTAGCAATAGTGAAAATCTTAGATATAAAATAATGTAATAAGTTAGGTACTTCTATAGAGAGCCTAGTTTAGGTTAAGTGTTTATTGTGCTATGTTGCCAATGAAATGTTGCATTTCAAGTTCAGGGCAATTCGTGCAGAACGCGACGTTGACGATGATGACGGCGACGACGACGGTGAGTGCAGTTAAAAAAAGCGGCGAGTTATTGTGTATTCATTCAAAACTTTTTAACTAGAAAAATAAAAACACGCGCACAGTTAAGTAAATACGACTACGAAATGCACTATAACCAGTCTGCTAATAGTCTCCGAGCGGGATCTTCCATACGCTTTCATAAAACTAATAAACGCTACAAAGTTTATATTAAAAATAGCAAAAATGTCAACAGGAATCAGCGAAGCAGCAACAACAACTGAGATAACTCAAGCATAAATAGCATCGAGTTTATCAAAAAAGGAGAACCACAAATCGGGCCAAACAAAAAAAATCAAAATCAGAAAAACTTAAACGTTGCTGTCAAATTGTGGCGTAAGGCGGGATGAAAGGAGCAAATCTTCATGGAACAAGCGATGATTAGAATGCTTTTGTTGGAACGCAATATGAATCTCACACAACTTCATCTCCGGCCGGCATCAGTTGGAGCTTCGACTTTGCAATCAAAGTGCATTCAATTGTGCAACAACAACAGCGACGGCGGTGTCGGCGGCGGCATTCGGGTATTGGAATTCGTTTCCATGCGATGTAACACACACGTGAGCCGTTTTGTGTTTATTGAAACGACTCAACTTAGCTTGGCGTGTTGCGCATGAGTGACACATCTCATTGCCACCATAAATGGGAACACGCAGTGTGCGCGTTTAAGTTTTGTAAAATGTCGTTGCTCTTAGTCAGAATTATTATTATTATTGGAGTTGAAGTTCTTTTTTTTACCAGGGTTTCAAAATTTTGAATAAATTTGAAGGAAACAAGGAAGTTTTGAAGCTGAGTATGTATTACAGAAATATCGAATTTCCAAGATAAATGAATTGGCAGAAAAGTAGAATAATGCCTCATGCCTGCGCTTAACATTGTTTCAATGGAGTGCTGTATACCCTACAGCAATGATTATGATCATGCGAATACGCCCCTTGAGTCCATTTATTGTTAGATTAAATGGAAGGGAAATGTAAGGGAAATCAAAAGAAAATTTGCAGTACACCCTCCCTTTTTTTTTTTTTTGCAAATATTTCAAAGCATTTTTCATTGTTTTGTCACAGCTGCAAAAGCAAAAGCAGCAACAGAACAACAACAACAACAAAACTCAGCGAATAAAAAAGGCAACGATGCGTTTATTAAAAATAGCAGCAACAACAAAAACAACAAACTCACTTATTGACTCAATGCAAGCGGGGGGTGTCCTCAAGTTCAACTCCCTAACTTACAGAATGAGGCACAAGGGGCATCGATCTTTGACGTCGTAAAAAAAGCAGGGAAAAACGTTAATTTCGTTGGAACCGAAGCTCAAATACGCGCCACACGAAACTAAAATTAGTTCATATATGATCATCAAAAATATGACGTAGATTATATTCCGCAAGGGTTGGGTGGAGGGCAACTTAAGGAAGAAGCTTAAGTTTAAAATTTCAGGTCAATAACTTTAAAATTTTCCGAGTAATACGCATTGCAACTGACGGACGGACAGCCAGACAGATGGACATACATAGATACATCGACTCGTCTGATCGAGCTGATCATGAATATATATATTTTATGGGTTCTAAGGTGTCTCCCTTCATGCGTTACAAACTTTCTGCCAAACTGAATACACCCGTTTACACTATGTGTGACGGGTATAAAAAAAACTGTCTTGGGCCCTTTTTTGGTGTGCAGCATTAAATCGCAAAACAGAAATCAAAGTCAAAAAGGATGAAGATGATGGAAGGAAGTAAACAAGCTAAACGAAACGAAATGAAACGAGATGAGTTGGAGTTGGAATTGTAGGAAGTAAGCAATGACGATGACGATGACGACGACGACAATAAAAGATTGCTGACAGTTTGAGATTGAAGAAGATGAAGACGACAACAACAACAAAGTAGAAGCAAAAGCAGAGGAAAAAGAAGAAGAAGAATAAGAAATTGCATGCAACACAAAACAAATGACGTTTTGAGGCAAACAGGCCACGACGCCGCCGCCTTCGTCGCAAAACAAAAGCCAACGCAGCACAGAATGTATCTCTTCTTTCTTCCAGATTTCCTGTGTGTGTGTTTGTGTGTTTATGCAGTTCAATTCTGTTTTGAGTTCTTTCTATCTTTGTGATGTATTGAAATTGCAAATCTTTTGATTGCCAACAATTTATGTTTGTACAAAAGCGCAATTCAAACCAAACCAAAAATGGCAATGCACAGCCAGGCAGGCAAACAGCACAAATCAATCACGAAAAAAATTCTCCAGATTGCAACTAAAACAAATACAAAGCCAAATTGTTCACAGTTTTACGTTGAAAACAAAATCTTTTTTTTTTTAAATTCAACGAATTCCAGGAGTTGACAAATTTCTTACATGCCATATGCCTCCCTTAAAACAATCGTCTTAAACTTTCCAATCGCTGTAACCATTTGGAACGCTCAAACGTGCCTCAATGTCTTTGTTCCCTAGTATATAGTGCTGAACTCTTATTTCATCAAGTTTGGGATTTTAAACCATGGTGTGCGAATGTGGCATCTTCAAGCTTTAACTATGAAGAAACAATGAAATGGTAGTACTACTGCCTCAGGCTCCCAACTATCGCCAACGCCCTTACGGCCCACAGTTTTTTTAGTTTATTGCACTGTATATCCAAAATATCTGGGAAGTCTTATGGCGTAGGTCTGCTCGAGTAAAACCAAACTTAATACTTGGAACTCTGTTTTTTTGTTTCACTGTTTATTATTTAAAATTTTAAGGGAACTATGTTCCTCGCTTGTCTTTACTGAAATGACATGGAGACATATTTCATTCTCTCGACCCCAAAATCTGCATTCGGAAGAACTATATACACCCATTAAGTTCTGGTGCCTAAAGTGAAAAAATATTTTATCTTTTTATATCATTAAAAACAGTTTAAACTCTTTTTCAATTAAAACAAAAATGTTTATGAATCTGATTTGTATTTCCTTATACACATTTTCTGTGTGATGTTCCAAATTAAAAGAGTTCACACTTTACAATTTGCGTTCGAAGCATCACTTAAACAGAGAACTTCATACCCCAATTCATAAAAGCTAAAAATAACACTGATCCCCCATAATGGAGTATATGATTAGTTCAGAATATAAATCCAAACCAAAAGTAAGCAATCTGTATGAAAAATGGCAACAAGTCAAAAATAATAAACAACATAAGAAGACGATTACTTGAGTAGAACTGAAATTTGCATACTCTTCACATTATTGGATATTGAGGTCTCCTTTGAAATTTATAGATGGGTACCTTTTTCAGTTTTTTATAGTTTATTCTTCACAAAAGAATTTCCCAAATGAAAGAGAACTCCCACGCCAAGTGAGCATTCCGAATTGGCCTCGAATTGTTGCAAACAACTTGCCAAAATAAATATACTAAAAGGAGTAGCGTACAAAATAAGAGTCATGCTAATAATTAGCCCCCATTTAAAGCAATCCCGAAGCAGCAAAAAAAAAAATACGAAAATAAAATCGAGCACAGCTCTTTGTGTAACATAAACCATGGCAAAGAACTAAGAAATTTCCTTGAAAAATATTTGCGTGCTGCAATTGAGAAGTTTTGAAGTACAAAAATAAGATAAAACTTAAAAAAGAAACCAAAAAAAATGAAGAAATATTATTTACACCAAAAAAAAAAAAAAATTATGATAGAAAAGCTGTAATTTAATGAAGAAAAAATTTATTAAATAAAAGGCACAATTATATCAAATTAAAAAAATTAAACAGTTTTTTTTTTTTGTTTAAATGTCAACGTCAACGATTTTGACGACGGAAATATATAAAAGATTATTGCAGGTATAAAATCGCGCTCCCTTAGCCCATTATCAATGTCATCAACATGAAAATAAACATCACCGGAGACGTATATACACTGTACATGCATAGGCCCAGTCTGTCAGTCTGTCTATCAGAAACACAAACGTTGCTCTAATGATGGCATTTTGTCACTCATTCATTAACTCATTCACTCAGCGCAGCGGACGCCAATGTGTTTTCTCTTCCTATTCCAACAACGAGTGTCTCGCTTATCTAAGGGGAATATGCAATGGGTTAGGCTCTAGCAATGCTACATGTGATGTTGTTCCACTCCATGCCATGGGGCACTTTGACACAAAGTCTCGCTAATGAGCTTTAAATAGTTTTATTGTGAAATATTTTAAAGCGAAAGAAAAAAAACTATTTCATTTATAATTGTTGCGCTGCGAGATTTATATGCGCCACAAAATTATGTTGAAAATGCAATCAATTTGAATTAATTTGAAAAAAAATAGGCTTTGGAAATGATTTTCAACATGCGCTGGTGAAAGGTTTGGTTTTTTTTTCCTGTAATTTGAATTAAATGCGCCAATACGATTTAATGAAACGTCAAAACAATTGGCTTTAAAGTTTTATTAGGTGTCATGAACTCGTAGATTGGTTGCGATCTATTGAAACAAAATATCGCTAGAAGCTGCAGTCTCTTTCCAAAGATAATTCTACGGGGGGTTATACCCCCGAAGACTAGATTGCTCCACGATTGGCACATCTGAGATCCATGGAAGTCACCTTTTGGAACAAAGTCTCCTTCGAGAAACAAACATGATTATTTTCTCAGATAGTCAAGCAGCTGTCAGAGAGCTTGCCTCTAGTATTTATTTCCTCTAGGATAGCTCTTTAGTGATACACTGCAACATCTTCACCAAGGTCGGAAAGTCACCATTTCCACAAAGATATCGACGAAAATGTGGCAGCCGATGAACTTGCCAGATCTGTCTCCTCTTCATCCATGTTGGTTCTGGAGCCGTTCTAGAGACTCAGTTGGGCCAAATACATCCGATAAGCTAAGAAGCTAGTTAGATTATGAGTCCACTGATTCATTTTATCGATTAAACTATTAAAACCCAAACCTGTTTCTAGATCAATTTTTATTTTATTTTTTTTTTTTTTTTTTTTTTGTAAAAACTTCCAAAGTTCAAATTGTAGGTCAGCGCAACTAATTTCATCTAATGTCTCCAAGAAAGACAGAAAGTTAAAAAAAGAGTAGAAAAAAAGGAGAGAATCGCATATTACTGATACCAAAGAAAAGTAGCCAAAGCAGCAGCATCGGCAGTCGTAGTGGTAGTAGTTTTCTTGATCATTTTGCAGATCTCAAAAGCACGATTTATAAATTTACTGCACAGCAAGCAAGCCAAGAAGTAGGCAAGCAAACTAAGCTAACCCAGCCAAACGATGCAAAAGGAAGTACTATAAAATGTATGTTTAAAAAAAAAAAAAAAAATAATAATAAAATAAAATAAAATGCTTTTCAGTTAACTTATTACTTTCCTGAACTCTGTTGCGCTGCTCTAATCTAAAATCTCTATGCGGCCCCACACCCAACTTGAGCGTTTAGCGCTGCTGGAGAGCGCAATTGCTCGAGTGGAACAAATTCATTTGCAATTGTGGCAAAATACTAAAGAAGAACGGAAGAAGAAGGGAGAAGAAAAGACGAAAGAAGCCAGTTTCACTGAAATACTTACTACAATATTAACAATTTTTCTTGTGACTAATCTGTAAATCTATTTTAATGTTTTTTATATCGAAGAAGTAGTAAAGTAAACTTTCTTAAATTATTGAAAAATGTTAAATAATTTTGTTGTTAATTTTCTTCTGCAGCGAAAAAGTCTGCAGCTGCGAAAAATAGTTAATAGGGAAGTACGCTGCTCCATTTTGAAGAAATTTATGGCTTTGTATAAAAATGTCGTAGATGGCATCGCATTGCATTTGTTTGGGGGAATTAATGAATCCATTGCAATTTGGCTTGAAGCGTGTGCAGGAAGCACTTTTTACTAGTTTCAAAGATACCGAATGACGTTATTGACCTTTAACTAGCGGCTTTTTTTTTTTATTTTTTTTGGAAAAGTGTGAACTATCCAAAAGTTTTTTTTTACATAGAATATGCAAATAAACTACGGGTTCTATTTCTGCTTTTGTAGTCCGGCTTTTGAATTATTTTATATGTAAAAATTAGAAATTTATTATGTCATGTAACAACGAAATCAGCCAAGTGTAAAGAAATTGTAAACAAATTGTCAAAGGGGAAAGTTTTGCTTTGACAAACGATTCAAATAAATATTTGTATCTGAATGTAGTCTACTAAATTTACATAGATACACAGATACAAAGATAATTATCACAATTGCACGCAAGCTTTATAGCTTTGATATATTATTTTTGTGTTGCTTTCAAATCAATAGATAAAAAAATAACATTTTTTAGACAATGATTTAATAGAACACAGAGGTCATTTATTAAATCTCTTTTATAAAAATGTATTATTTAGATTGCACTATGAAATCCTTACTAGCCATAATCACGATTAGTAAACAACCCCCAAAGCATTTTACACAAAAAAATTACTTTGAATATTTACTGTAGAGATTTTCAAGTCACTGTGTCTTGAAAAAAGAAACTTCAATGTATTGCTCAAGAGTTTTTAACCCAATCATACTCTCTTAGTTTTGGAGCCTTTAAATTTTGACCCTGATTCGGAGCCTATAAAATTTAAAATTTAACTTGGAAGATTTTGTTATTTTTTCATCGAGAGGCAAGGATAGTAAAAAAACTTAAAGATTCAAATTTTTCGTATATGAATGGCTGCTTCAAAGGTAGAAACTAATTGGACTTAGCGTCTAATTGTTACTGGAGATGTAGTCTTACTATTTGTAAGTAGTCTGGGCTGTTACAAATTTGACCATTTTTATAAAAATTTACAAAGTATGCTTAGCTCGCATGGGCTAGTCTGTGACTAGTCACGGCTGTTGCAGAGCGTACCCACTGACTCATAACGAGTCAGCCGTAGTATGTTGGAAACAGTGGTGATTTCAGAGGGAAGGAGAAACTATAACAACCTGGCAAATACAATTTTTGTAAGATTGTGTCTCACAAAAGAGTTCCCCTTACCAAAAGAGTCCCCTCCCCAAGAGAGCGTTCTGGATTGAGCCTTGGTTATTTGCCATATAAATTTTTTTTGTAAAAATGTCGGATAAAGCGGACGCATAGAGCTTTGCATCACATCATTTTGTATGGGACAGCCGCTGACAACGTCTAGAGAAATTCTACATCAGCCATGAGCTTTTGTAAATTGGTCACTGATTGACCCACGTGGGACTCTGGTTTATCTCTGCATCAGTTGTGATCAGTCATGTCCTACAGCAACAAAGTCTGTTTTAGTTATAAAGTTTAATGAAACATTTTAATTCTCAAACGGTTTATTCACAACATGGTAATCTAAAAATACAAACAAAACGATAACCTTGTTAGTGAAAGTGTCTATGTCTATGTTTAAGTCAGACAAGGATTATACAAAATGGGTCTGATAGTGCTGAATCCACACTAGTCGGTCAGTAATTGGCATACAAGAGTCGGTGAAGAACTCTCCATGAGCTGTATGAGTCATGTAGTGGAGTCAATGGCTAGTCAAGTATGGATCGAGCTTCAGTAAAGCAATTGATGCGTTTGAGGCAAGAGCGCTGCAGATTCGATGAGGAATCTGAAAAAAGATACAAATATTAGAAGATTGAATTGGTTCCAAGCAAGCATTGAATTATAATGCGCAATTTTATTAAATTTTATTCGATAGCATCAATTCGGGCAAAGCACCTTAAAAATTTAGCATTTAATTAATTTTTAGTATTCTACACGACGCAACTCATTCTCAATAATTAATTTACTTGCGAGAAAAACTATCTCAGATACTGCAAAAAAAAAATTTATAAAGTGGAACAAACGTTCTTTCGAACAAAAGCGCACCAATTTAATTGCTTTCTCCACAATTTAATGAAGCATTTTCCTGCTTCAATGAAAAAATAAAAGAAAAGAATGCCAAGAAAATGTGCTATATGCTGTGTGTTTCGAATGAGAAAACTTATATGGCAAACATGACACGTACACAGCCAGGAGCTGCAGCAATACAAAGTTTCTTGATCATTAAAGTGCAACAAAGTTGAATTGGCGCGAAAATCGACAAAAGAAAACGCCCCAAGACAAAAACGTGTAAATAGTGCATTGAGGTAGTACAAAGCGTTTTACTACATACGAACTTGTAATAAATTTCTGCAGAAGAGTCCCCTCCTTTGTTCTTAAGCCATGAGTGAGTGAGTTAGTTCCAGATGCCATTGAAATTGATTATAAAGAATAAACAGATTAACTGCAGCGAAAGTGCTGCAGCGCTGAAGTGTTACCAACTTCTTAGAAAAAAAATGAAAGATGAAGAAATTTAACATGCAACAGTTGGCAGCTTTTATTTGGAGCATAAAGAAAATTGCAAATTGTCATAGAATTTTAAATAAATACAAAAATAGTCATCAAAAAACTTCTGAAGATGTCACACATCAAAAAACTGAGCGCAAGCATTTTATTTTTTTTATTTTCTGTAAATTGTGAATGGATTGAAATTACACAACAAAAACCCAATAAACAACAAATGGAGACAACAATTAAAATTGAACAAAATATAAAAGCTAAGCCACAAATGGAAGAGGAGGAACTTACGACACCAAGTGTCGAATGGTTACAATATCAATTGGAACGTTTCGGACCGACAAATACAAAACGTCTGATTGTCAGCGGTACTAATAATCTTAAGCATAGCACACAAGTGATAGTCCCTGCAAATGTGCAATTGATAAAGGCCAAAACGCAGCTAGAAGTAAAACCGGCAGTAGCAGTTGTCGCAGTGACACCAAAAGTGGAGACTACCTCACGGCGTCATATGCCAACAACAGCTGAAGCTGAGGTAACAAATGAGGCGACAAATGATGACAAAGATGAGCAACAATTGCAGCTGCCTTCAATGCAAGGATTTCTAAAATTTCTCAAATCAATGCAATTCTCATGGATAAAGAAATCTGCTTTTAGTATTGAGAAAAAAATTGAAATATTGAAAACGTTGCGTGATAATTTAATGAAAGTTATTGGTAACTAGACGTTACATAGAAAATGGATATAAAAAATTCTAAAATTGAGTTTTTTTTTTGCAGAAAAACAATTCAATAGTCTTTGGCAAACAGAGGAGCAACGCAGTCGCCAGAAGCGTGGCCTATTGGAGGAGTCCAATTTGAATTTTCCGCCAGCCGCTGCAATAATGAGCATCAATTTTCTAACATTTGCGGTGTTTCTTATAAAATTAGTTTTGGTAAAATTGTTTGAAAATATTGAATTGTTTTTTTCAATAATTTAATCATCTTAAAATTTTTTAGCAAGTTGTCAAGATTGTCAAAAGCAAACATTACACTTTTACTGGATTCAATGTTAACACTGAAGTACGAAAAACTGCAACGCATTAGAAGGTTTATATTTTAAAGCAAAAATATTTTATTGAATAATTTAATGATTTTATTTAAATGATCAAAAAAAAATCAAATAATAAGATAATCTTTAAATGGTATTTTTATCAAACTCTAAGTTCTGTGGCTCAGGAAAAATATAACAAAGTAACGATATTTTTACAAATATCGATATTGTTTAGTACTCTAAAATATCGATATTGTTCACTATTCTAAAAATATCGATATTGTTCGGTACTCTAAAAATATCGATATTTTTCTATTCATTCTCTAGCTATGTAGAAGTAACTGAAAAATTCCCCAAAGGAATCTGTCATTTGTGGATATCTCGAAAACGGTTCTTAAGAAAATATTTTTGATTTTCATTTTTGGAAAGCGTTAATTTGGGAGATACACATACATCTCATATAATTATATTTCACTTTATATTTCACCTAAAATGTAATGAATAAAAATTATAGCGCTATTTTCCTTGGAGTAAACAGATTATTAAACAATTTTATTCAAGCTGGCAATGCAACTTAGGTCGGATTTGAATTTTGAAACTGCTTAAAAATTTACACTTTCAGTTCGATTAAAATCGAACGATCAAAACTGTACAACCAAAAATAGACTGAAAAACAAACTTTCACCTTTATATAGCATAAAAATATTTAAGTAAAAATTTTATAGACCATTCGATACATTCACTGCAAAATTATTTTCCTTAAAAACATAACGAAAAAAAAATCTTTTTATTCGTTGTAATAACTTCGCTTTTAGTACACAATAAACTATTAAATTTCGCTTACTTTTTCTTTATACAAAAAAAAAAAATACAAAGCAAAATCGTGCAACTATAAAATTCATGAAAATGTTGCTCACTAAATCGGCAAACAGCACAAACAATGGCATTAACAAAAAGATAACTTGGGGGCTAAGCCCAAAGCAAGTTTGGCGAAAGGCAAGCGACAAGTGCAACATGGCACAGTTAAGGACGCTAAAAGCAACTTACAAACTGCTGACTGCTGCCGCTGCAGTTGCAAGAGGGCCACAAAAAAAAAAAAAAAAACAGAGAAAAAAAAGAAGAAAACTAGAATTTCTGCTTGTTACCCAAAAAAATAAGAAATAAAATAGGAGAAATAAAAAAGTTACTTTAAGATAAACACAGCAAGCAGCATACATCATCTTTACTCTGCTGCAAAAGGCAAAACCTTTCTAGGCAAGCAAAATAAAATAATGGATATAAACAAAGGAAGCAACAATTGCCACCAAATGCTCACGTGGCGTAAAATGCGGAGGGAATTTCGGAAAAACAGGCGGTAACTGTATGACGGAGGTTGCCAAGACTTTCACAAAGATAATAAAAATAAAATAAAATAAAATACTATTAGCAAAAAGTTCAATGAACTTCGCAGCAAAAGAAGAGCTGAAGTGACAAACTTCCAGTTGGTGAAATAAAAAAAAAAAAAAACAAAACCAAAACCAAAACACAAAAAAAAAAAAAATCACGCGATGGATAAATCTAAAAGGAAACTCAAGCCATAGGCAAACCTCAGCTTGGCAGCCCGCCTGAGTGCCTGCTAGAGCCTGGTAATGATGTTGCTGCTGCTGATGTTGCTGATGCTTTTTGACGACGATGATGGAGGATGTCGCTTGATGGCGCAACAAAAGCTTTTGCTCTAGAAGTAGTAAAAGATTGAAACCAAAACAAAAAAAAAAAAAAACAAATGCGAACTAAACAGATAAAACCAGGTACTAAAATACTCAACTGAATATACACAATATTGTACACTGTAAAAATAATTTGAAGAATAATCTAATCATTTTTAAATTTAAAATATTTTAAAAAAAAATACACACCCTGTGTCCATTTTATGAACATTCATGTACCCTGTTTCAAACAAATGAGCACCCTGTTGCTATCATTTTAATATAGTACAGCAATTTCTGTTAATCAATTAAGTTTCTTTTTTAAATAAACTTCAAAAGTCAGTCTGCCAGGGACTATCTCCAAACTATTTACATATTTTTATTTTTCATAAACAATATTTTTTCGCAGTGTACTTTTGTGCAACAATTCACAAAACAGACAAAAGCAAAAGCATCGCGCATCGGCAATAGCAGGAAACGAACCACATGCAAGCAGCAGACATTCTTCTTCTTCTTCTATCTTCTTCTATGCCATTCAGTGCTGTTGTTGTTGTTGCTGTTGTCTCCAGATGGCTGACTAGCTGGAAGACGGATATAAAGCAGCAGCAGAAGCAGCCGCATTGCAATAGCAACCAAATAAAAAAATGAAGACAATATTTTCTTCTTCACAAAAAAATAAAAAAAAAATATTACAAACTGCACATTTCCGCTACTTTTGCAAAAATTAATAATGATGTTGCAGCAGCAACAACAGCAACAGCAGCAGTAGCAGCAGCAACACAAACCAGAACAGTCAACAAGCAGCAGCTACATACATTCTGGCAATAAGAATACTAAAAAAAAATCGTTCTAACACTTTCCACTGATTGTGCATTACTCCACTACTGCTCTGCTCCGTTCAGTTCTGATCTGTTCAGTTCAGCTTATGTGGGCATTAAATTCGTTGCAATAGAATAGTTTCACAGCTGGTCATTTTGTTGGCGGCGTGTAAAATACTCGAGTTGCCGGTGTTTGTGCATTCGCATTCATCTTTTCAAGTGGCTTAAAGTTGATTCAATGTGGCGTTACAAACCGAATCCAAACGAGTAGCTGCTGCTGCTGCTCTTTTTTTGTTGAAGATGACTAAATGCCTTAAGGCAGCAGTCAATTGCAGCTAACAAATCGCTGCAAATGCAGTTACAATGAATGCTGATGATGATGATAGTCTTTATAAATCTATGATCAAGATAAAGTAATATACTTGAAGTGATTTTGACGTCGAAAATACACCATTTAAAAAATATTAAATCGATAAATGCGTAAATGTGGTAGTTGGTTTATTTGCTTAAGTTGACAGATGAGTTTAAGAGGTAACAAAAAAAACAAACAAAACAAAAAATACAAGAAACTACACACCAGTCGAGATATCCTGTACTTAATGTCCTAATCCTAGAATCATTCTTAATTGTAGATAAGTGCTTCTAGCTTAATTTTCACAAAAAGGTAATCCCTCGATATTAAATTATTAATATTAATTTTTAACATTTTAGTGTTTACAACATTTTGGTGACCCCGACGTGATATGTATTAACATTTCTGGTGTTTCATCACCAAAATGTTTAAACAACAAAAATATTAATAATGTATCTTGGTGACTCTATCTCAAAAAGTCTCCGAGATAATCGGTATTTAGTAAATTTTAAGATTAACTTAATTTTCATAAAATCACATAGAATGCTCTTGGCTGCAATGGATTTATTGTTTAAATTTCAATACTCACAAAAACATGTTGCATGCATTCAAGTTCAAATTCCTATAAAAACCGCAAAATAACTTACACCTTCAAAACCCAACCGAGTGCAACATGCAATGGCAGCTTTCAATAAATGCTTTTCAACGCTTTTTACGCTTCCTTAGGCTGAAATGCATATCAATGCGCAGCGCACTCTATTATCCTTGGAAACAAAAGCAACAAAAAATGTCTTTTATTTCAGCGAAAGACAAGCCAGTAGCAACGACGCCGTGCAGCGTAAAGACAATAAAAACATTGTTGCAAGTGTTACAATGCCTCAAAGCTGAATGCCTGGTTTGGCTTGGCTGACATATGTAATCATTTTGGGCTTTGTTTGGAGAAACTCATTTATGACAAAAGTAACGTGCTGCGTCAATCCCACGGGGATACAATAACAACTTAATATGGGAGACATACTCGTATAGAAGACAATTGGCAAATGTTGTTGCCAACATGAAAAAAAAAAAAAATGAAAATAAATTCAAAATGGGAAACTTTTTTTTTTTTTTTGTCAGAAAAAAAATAGACTACTACCACCGAAACTGGTTTGAATTTTCACCATGAAAAATGTTTTGCGAAAAACCAATTTATATGCCAAGCAAAGAAGAACGCCTACGAATCTTTAACAATGCGACAAACTATTATTGATTGTTATTGAAGCTTAATGGATGTTCTTCTGCAACCATTTTTTTCTTTCATCCCAGTGGAGTGATTATTTGCATATAAATTATTTTTATACCCTGTACCCAAAGGGTAAAGGGTATATTAAGTTGTGCGAATGTATGTAACAGACAGAAGGAGGCAAGATAGACCCTATAAAGTATATATATTCTTGATCAGCATTGGAAGGGGAGTCGAACTAGCTTTGTCTGTCTGTCCGTCCGTCCGTCCGTCTGTCCGTCTGTCCGTCTGTCATGCTGTCTGCCGTATGAAAACGATTATTTCGGAGACTATAAGAGGTAGAGCTTTCAAAATTGAAACTTAGACTCTCCTAGGCCGTCAAGTGTGCACTTACAAACGGTTTTTCTCTAGACCCATTTTAAGGGGTACCCCCCATACAAATGTACCCCAAAATTTTAGGTTTTTGCATAAAAACGTCATTGTTTTTTATTCTAGGAAGTTCAAATTAAGTAAAAATTATGTCTATGATAGTCCCAATAAAATATCCCAATATGGTTGGGACCAACAAAATTTTAGGTATAGCCCCCATACAAATTTACCCCAAAATATTGGGTTTTTACAAAAAAAACGTCATTGCTTTTTATTCTAGAAAATTTGAATTTAGTATAAATTATGTCTATGATAGTCCCAATGAAATAGACCAATATGGGTAGGCCCAACAAAATTTTAGGTATAAACCCAATCAAAGATATACCCGATTTTTTAAGTTTTTCTATGAAAATCCAATTCAATGATGTATGGTAGTCAAATAGAACCTAACTTAAGGTACATATAGATTGGGTACAGGGTATCTTGTAGTCGAGCATACTCGACTTCAGCGTTCTTTCTTGTTTTTTTTTTTAATGTAGCAACACGAAGAGTCACACTTCTGTGTGGCATGTTGCAATATAATTAATTTTTATTTTCAGCTTAAAAAAAGTTACTAAACTAAAGAAAACCTGTCTTAAGTGATGAAATAATAGCAAGAAGTATATTATATTCGTTTAACTTCTCCAGCAGCAAATAAACTCTTCCAAGAATCAAATTTCAAGACATTAACTTTTAAGTTGTTTTATGAACTTTTTAACATTTTTGTTTGTTTATTAACAACGAAGAAGTTTTCATTACTCTTTTCTTTTTATTCAACTTTGAAAACAAAAAACCATAAAAAAAGAAAAAAAACAGTTTCACAATGACCAACTAAACTGAAATGAACCGAGCTGAGCTGAAAGTTAGACTACAGCACGACCACAAATAAGTTCTATGAACATCCCATCCATTCCATCCATCCATCCCATTCGGGTTAGCTATTCCATTCTATCCCAAGTGAACTGGACACAAGAGTGACGTGACGTGTCTGACATTTGTTGTTGTTGTTGTGGCATATTTTCTATTTTATTTTGTTGTTGTTGCTGTCGTTTGTTGCATTGTTTTATACTTTGTACTAAATATATACATTGTACATAAGTAGTGAAGTGATAGTAATTCAGATACAAACAAAAGATACATAGATACTCGTACTCGTAGCGTGTTTGTTAAGTTTTTTTTTTTTTATTTTGCTGCAATGCATTCAAGCGGTAATTGCTGCGTACTGCACGATGTTTTCGTTGTCTTTTACTTTATTTTGTTGTTGTTTTTTATACTCAGCACATATAAATGTTTTTCATGTAAAGGTGAGCTTAAGCTTTCTTTAATCACAAAACAGTTCTACGAAACCAGGCACTGTCTATACGAAATTTTCATTGAAAAAAATTTGCAAATTAAATTTTTGTACTATGTACTAAAGTTTCGTAACTTAACCGAATATTTTTGTAAATAGAACACTTTAGAAACCTTAGCTACATATAATGAAATCACTTCGCAAGCTCAATTTAGTTCTTTTTTTTCGATTTCATTGTTCTACATTTTACGAATACTTTCGTACATTTTACGAAACATTTTGTAATCGGTTGAATTTTTACGAAATATTTCGTTTGCGAAATAATCAGTTTTAGAATCGGACTTTACTTGGCTGAAAAAGAGGGAAAAAACATATTTTAACCATAAGTCCAGATTTTGGAGATCGAACACCATCCAAATTTCAACTATGCAGTTTTGTTAAGCTCGACTTACAATCTATAATGCAAGACTTCCTGCTTACTTTTAGGCAATACATTATCTCGGCAAAAGAATCCGGAAGTATTTCAATTTTTGCAGTTTTGGAAGCTTGAAATGTATACGAAACAAGAACCAAACTTGATTTTCGATGATATTTTAATCGATCCTGTGAAAGATAAATGGTTTGTTGACTTCTGATTGATGTATAGAATTTTTAATAATTCAATTTTTTATTTTATTATTTTCCTATGCACTGTAATTTATTTATAGATGTATTGTGTGCTTCTTATTCAGCATTTTCAGCTCAAAAATTCTTTAAATTTTTCTTGGTCTCATTCTGTATTTATACATGTGCGGAGTATAAAACTGTCGAAGACTTTGAACTATAAAACAAACTCGAAATATTTTATCAAGACTGACGCAATGGTCGATGTGTCCCACTGTTTTCTACGCTTAACGATATCTTTTTAAAATACGTCGAGTTCAAAAAATAAAAAAAAACTGAACTGCATTCGAGAAGAGACCTTTAATGAAACTTTATGCGTTTCTAATGCATTCAATTGTTGCGTCTGTATCTTTAATTGTAAAAAAATAAAACAAAAAAAAAAAAAAAACAAAGCGTTTAAATTTTAAATTAATTGATTGTTGTGGGCGCTGTCTACGATGCAACTTTTCTACGACTTATTTTTCAAATGTGAACAAAAATTGTTCCAAATTAAGAAAATTTAAAGAGAAAAGCTTAGAAAATGCCTTTTAGCAACTTTGTCTGAAGAGAGTTTTTGGTAAAAAAAAAAGCTTAAATGCAACGCAAACTTATCTTGGGCCTCCCCCATATGCAAATGCCTGTCATTGCCTTTTGTATTTGCCAATCAATTGAGGGTTGCAAGTCATACGACATGGGGGCATTTTTTAAAGCAAAAAAAAAGCTGCTTAATCCAACAACTGCAAACCACACCGGTGCAATGCTATTCCTGCACCACATTGTGTCCTGTCCATTTTAAATGGTGGTGGTGTATGACAACTTAAAACTGCCCCAGCGACGACTCTGATTTATTCCGTAAAGTAAATGAATTGTCAGAATTTTTGCTATTTAACATTTTCAAAGTAACTTTCTAATGAGTTTTCGTTTATTTAGTCACTCATGTCACTCTCACCCGAAATGCACTCCACAAACATTATCGGCACACTTGAGTTTCAATGGCAAAGTCAAAGTCAGCAACAACAGAAGCAGCAGTAGCAGCAGCAGCAGCCGGGAGCAGTTTGCAACAACAACAACAATGAAAGTTACTCTGAACAACAGCTTCGTCATTGTACAACTCGCTTAAATAAAATAAACTGAAACCCTTTTTGAAAATCCGAGTGCCATAAAGTCACGTGCAGCCAATACCATCGGATGGATGGATCAATGCGGAACTGCAATACAGCTGCAGGCATTTAGGCAGACGCCTGTTTTTGTGTGCTTCCCATAATGTGTCGCGTCGTCGTCAACGCTAATAAAAAGCAAATAATTGGCGTACGTAGCATATATAACAAGCGCATCGGTTCAATACGAACTTGAGACTACCCCAAGGATGTGCAATGCAGTCATCATCATCATCATAATTATTTGATAGATGTTGGCAACATCTTTCCAAGTTCGTCCAAGTTTTATGGCACTCGTCATGGCCGCCGCCGCTACAGCCACAGCCATTGTGTTGCTTGCCAACATCGAAAAAATCGATAAACTGAAGTGCATTGGACATAGATAGACGGACGGGCAGATACAGACCGACGAACAAAATGGGGAGAGAGCAAAAAGAGAGCGCAAATAAATTAACAAAACGTATAAAGAGTCCTTATAGTCACCCAAAAATCCCACCACTGAGTCAACCACCGCAATTGCATTGCATTGTCCCGGCGTGTACTGTCTGTGGGTGCTTTACATATGTAGCTGTATGTGTGTGTGTGTGTGTGTGTGTTCGTGTACAGGTTGTCGATCCTTGTGGCCTGGAAAGTAAAATATTTGTTTGTAGTTAAGTATCCATGCCAGCAGCCGGCATGGAATTGCAAACTGTTTTTAGTTTTCTTTCGCTTTCCCATCCCATCCCTTCCTTTTTTTTTTTTTGCGATTCCATGCTTCCAAGGGACGCTCTCTGCACAGGCGCATAAGTTTCTTTGAGCTTCGTAGCATTTCTTTCTCTTTCTCTCTCTCTCTCTCCTTCTTGTTGCATATTTTCGTTGCATTATACAAACCCAAACGTCCAGTCCATTGCGCTTGAGTGCTTCTTTTTTTTAATTTGAAAATCTGAAAATTTAAATTCTTAAAATTGCTTTAATTTTCTTGTTGCACTCAAGTAGCCACATTTTGGTGGTTTACAGATTATTTTTTATAGCTTAAATATGGAAATGCGGTTAAAAAGTTAGTATTTTAGTGGTGATTGATTTAAAACTAACAAGTAACGTTTTCGATAAAACCAAAGCTTGGATACTCTTTACACGTTCGTGTAAATACAGGTCGACCATGCTTAGACGGGTTTGGATGCAAAAAAATTTTTTTTGTATAATAAAAATGAGGTTAATTTGTTGCATTATTTCATTTGGGGGATACCCTTAAAATGGGGTTAAAAAACACCGTTTGTAAGTGATCACTTGATGTAGGAGAGTCTTAATTTTAAATTTGGTGGATCTATCTCTTTTTTAGTTGGACGGACGGACGGACATAGCTATATAGACTCGCTTTTCAATGCTGATCAAGAATATATATACTCTATAGGGTCTATCAAGCCTCCTTCAGCCTGTTACATTTCATAAACTTAATAAACCTTTTTCCCTTCCAGTACAGAGTATAAAAACGGTTGCAGAAGCTATTTTATCAACAGAGAGAGCTATGTATCGTAGAGTCCCAGGCGATTGTTTAATACGCAGTAATACTACAAGATTATAAAATCGCCTGAAAAACCACCTTCCAAGGGACGAGTCCATGGGACGGTGGTTCTCAGGAACTCACGGCATATTTTAGGAACTTTAGCTATCTCAATCTGTAGTACATAGTTTACGTCAAGCTTTTCAATTTAAAAATAATTGCTTTATTTCCAACATACGTATTCGATTTGGATTTCCATTGAAATGTCATCTTGTACTTTTTTTTTTTTTTTTTGATAATTCAAATATTTATTTTGACAGTTGAAGTTCATTGATTTCTGCATGTTTTTCCATGCCATTCTTTCGATTTCCGTTTTTCCATTTTTTAATGAAAAACAAACAAGGACGCGAGGAGGGTTGAATTCTAGTTTTACAGTTCCGCTGTGTCGTATCGTATTCAATTTCGCATTGTTTGATAAAATTTTTACTGCTTTGTGCCTGCCACAATTCATGATACGCAGATTTGTTGCACGTAGTTCGCCCTTCTGCTTTAGGTACAATGCGTCTTTCTGGTTCATGATGATCATCATCATCATCAACATTATCGTCATCATCATCTAGCTAAAATATTTACGAAGTACAACGTGTAATATTTAATTGTTTTTCATGTTTTATAGCGTATTGCCGCCGCCCCATTGTGAGTGTTAATTTATCGCAGTTTTCCGTTGATCGCTCGTACCTAGTCTATAGGAAAATATATCACATCAAACAGCTGCTGCATTGCACAACTGCACTCTCGCTTGCCCGCCCGCCCGCTCCACCTAAACAATTATTGTAAGCACAATATTAGATACGCTTCGTTGCACAAATTAATTGCGTCCAAAAAAAAAAAAAAAACAACTTACTCACCTACAAAATGCAACCAAAATGCGCTAACATTAAAGCCATTTGTGCACCAAATATGCTCGCTCGTTTCATAATTATAATCAGAACTTCGGGTTGAAATTTGTTAGGTCAGTAAAATTTAAGTGCTGCGATGTTTATCAAAATTGTTTTGGACCTAAGCAGCAACTCTAATACGAGTAAATAATTCTCAATAAAATTGTGACATAAAACGGGTTAAATGAGCTCAGTTTTATTTTTTTTTTTTTTTTCGTTGGCCTAAAGCATGACACTTCATATATATTTTCTCTCATGTTTTTACATTTAAAAAAAAAGTGTTTTATGGTTTCGTTTTTATGAGACCGCCACCAAACAAAAACGCAACATATTCTAACATGTACCTGCCGGAAATTCTAATTGCTTTTGTATTTTTGTCTGCTTGACACTTATGCAATTCTAATGCCCTGCATATTTTATTAGATTTGTTTGGTATAATGATTAGTTTGTTCAAATATGCAGTAAGTAAAAATTTTGGAAAGATTCATGGTTCCTCCGTGGTAAGCCGTCTATGAAAATGGATATGCAATACCTAATCGGATCGGAAAAGCTTTAAAACGAATGCAAGGAAATTAGAGATGGTCGGCGGGACGGGAATCCCGCGGAATCCCGTGGATCCCGTTGGAAACACTGCACTGTTTAGTTTAAAGCTTTTTGATAAATAATTAAAAACTTGTTTAAAGTAGTTCAAAGTAGACGGGGTTAAGCGGGACCCATGGGATTCCTGTTCCAACGCCCATCTCTAATGTAAATCAAAAGATGTGTAAGATAATTGAGTAAAAAATGATGTTCCGATCTGAACCAAAGTGTGATCTTTTTTTGGTAGATTGTGGACGTTCTATAATATTTCATGATGGGCTGCAACTTTATCAAACAGAAAAATGTGTTTTTGTTAGGATAAAACACAACTACGAGTTCTTAATCAATTCTGTAAAATTAATATTGGAATCCCAAAACGTTTGACCCACAAAAAAATTGGCAAATCTGATATTGCATTTTCAAAAAATATATTTTCTACATTTATCAGAACATCAAGCAACTCAAAAACAGATTTATATCGACTAAAAAAAAACAATTGTCACAATAATGTTTTTGTTTTATGCTTTCTAAAAGTGAATTTGGTAAAGAAGATTTAAGGGTTGCTATTGCTAATATAGTACGCACCCCAGACCCAGGCAAATGACAATGCAAAGGACAGACAGACACACATAGTTGGACAATGCAATTATTGCAGCAAAGCAGCAGCAGCATCAACCCCTAAAAATAAAGGGAACAGAACACCCTAAAAATAAAAATATACAAAACGAAAGATTTTATTGACGATGCTTTTGATGCTGATGACGATGACGATGATGTCGAGAACAACAACAATAATAAAAAAAAATCAATATCAAACGATCAATAATCGAAAAACAAATCCATGAAATTTTAGACAAAAAGAAAAAATCAATTTAAATCCAAATGCGTAGAACAATAAGAATGTGCGCATGCGCAGCTGCGCTATTTTGGATACAGAAAATATGTGGCATGGCAGACGCCAAAATGCGTTGCCGTAAAAATATTACCTAAAAATGAGTACCTGCCAAACACATCAGGAATTACGTTATCACAGTAACATCAGCCTCAGCAGTTCAGCAGGCGCTTATATCCTTTTGAAATTTAGGGATAAAGAATGCTTTTGTCACACGCTAAAATGTAAAACTAAAAACAAAAATGTTGGTAATGATTGTTCAGTTCAGAATGGTGCTTTTTTCTTTCTTTCTTTTTTGGTGGTAGTTTTACGTATTTCTGTCTGTTTGTCTGCCTGTCTGTCTGGTTTGGTTTGGTTACTATCATTGCTACTGTTTGATTGCTGCAAAAGTACAGTACACACGATTTTAATGCGATATGCTGTATAGAAGTGATGTGCACCATGAAAAGGGTTGTTTCTTTTGTTTGAAAATTTGTTGTGCAATATGTAAAATGTTTCGCCTTTCGCATTGCAATCGAGACACGATATGTGAAATGTACATACTTATACCCATATATCTTTTTTTGTATATAATACATTTATTTAATTACACATGTACTACTCATGTCATTTGTATGTAATTAAAGGCGGTAACCGAGAATTTATCGATATTTGGAAACAGTGCAGCATTACTAAAATAAAGTGTTTTTTAAAACAGATTATACGGGTTGATTAGCTTAAAAATGAAAGATTGCTTGCAATTAGTACTCAAAAATTTAGTTCATTGATTATTATTTATTTTCAATAATTTATCGATATATCGATTTATAATCGCAATCGACTTCCGGTCTCGTCATTACAACGAAAACTTGTTAAAATTATTGGAGTGGCATAAACTTACACAGCTGAACCATACGTTTGGTTAGAATAAGGTAGACCAAAAGAGGTACATTGTAATACCACATGATCTCAAAAACAGCTCAGACACATGAGATCGTAGGTTACCATTATTTCGCCTTAACATAGTTGGATAGGTTCCGATAGATCTACTAAGAAAAACATTCCCAAATATTTGAATCTTTTGAGAAGGTGTTTCTCCTCCTTCCTCCCTCATCTTCATCTGCTATCAGTGAGGAAATATCAGTTCTATTAATTTGAGGACCCTTTTACGATTGTAAGCAGGCCAGGTTATCTGTTAGCATATGGGTCGTGATACCCCGCCTGGCAAGTTCGTCTGATATGCAGTTACCTCCAATAATACTCTAGACAGGCACTTAAATAAGATGACTACTGTAGTGCTGAGCCATCTCGTTAAGAGATTTGCGACACTGAGTAATGGACTTCGATTTAATAATATGTGAAATTCGATTAGAAGATCTAGTGTACTCTTAGAAGATCTGAGAAGATTCAGCCTTCGTTTATTGCTATGAGCGTCTGCGTCAAGATTCATAATTGGAAAATCATCATCGCTGTAAATCTAAAACTTTGGAAAACATTCCAAACTAAGTCTACACTGGTATATGACCTTTGTATGTGTATTTATCTCAATGATTTTATTGAATAACTGCGTCATTCATTCTACACCAGGTGTGCGCTGTCATTAATTTCCTTTAGCTGGTTTTCTTTTTAATGATCTTGGCATGTGCCTGATGCCTTTGACTTCCTTACTTGTTTTTTTTTTTTTGTTGGCGCAGCTTGTTATCCTTATAATTTATTTAGTTTCTTTAGCTACCTATTGAGTTTACGTTCTTTCAGATGGTTTTATTTAAAAAAAAAGAGTATTATATAAGTTTTTATTCAGAAAACATTTTGAAGCATAAACAATTCACAGGGCATAAACAGTATTTTTTTTCTTAAATAAAGAAAGTTATTTTGTAAATAATACGAAGTTTCTAAGTTAATTTACGAATGTTTCGTAAAATATACGAAATTCTGAGTTTCATTTTCTGTAAGAATCTTTTAAACTTGTATTTAAATAAACAGCAAATTCTTAAGAACTTAATCTTTGTCTACCCACATATATTGCATAAAAATATAACTAATTTTAACAGATCAAAGAACGACGAGGGCTGTCTGAGTGTATAAGCACTTCATTCGATACATTATAATTTGTGTTGTAAAAAAAAGCTTTGTTCGCAACAATTACAGTTACAAACACTTAATGCCTATACAGTAGCTTAGTTCCCCGACTATTTACATCGAAGTAGAGTAAAATGCCACTAACTGAGTGACTGACTGGGCTGACTATATCAATGACCGGGATATGCTTAACGAGCACACAAAAAAGCGTCGCAACTCAATAAATGTTGTAAATGATACTTTATCGTTTTATCGCACAAAACAAAATTTTTATAGTTTGTATATAATAAAAACTGAGCAACCAATCGACCGATGGCAGCACTTAAGGGCTACTTGAGTAGGGGAGCCGAGCCATACAAAACAAAATACATAGTCTGACCCAGACAAGTGACATTTTTTGAAGGAGAATTTCTTTACTTTTGTCATCATTTGTATTTATTATTTTATTATTTTTTTTTTTTTGTGCTTGGGAAATGTGGGAATATAGAAATCAAAGTAAAACATTTATTTCCAATTGGAAATATTTCAATCAGTTCTTATAGTGGCTACACATTTACACAATAATTGCATAATTGAATTTATTTTCTAAAGAAAAACATTTTGTAAATAAAAGGTTAATTAGAGTAAATAACAAAGTACCAGCATAATACATAATTTTTATTGTTAATCAAATTTGTTACAATCAAAAACTACAACATTTTTTTTTAATCTTATGTCGTGATTTTTGCTTTTATTGATTTGATTTTCCCTTTTTGCTCTTTGTTGTTTTTTGTTTACTGAAATTGAAAATTTCATTTATCATTTTATTGTTACTTAATCCTTTCGTTTATTCCATTCTGTCAGGCTTCCTTTTTGCATTGCAGCTGTTTAACTTGTGTTCTGCTTAAATACTTTGTTCACAGGATTAGTGCTTGAATTTTTATTGTGGGGCGAATATTTTGCACAGATGTGATGTATTTGTGGTTGAAAATGTGTGCATTAGTTTTCAATAAGTTATTATGTAGTACCCTATATGCCATGCCAAGTGGGCGGAAGTGTATTAAAAAGCGAATGTGGGATTATAGAACATTTGCAATTTAGGGATTTCATTGAAACGACAGATTTTAATCAATATTTTTGCTGCATTTTGTAAAGGGAGCATGCATGCGTATGTTTTAATATTTCGTTTTAGTGGAAATCTTAATATTTTATAGTTTAATTCTTTATCTCGCACCATATATAAAATAACTTAAATTAATTTGGTGATTACTCCAAAAAACAAGATGAAATTTGTTAGAAAATTGTTAGGACGTGTATTTTTTTCATAAGATCAATAAAGATCATGGCACATCAGTTTATTTTAAATGGTCAATAAAAATTTATTGCATACTTTTAGGCTGTTACTGATAAGTGGCTCAACACAGGGTCACTTCATTTATCGAAATTTGTTATCTGTTTCTTGTACTTTACTACAAAAGTATTGCACACTTTTTTGATTGGAAATATAAATTTGATGAAAATCAAATGAACTTAGGTCTCGTCTGGATCGGTGAACAGCGCTAAGCATGATTTAATGCTAAATAACAAATTAAATAAATATATATTTTTTGCTTATGCTAATTACCTTAATACAGGTATCCTTTTATTATGGTTACAATATACTAAAAAAGAAATATGTAAATCTTAAATAATTTTTTTCGTGTAGGAACCAAAATTGACGGTATGGAGCCTACATGGCAGTAGTGGTCCCAACTTGACCATGGGTCCTTTTTACAGTAGCTTTAGCCGTATTGCTCATTTAGAATATACATACTTTATAGGGGTCAAAATAGGAGCGTTACAATCTTTCCGGCGAACTGATAATACCCGTTATATAAATATTGTTTGAGATCGTCTCAAAATTTTAAGATGGGTGTCCTTGTTTACGAAATATTGGGTGTAAACCAAACCGTTGTCATTTTTTTAATGGTTAGCAAGCTCTGTAAAAAAAATTGGATTAAATTGAGCCAAAACTGAGCTCTTGTAAAATTAGCCCAAATAATCAAGTTGTATACTCATAATCATCGATTTGCATGATTGTGTGTTGGAGCCTTCATCCACATGGAATGACTGGGTTCAAACGTTTTGTGTCTGTAGAGCTTCAACTGTTAATTCGTGTCATAATTTATTAAGTTTATTTATTTTTATTATTAATTTTTTTTTAAACAACTTTCTTACCAGAAAACTTCTTCTTCGCTTCGATTTGCAAAAGCAAAGGCTTAGGCAGATGCTTTTATCCAAAATCAATTTTAATTAAGTCCAAAAATGTGTAACCATTCTTGCAAGCATTCTTTGCAAAATTAAATTTAAAATCGTATTAAATTTTATTTGAATTATGAACCAATTTTTATTTTTAAGTACAATGGGGTTTTTATAAAGCCAAAACCAAATTAATTTTGAACATTGATTTGCTTTATTTAAAACAACAAAAAAATAATGGTAACACAAAACAGCTTTATTTCCTTTTATTTTTTTGTGGGACTTTTTTCTGCAAATTTTAAAATGAATCATGCACCAGTTAGGCAAACATTGCTGTTGCTGTTCTTGTCTTTATCCACGTGAGACAATGCTGCTGCTTCATCTGATTTCTGATTTCCGATGGAAGAAAACCACAACCACAGAAATAAACAGAAATAAACTAGCCGAAAACCAGTTTCAAATGTTGCATCTTTAATTAATTATTCATATGAATACTTCGAAATATAACAGAAATAAATTCATATTAAAAAAAAATCACCAGCAGCCAGAACTGACAAAAATTATTCCTCAAGTGTAGAGATACACCCAATTAAATAAATAAATTACTCAGAAATTGCAGTTTCGAAAAATAAAGTTAATATGCAAAAAAAAAAATATATCTATTCTTCCGATTTAAGCTGTGGTTTCAATTTGCATTAAATATCAATTTTTTTTTTTATAAATGTAAATGGAAATTACACAAAACTTATAATTAAATATTTACTTAATTAATAGTAAATGCGACATTTAAATATAATTTTAAAATTGGAGTGAATGAGTAAATGAGTGAGAGTACCGCAACATTTTTAATTTGACAAAGTCACCGTTCACGCATTTCCGTCAACACAAATTATAAATAAATAAAAAATATACAACACTTTTTTTTTGTTTTTTTTTTTTTTAGAAGGTGTCTAATTGGTGTACACATTAATCAGACTCTCGATTTGATCACGATTTAAGCAGTTTTCAAATTTAAGAAGCACGGCACGGCCGGCAGTTAGAGTCAGGCCAGTGAACGTTCATTTTGCACCTGTGTACACTGCGCCACTTTCATTCACATTTGAGTTTGAGATAAAAAAAAAAAAAGAATAAATAAAAAATTTTAAAGCTACGAAAAAAAACACAATTTTTCAGAACAACAAAACGACTTAACTGTCAACATAATTGTCAAAATGTCATAAAATAAATGAACCGAGGCGTGGCATTACCATTGGAGAAACTGCACATGTAATTCTAAAAGTAATCATTTTATTTATTTTAAATTTATGCAAAACTATTATTTTTAAATTCTAAGCTGTAATTATAGGCCCCCCTAAGTGTTTATAGTCGTATCACATGGAGTGTGTGGAAGATATATACAGTAAATAAGAGATATTCAGAGGGTCTTGTAAGAAATTTAAAATTCTTCAATCAGCTGTTTGACATGTTGTTTTCTTTTTTTTGTTCCCCAAAAAGAAATATTTGAATTGTGAAACCAATCTTGTATAAAAATTTCCTGGTTCCGCATCGTAACCAATTAATAAATTTTTATTTCTAGAATTGTAAGAAAATAATTTGATTTCGATACCTTAAGGGTAGATTTTAATCCAGTTTGGGTGTCTCCGATATAGACATATTGCTTAATCTCCAGCCTGATATTGATTAATTTTTATGCTACAAGGTGCTTCGTTTTTGGTCCCTTTGTTTTTGAAGAATAGCTTAAATTTTGTTATGTATTTGATCGGCATTTTGCTTGCATTTACGGAAGATGATATCAAGCAAATGTCAGATCGCATCGAGCGAACATCTACGCAAAGTTTTTCGCTTTTTACGGCATTTTTCAACACTTTTTACAGCATATCTCTGGGAAGACGGGCAATTTTTCAGCATAATGTCGGCTTTAAGCAGGTCCCGGTGCTCTGTTTATCGGCATAAGAATTTCCCTTCTGATATATTTTTATATATTTATGCACTCACACCCTGGTTGTATGCGCTCACCCCCTAGGATTGCTCTATATCGAAAAAGGGAAGATCCCTTTTTTTTTTTTAATCGGATAATATTAAATGTTGCCGCAAAGGCCCTGAAGTTTTCATATATTTTATATGGGAAAATAACACTTTTTCGTAGATTTAGTATAGAAACCTGGAAACTTAATATTTTTATCTCTTCATAAATGATCGTAGAATAACATGCAATCATCTATTATTTTAATTTTTTATTAGTAACTATTTTTGACAGAATTTCAAAAAACAAATTATTTTCCATTGATTATATTAGGGTGGTGCTGGCTATGTCGATGTTCTTATATTGCTCGTACAGCTCGTCGTTCGTGCGAATACGGATGTCATTATCCACTCTGACTGGATTCAAACATTTCCCGAACTTACTCTCAAACACGCACAACGCCGACTTATCCATATTCTGACATGATTCATGATTCTGGGCCATACATTAGGACAGTCTTGTAAAGTTTCATTTTTATTTCTCTGGACCGAACTCTACTTCGCATTTGCTTACCGAACCCAAAATAGCAACTTCAGATATAAGCATGGGAAAAGACTTTAGTCGACGAAGTTGAAGTCGAGGCTTGACAGAGTTGGCAACAATTGCATGGAAAAAATTATACAAGACTAGCGCTCGCATGTACCACCCTGTAGCTAGATCAACTGATGCTGATCAAATATATATATTAAAGCTATATGGTGTCTTGTTACATAACTAAGCACAAACTTAATATTTTATGCTTCGGTGACAGGGTTTTTTTTCTGGCTGAAACACTGTGGGTTTTATGAAAAACGTGAATTATATAAATATAAAAAATATTTTAAATTCAGAAAAAAAATTTCAATTTATTAACAAGAAAAATAAACTATTTTAGAATGCAAAAAAAATAATTATTTTATAAAGAAATGCTTAAATGTCATAATCAGCTAAAATGTATTTTAAAGATAAACAAGTAAAAACGTTAACTTCGGTGGAACCGAAGAAATACCCGTCACACGAATCTTTGAATAGTTTAGTGTGATCATCAGTGGCTTATATACATTTATAAATATATATTCGAAAATAATTACTTTTTCATACATTTGTTCGAAAATAATCGATAAGTTTGTGTGGGGACTATAGCTAAAAATAGGCGTGGCACCTTGCTTTTGTTATTGGATATCATTAAAAGTGTTTTTACATAAATTTGAGTAAATAGTCTCATAAATAATACCTATTTTAATACAAAAATTCGAAAAGGGGAGTTAAATTTGTATGGGGGCTATAGTTAAAAAAGGGCGTGGCAGCTTGGATTTGACATTGGATGACCAAGTATTTTTACCCAACTTGGTGTGACTACATTCATAAATAATAGCTATTTTCATATAAAATTCGAAAATGGGCGGTAAGTTTGTATGGGGGCTATAGCTAGAAATGGGCGTGGCAGCTTGGATTTGACATTCGATGACCTAAGAAGTATTTTTACCCAACTTGGAGTGACTACATTCATAAATAATGGCTATTTTCATACAAAAAATCAGAAAAAACGGTAAATTTGTATGGGGCTACATCTTAAAATGGGCGTGGCACTTTGATTTTAACACTTGAGCTGCTTAGGACTGAGAAAAGCTTAAGTCCGAGTTTCAGGTCAATATCTTTAAAACTAAGCGAATGAATCGCATAAATACAGACAGACAGACAGGCGGACGGACAGACAGACGGACGGGACAGAAAGAGGAAATTGAGATCGACTCGTCTCGTCGTGCTGATCAAGAATATATATACTTTATAGGGTCTAAGATGTCTCCTTTTTTTTTTTTTTTTTTTTTTAAATTAACATTTCAAAAATACAATAGTCGCACGTCACACACTTAACTTAGTTACTGGGTTAAACACTCTACTACTCTCGATGTTATTTGTATCTCTCTGTGTGTGTGTGTGTGAATTTATCATTTAGCGTCATACGCGTGCTTGGGGATTTTCTACTACGGCTGCTGCTGCTTCTGTTGTGTTTTTTTTTTTTGTTGTTTTTGTTGATTTTTGACGTATCATTTGCTAAATTTACATAAAACTTTACTCGATCAGCGAGTATCTAATCTGACGCTCTACAGAGTATCTCAGAATTACTCAGAATAAGATGCTGAAAAACGCCGCACCAACAGGTTTTTGGTTGGGTTTTGTCGCGATTCTTAATCTTAACACAGCTCTCGAACGTTTATAAAGCTAGGATATAAAAATATAAACAATCATTTGTAAATGTTCCGCAGCGCGTTAAAAACGTTTTAAAAAAAAGTTAACAAAAAAAAAAAAAACCGCGCAAACATTTAAGAAATTGTTGAAAATTTTATAAAATTTTCAAAATATTTTCTAAAAGTGGCGCTTTATATAAGAAAAATAAATAAATTATTTAGTGTGAAAAGGATAATTTTTGTGTAATTAAAAAAATAAAATAATTTTTTTTGTGTTAAATTAAAAAACTCTTCAAAAACAAAAAAAGAAACAATGTTTAAAATGTTAAATAAATTAATTGTTTTATACATTTTTATGCTACACTACAGCAGCAATGTTGCGTAAGTAAACACTTTCAAGAACAGCTGCACTCGTTTCTATTTGAGACGCTAATTAAATTTGGTTTAATTGTACAATTGGAATTTGAACAATGACCATAAAAAATAGCAAAAAAAAAATAAAAATATATAACCACAAAGCCAAATACTATAAATCATTAAAAATAAAACTAATCTAAGCCAAAAAAAAATTTTTTTTTTAAAGTTGGCAACGACATTCCTTGAATTTATTTTTTAATTTAATTAGTTATTTGCCAAGGCTTTGCTATTATTTATTTATTTATTTGCATTCGATTTATTTATTGAACTTGTCATTGTTTTGTCAAATTTTATGTTTTCATTCAAGTCAAGTTTAAATTCTTGCGGATAGAAGTTCATTTGGCTTTGTAGTTTCATTTTATTTTATTCTGCTAATTTATTTAAATTAATTATATATATTATTCATTATTCATAATTATTTATTTATCCAAAACTTTTTGGAAAGTTTTTATAGTACAAATGAAATTTCTATTTATTTTTTTGCTAAAGACAACTTTGAATGATAAAAGTATTGAATTAATAATTATTGCTTCCAAATGTTTCAGATTAGCTAATTTTTTTTATTTACATAATTTTGTTTAAATTATGCTTAGGACCTGTTTAGATGAACTCAGAGTTTTGTAAAAGACTTCAAAAATTATCGGGTCAATGGTAACTTCTTTTTAGTGATCACACGAGGTGCTGCGATTAGCTTAGACTTGAATCTGAACCATTTGAAGTGTTTCCATTTTCGAAAATACAAAAATTTTGCATTTTCATAAATAGTTCGTAATTTTTAATTTTGTTGAGTTTCTCAAGTAGTAGCTTTTGGATGAAATCGTTGGAAAGAACAAAACTTTTCTAATTTTTTATATGCAAATTATGGAGTGATTTATCAAAACCTAAAACTCAACTGATTTCGGAAATGGAAACACGACCGATAATTTTTTCAATTTTAAACAGTAGACCCCATTTTCAAATAGCTTATACACTGAAGATCATTCGTTTAGAAGACTTTTAAAATTCATTATAAATAAAATATAGCTGTACAGTATTTTCTGTACAGTTAGCAACTTTAAAAAGTCGAATTTTTCAAATGGGATTTTTGAATCAAATCTTTAAAAAAAAAAATGTATGATAATAATAAAAAAAAAAAAAAAAAGACACAATTATATAATTAAAAAAAAATAAGTATAAACAACTTTTATCTAAAAATTTGTGTTGAATAATAAACCAGTTCAATTAAATAATGCAATAATTTTACTTAAAAATAATAAAATAAAATAGATAGATACAATAAATTATAATTTTATAAAAACTTATTTCTATACATATTTAAGATAATAGCAAATTCCTTCTTTTCAATTACGCAAATCAATTTGTTCTCGATTTTATTACAAATGTCAAAAGATATTAATCTTTCATTTTATAACACTTAAGCCAGCTGGGTTTCTCCATTTCAATAAATTCAATGAATGAAAGAACTTAATGGAAAAAAACCCATTGCGTACGATCTAAATATTAAAGTTTTGAGTAGTTAAACTATCATTTTTTTTATTGTTAGTTAATTGTGCGAAACGTGAAAAAAACGATACGCTTGTCATTCAAAAATTCAATTTATTACTCAAAACGGATACATTTGTATCTAGATACATTCAGGCGATAGTATTTGCCATATATATAAAAAAAATATAAAAAAAAAAATCGTTTAAAAAAATAGCAATTAACAATTTTAAGCATTTTATGGTGCATATAACATTTGGATAACCTTGAAGCTTTTTTTTATATATTTTCTTTAATAGTAAAAAAAGATACTTTCACTGAATTTTATTTAAAAAAAAATTTATTTGCATATAAAATAAATTAGAGTTGCTTTTAGAACAATTTAATAACCACTTTTTTTTGAACTTTAAACTTTAATTAAAATATTTTTCTTTTTAATTATTTTTACAGCGCATCACCACAAACGTATCAGCGACATTTTCCACGTGATTTCATTTGGGGCGTTGGTTCGTCTTCATATCAAATCGAAGGCGGCTGGAATGCCGATGATAAAGGCGAATCCATATGGGATTTTCTAACGCATAATCATCCGGAGAAAATTGTTGATAAATCAAATGGTGACATAACATCAGACAGTTATCATCAGGTAAATTATATTAATAAAATCATAAAAAAATAACAATAATTGTTAACAACTTTTTATTACGCTCAAAAGTACTCATTTCTATGCAAATAAAATGCAGATTTCCATATCAATAAAAGCGGATTTAGTACTTAGACACAGCAGAACAAGATAACTAGGCAGGCAGGCAGGCAGGCATGAATTGTCAACATTCATATTAACACTTAAAGTATTTAATAAATAGCAAATAAACTATCATTAATTATATCGTTGATAATATTTTTTTTTATTTTTTTTTAAACATTTTAAATACATAGCAGAGTGATAGAAAGTGCCTTGCTCTAGTTGTTTGTTTTGTTATTCTTTGAATTTAATTAACGTTTTTTTGCAATGCAAAAATAAAAAAAAAACAGGTGTACACCTGGTGTTATTTTATCAGTAGTAATGATATATGAGCTGCTTGGCTTGTATGGCTTTTCAGGTTGTAACAGATTTATTGTAGATAAATATTTACATGTGTCGTGGGTGATTCAGAAAAGAAAAATATTTTTGTTTACTTGAACTTTTGAACTTTATAACAGCATAGGAGAAGAAAGAGTGGCTTGAAGTGGATTAGTTCTTAAAGGGGTAAAGGGGGACAGATGGATATTTCTAGCTTGATCGATGCGCTACAAACTATCCGATGAACTTATAAAATACGCTTCAAACTACATGTGTTATATTAGTCTCAAAAATCCCAATCCATAGTATCTCAACCTGCAGTCAATGATAAAAATATGTTTTATATGGAACATTTTGGCATTGATGTTGCCAAAAATGAGACATTTTAAAGTTTTCTGTTAATAGCATTCCATAGTATATGCTATTATTCATTAAATTCGGCAATACAACTGACTGTCTCAACCTGCAGACATCTGTTCTAGTAATGCTTATATAACGTTTATATTAAATATATTATTTTATGTTACATAGTATTAAAGCGTACAAAGGAGATCCCTATAAAAAGCATATTGTCTCAGCTCAAATTGTGTTTTTCTCTGTTCCTTTAGATTTTTTCACTAAGATTTAACAAATGTATAAGACTCTGTAGAACTTTGAGAAATCGTTTAAGAAAATATATAATTAATAGTTATGCAACTACTTTTTATGTCTTTAAAATCATTAAAATGCTTATATAATATAAAATAAACAAGAAACAAACAATAAAAAAAAATTTTAAAAAAGAAAGAAAGAAATAAAGAAAGAAATAAACAAACAAAAGCATAAAAATGCTAGATCCGTGTTCAAATTCTAATTAAAGAAATCTGCAAAAAAACAAGAAAAAACATTAACTTCGGTAAAATCAAAGCTCAAATACCCGCCACACGAAACTTTATTTAATTCTTGTATGATCATCAGTGACGTACATAATATTCCGCAAAGGGGTTAGGTGGAGACAACTGTTGAGGTAAATTAAAACAAATTTTTTTTAAAAAAGGGAAGGGGGGTTAAATAAAAATTTTTTTTTTATATTAAACCAACACTTTAATATAATTAAAATAAAAAAAATAAAAAAAAATATAATTTTTTTATAAGAAAAAAAAAAAAAAAAAAAAAAAAAAAAAAAAAAAAAAAATACCAAAAGGTGGTTGAGGATACCAAAAATGCAGAAGCATACATAATATGTTTTTTCCAGATATAACCAAAAACTTTCTTAAAAAAATAAAAAAAAGGAAGGTGAGTTTGTATGGGTCTGTCTGTAATAGTCGCACCGATCCTTGTCATATCGGTAGTTGTTGATTTGTCTCATCGAGCTGATGCATGCAAAAATTTAAAACATAAACTTAAATGTACAAATAAAAGCAGAAAATATATTAAAATGTTTACATCGAAAAGTTATAATTATAAAACAAGTATGTAATTAAATTTGAACATAATTAATAATGAGCTTTGATGCATATTAAAAAGGTCAAAACAGATTTATACGAAGACAACTTATTCAAGTAAATTTATTTATTACATACAACAGATCATTTTTTTTTATTCTAAGACTTAAATCAGAGCTAAATCACTCAAGTAAATAAACACTTAATCATTAAAAATGCTTACAAGTAACGCAAAGCCATTATCGATTACAGGGTTAATTGAATGTGCACTAAATATGTACATGGTACATATATCCGATTTATTTAAATCAACATGTCTATCGGATATTTTGATAGATTTCATTCCCATTAAACGATGCAACGCCCAACTCTAAAATATTTTATAACACGCTACGCTACACGTTGTATTTTAGCCAACGGCGACAATGTCTATAAAAAATTATTTAAAAATCAATTAATTATAATGAAAAGACAGGCGTTACAAGTTGTACAATATATAGACAAATGGATAGGCAGACAGACGGACGGACGGACGGACATACAGGTGGACATTTGGACAGGCTTAAATGCTTGTTGGCATTTTCACAGCTCAATGATTGCTTTCAATTTAAATTATTATTTTTATGCGATATAATTTTTTTTTTTTGTTTTTGTAAATTTTGTGTAAAGAATTTATCAGCAAATTACACAAATAAATGATTAGCTAAAATGTGAAGAGCTTAATTAAAATAATAATAAAACAAAAATAAAAAAAAAAAAATAAACTCTAAACCAAAGTCATGGTAGTTCACTTAGTTGCGCCGCAGGTGTTAATATGAAATATTGCGACAAAAATTAAAAAAAAAAAAAAGACAAAAATTAGTCACATTAAAATGTACTAAAATTTTATTGGTGACAAACAAAGCCAATTATGCAATTGAATGTTGTATAGACACATGTATTGAGAAAGGACCGATAGAAAATGGTTCGCTTTTGAAAAAAAAAAAAAAAATATACAGAACATAGTTTACATTAGTGTTGGCACAATGAGTGATTTTCAATCAGCACAATTAGCGACTGTGACTTGAAAATCACAGTGACTGCAGATTCTGAATAAAATCACTGCGCGCGAAGAGTAGCTCGTTTTACCCAACATCATGACTGTCAAACTGAACCATTTTTCGCTGCTTCGGTGTTCAAGCGAATATAAAAGATTCGTTAAGAGTGATAATAGCACCAATCACAGATAAAATAACAGTTTCATGTTTGCTAAGAGCGATGCACAAAATCACCGCTAAGTGAACATGTTCACTGAGGAACAAGAAAATAGCAAGTCGCTACTTTCAGTCGCAGTGCGACATTGCGATTTTTTAATCACTGTGATAAAATCACCGAAACATATTTCTTTGACAACACTAAACTTTACATGACAATCATTAATATATTCATGTTGTCTAAGTTGGGGTAAATTGAGCCACTTAAACTTACAAGTTGCATCTCTTGAAAATTTTTATTATTGCCAAAGGCTAAAATACATTTTCCAAATCAGACTCACAAACACTTTTAGATTTTTGAGCAACGATTAATCTTCTCGGAACTACAAGTGGCTTACTTCAACCGAACTTAGCTTAAAATACATAATCTGTAAATGTCATCTGCAAATTCTCAAATATTTATAATATTTTTCAAATTGAACTGTTCAACTATTTATTACATTGATTGTCACTTTTATCTTTAATGCTATTTCTTTTTTGAACTTTCAAATCACACCTTGTCGCAGAATTTTTCGCATGTTTGGTTTGATCAACGATATCATAAATAATTAACCTTGTCGTTTGAAACTGTCAAATTCAAATTCAAGTAGTTGTTCCATACAATACCATTGTAAGCGAACTACAGTATGTATAATATTTCGGAAATTAAATTAAATATTTGTAGCAATTTTACAAAGAAACAAAGAAAAAAATGAAACCAGTTTTCACAAAAAAAAAAATTTAAAAAAAAACTTAACATAAAATGTGACTTGTTGATTGGCGTCAGCTCTGGTTTATGCCAAGTATTTGGCCTTAAAATGCAGATTTGCAGCGCGACAAAATATTTGTATTAAAAATTTAATCTTTTTTTTTAACAAATTTTCAAACAAAATATTAAAATTCAACTTCTTATTTTTCTCTCGTTTACAGTGGCGTCAGGATGTGCAAATGGTGCGTCAGCTACATGTCGGCGTCTATCGTTTCTCGATTTCATGGCCACGCATAATGCCCGGCGGTTATATGAATAAAGTCAGCACTGCTGGTATACGTTATTATAGCAATCTAATCGATGAACTGTTACGCTATAATATAACACCAATGGTGACCATTTATCACTGGGAGCTGCCACAACGTCTGCAAGAGTTAGGCGGTTGGACAAATCCGGAAATAATACCGTTATTCATTGATTATGCACGTTTAGTCATTGAAATGTTCGGTGATCGTGTTAAAATCTGGACAACCATCAATGAACCATGGCATGTATGTGAGCATGGCTATGGTGTCGATTATATGGCACCTTCGTATAATTATCCCGGTATACCCGCCTATTTGTGTGGACACAATTTACTTAAGGCACATGCTGAAGTTGTGCATATGTATCGTGAGAAATATCAAAAATTACAAAATGGTAAAATTGGTATTACGCTGGATACATCATGGCCGGAGCCTAAAACCGATGCACAAGAAGATCGTGATGCATCAGAGCGTGCTATGCAATTTTATGTCGGTTGGTTTGGACATCCGATCTTTACAAGACACGGCAATTATCCAAAGATAATGATTGAACGTATACGTAATTTGAGCAAAGAGCAAGGTTTTACACGTTCACGTTTACCGGAATTTACCGCGGAAGAAATACAGCGCATACGTGGCACTTCGGATTTCTTTGGCATAAATACTTATACAACGAATCTTGTTACGCCAAATGATCATAATAATAGCGCAAATTTTCCGATACCATCATTTAATCATGATATGGGCGTTATTGAGAGACAAGATCCCAATTGGACTGGCTCAGGTTCACCATGGCTAAAGGTGTGTACTAACTTTCTATATTATTGTATTTTTTTTTATTATTCGAATTAACTCACGATTTAAAAGTTAAATATGCTGTAAAACTGACAGATATTTTATTGTTTAAAGATTTATTACATCAATCTAGAGTTGTTATTAGACGGACGGACAGACAGACGGACAACTCAATAGTCACGTCTCAATTGTAATGGCGCGTGTAACTATATAATTAGATGAGATAATACAAGCAGACAGGCGCTTATGAACTTTACTCGAATAATTACAAAACTAATCAAATCATTTCTAATTAAAAGAAAAAAAAAACAAACTACTTAAACGAAAGAGCGAAAAAAATCTTGAAATGATTTGTTGCAAACCACAAAGGAGTTGCGCTGCAACAAAATTTCAATTGGGAGGGGTGCCTGGAAAGTACTTTAACAAAAATTAATTCAATTTGTGCTGTAATCCCTTGCGTTTTGAATATTCGAGTGGATTTGAGTTTTCATATTTCGTTTTTTTTTTTTTTTTTTTTGTACTCGTAGCAAATGTAATTGCCAAGCAAGGTGTTGTTCTTTCTACTCCCAACTTTCAGGGTTGTGTGTATGTGGCTTTTGGCATAAGTTTTTGTGGTGGCGTAGCAGGTGTTGTGTATGCTACTAGCGAGTTTATTGAACTTTTTTTTTTTTTTTGGGTAGAAAGATTGCGAGAAGTATAAAAAAAATAAATGGTTTAATTAAAAGACTTTAAAGAGTGAGGGCAACTACTAACGTTCATAGTTTATTTTAAGGCACAAATATTATAATCATATTATAAGTAGGGTTGAAGTGAGTCACTTACGAATTCAGGGTAAATGGCTTTTTAGGATAAGATAAAGTAGGGTGGAGTGAACCACTTAAAAGCTCGAGGAAATCAAAAAAAAAAAAATATCTCTTTAAGACAGCTATACTCTCTGAGCATTAAGTGGCTCACTTCAAACTATAAAAAAAATAAATATTATATGTATTAACACCAATTTCAAAACAAGTTTACATTATACTAATCAAAAACCCCATTTCTTTTTATTTCCAGGTTGTTCCAAAAGGCATGTACAATTTACTTATGTGGATCAAAAAAAGAATACAATAATCCCGAGATAATTGTCACCGAAAATGGCGTCAGCGATCGTGGTGGTCTTGAGGATTATGCACGCGTTGACTACTATAATGCCTATCTGACTGCAGTACTCGATGCTATCGAAGATGGTGCCAATGTCAATGGTTATATTGCTTGGAGTCTGATGGATAGCTACGAATGGAAAGCTGGTTTTTCCGAACGTTTTGGTCTCTATCATGTTGATTTCAATTCACCGAATCGTACACGTACACCAAAAATTTCCGCACATGTTTATGCAAATATTGCCAAAACGAATGCTATCGATTGGAGTTATCGTCCCACATTGGATGAGCAACAATTAACTGTAATGGCGCGTCTACCGGAAGTGGAATATAGCGGTGCGCAGCATAGTTTTCAAATTACAAAATGGCTTTTGTTAACATTAACAATGGCATTTATTGCGTTGCGTAGTTGCTAGAGATTAGCTTAGTTATATATATAAAAAAAAAAATAATATTAATATTAATAATGAAAGAACCACCAATCAAACACACACATTTGTAAGCTTGCCATATGTGTTGCAAGGTGTGTGTGCGCGCTGTAAATATTAAAATGATTTTATTAAGTTTAGATTTTAACAATGAAATGAAAAGATACAACAAATTTTAAGTCCATTTAAATGCTTTTCATTGTATTTATTGTTTGAATTTACAATACCTAAATTTGTTTGTATTATTTAAATATTTAAGTAAGTCTGCGAATGTACTTAATTGTTGTAAAATATATTTTTAACATTTTTATAAAGACTAATAATATTGTGAATAATGAATAATTATATTTATAATAAAATAGTTCTTTGTGATATTTAAAAAAAAAAAATTTGTATCTTTTATTTAGTTTTGAACAAAAAGAAAAATAGAAAAAGATAATTTCCGCTTTGATTTCATAAATCTATAATTGCAGACAATAGGCTTTATAACGCAAATTTATGAGATACAAGATACAAAGTATCTTTTGGGTGAATGTGCCCAGATGCGAACACGTTTTAACTATTATAGTTAAATTTACATATATATACACAAGAATAATATATTACATCTATACAATATAATTGTTTACTCATTTATGGCGATTATCTGTGAAGTTTTTATTGCTGTGAACACATTTTTATTTGTTTTATTATGCAAGTTTATACTTAGTAGTAGCAGCAGCAGCATTGAAAATAAGTAAATAAATTATTTTAAGCACTTAAATCTTAATTTTATTAAAAAGTGAGCAGTTTTGTTTTGCTACTAGTTGTCAAAGTTTACAAAAAAAAAAAAAAAGTAAATACATTGATCTGGGAAAAGCTGACGCATTTGATGCGCTTTCAATTTAAATGAATGAAGATACCTGAATTTATGCCGCATGAGTGCTAATTAAATGGAATGTCAGCGAAATTAAATGGAATGTCAGCGAAATCTCTAGTGATTTTATTGTCGGTTGCTTTGTAAATCGTTTTTGTTTATCGAAAACAATTTTTTAAATGTCTCCCATCTCTAATGTACTAAAGACTTTTTATTGAAATAATTTTTGTTTAATTAAATCAAAACAAGAAAAGAAAAAGTTAACTTCGAATTGTTAAATTTTATTTAAAATACTAAACAAATTAAATTAAATTTTAAATTAAATTAGTTTTTGTTGAAAAAAAAAAACATATTTGAAACCATTAGCTCTACAAATAATATTTTTTTCTCATAAGAACTTACAAATGTTGTACGTTTGTATGGGGCCTATACCTAAAAGTGGGCATGGCACATTGATTTTAATATAGAAAGTACACAAGTCCTAGAAAAGCTTTAATTTAAAAATTTTAGTTCAATAACTTTAAAACTGAGCGAATAAATCGAGCAGCAAAAACAAACGGACAGACGGACGTGGCTAAATCGATTCGTTTCGTCGAGATGATCAAGCATATATATAATTTAAAGGGTTTACGATGCATCCTTTAATGCGTTACAAACTTTCCGACAAACTGAATATACCTGTTTCACTATGTGTGACAGGTTTAAAAATTAAAAATGCATTCTGTGTGATACTGTGAGCTTAAAACGAAGATTACCGATTGCTTTCTGAGTAGTCTTAGGTTTGAGTTCCAATAAAGTATAAAATATATATATAGTTTAGGTTTTTTAACCAGGGTTGAAAACAGATCGGTAGTTTTTAACCAGCGCTCGAACCCTTGGTGTGTTTCACAAACAAGTTTTTAGATAGTGTCGAACCGCGGTTCAGTTCAGTTCGGTTCGGTTCAAGTGGTTCAGAAAATGTATGTGAACAAAATTTATACTCACATAAACTAACAAAATTTTAAACCAACTTGTTTGGTTACTTCACCGATCCGAACGAGACATTATGATTGATTGCTTTTCCCCCCCACCTCCAATTTATATTATATTCTAAAATTTATAACAAAATCGATACGCAACTATATTTCAGAATTCCTGTGTAACACTTTCAGTGTTTTTTTGTAATATTCTCTTTGTTGATGTTCGAGAGTTAACTAATCATTTAAGTTTTATTTTTAAATATTTTAAATTTAAATATTTAAAAATTAATAAAAAATAAAAAAAAACAAACAAACAATTTTCAAATTAAAATGTATCTTAAAAAAAAGATCTTTAATATTACAACTTATAAAGAAACGTTTCTAATACGTTTCTATTATTGTCTTTAAATTCTATGCATATTTATTTTATTTGACTGCAATAAATATTTATTAACAATTCACTTTAAAGTCGAGTTTATACGTTAGTATACGTCTGTATATCCGCTTTCAACATATTTATCAAATAAAAATAAAATAGAATTATCTAATAAACAAAAAACGAATTTCAAATGACGACGACTTTCAAATGCAGTTCAAACATTTCATTTCCACATTTAAATTAGAACTTAAACAATTGTTTCTGAATTATGCATTAAATCAAAAAATTGAATTTAAAATACTCAAAGTTAATTAAAATTTCAAAATAGTTTTTTTTTATTATATAAAAAAAAACAAATTCACTCTCTCGCTTTGCTGATGACGCTTCTGGCGGCATTAGCTTCTCCTCTGCTGCTCATGTTGGAACACCTGTTGTGGCGGTGGTCCCGTATTAAATCACGCTAATCGAATTGTCTGTCTGCAACGATATTGACTAATCTTATTTTCTGTATAGTTGCCCGACACTTTACTCTCTGTTTTGTCGTGTCGTGTTATATTTATTTAAATAAAATAAAATAGAATAAAATAAAAAAAAGTATTAAATAAGTAAATCCACTCGAATCTGTGCGGGTGATGTGTGTGTGTGTGTGTTGGTTTGCATGGGAAGCAGCCTAAATAACTCGATTGTCTGTGAAAGCTGTTCTAGAGCGCACGAGTTTGAAGGTTCGGTTCCGTCTAAGTTAGTTCAATTGTCGTGCGCTATTTGAGTATTTATTTATTATTTTTAGAGAGTTGCAAACTAAAATAAAAAAAAAAAAACATAGAAAAAAAAACTGGTGAGCCTTTTTATTTGTTTTAATTGCTGATGAAATTATTACATAGCATTGCATCAGATTATTTATTTTTTTTTTTTTTTGTAATTTTCAATATATTGACAGTTAGGTTGATGAGTTCAAAGAATCCTATATTTTTTTTCTTCTTTTAGAAAAACCGAGTCTATGCGGTTTTTTTGTAATTAAAATATTTGGTTTTTAGAATTTTATAATTATTAATAGCTGAAATAATTTATCTTAAATTTAAACACTAAATATGGAGACTTCGAATGCAAAATAATTATTTTCTACGAATTATTAGTCCCATATTATATAAAGGCTCTAATATGTTTTAGTGGTTAATATTTTTTAATTGGAAATATAAATGTATCTAAGTAATTTATGCATTATTAAAAACTGTTGGTGTGTAATTCTCTCGCAAAAACTCGAGAACTCAAAAAAACTCGATTTGGACTTTTATTGTTTCATGCTTCTCAGAACAGGGTTTGATTAGGTTACTTTAAGATTATCATTTTAAATAAAAAAAAAACGAGCATCAGCAACGTAGACAATTTTTAACGAAAGGATGGGTAGGGGTCAATGTTCGGATCAAAACCAAATTTAGACAACATGTTGGGGATCATATTAGAATCAAAATTTGAGCTAAAAATGCAAATCAAAAAAATTAAATTTATATGGGGGCTATAAATTATTGTTGCCCGAGTTAAAAAACCAGACAAGCGGACATGACTACTTGTCTCGTTGTTTATACATAAAAAAAAATCAAAATGTTTCTATGTCCGCTATGAACGTTAATACCATACATCCGATGAGTGTCAAACAGGTTTTGTTTGAAAGCCAACAATGCAAGTAAATGCATTAAAACACCAATGAAACAATGCATTACGCACATCTGATGAAATCGATTTTCTAATTTTCCCATAACGTAGTAGCACACGCCGGGTATCTGCTAGTATACTATATAGGGACTGTTAATACCCGTCGACACTAAGCTCAACTTTCTTCCAAATTCATTCAGGTTTTATAGAGTGATCGTATAGTGTTTCATTTTAACAAACAAGCAGATCTGGTTCGTGTCTTCGTCATTGTTGTCATTGAAATGAACGATCCTGTGCTTCCAATATAACGGGAGTGTGCGTTAAAAATACTTTTTGAAAATAGTGCCAACTACACAGGGTGCTACAACTACATAGTTGAAGCCTGTCTCCAAAAAGAACGACCCTGTCACAGAGGACTGCCCTGTAACACACAAAACAGCTGTGCAACATAAACAAACTTCAGTCGCTGCGCAGTCAACGTTAACGCAAACACGTGCGCCACAAACAAAAATGGAATTGTTTACTGTAAATCGGTAAGAAATTAAATACTTTTAACTTAATTTAATAATTGCAAACTAAATGACTAAACTCTTAATGTCTACACGACAGCTACACTGAAGATCTCAAGGAGAATACAGAAACCAGCGAAGATGCAATATTACAAAAAATATTGCAAAAAGCTGAAAAAACGTAAACGCAAGCAAAAAGAAAAAGAAGCGGCAGCCGCTAAACAAGATGAAAAACATGAAGAAATTGTTGATATAAAGAGTACAAAAAACGATGACATTTTGGAAGAACAGGAAATAGCAACGGAGGAAGCAACTGAAACGGATTTAACAAATTTGCTTATCAATGAAGATGCAACTCCGGAAGGTTTTGAAATTCTTGGCGAAGATGCAGCGAAAGCAAAGTTACAAAAAGTGGAGATGACATTGCCATCTTGGCTGGCGCATCCCACCATAATTGCAACAAAACTACCTAAAATCGACAAAGAAAAAGACACAAATTTAAAGGAACTTCCAGATGCAGTTAATAACATAACTTATCTTGACAAGCGTATTTGCGAAGCACTTAAAGAAATGCAAATAACGCGTCTCTTTCCGGTGCAGACTGCTGTGGTACCTTGGATACTTGAAGCTAATCGTAAGCCGCATCCATTTCGGCCGCGTGACATTTGCGTTTCTGCGCCTACGGGCAGCGGTAAAACACTGGCTTTCGCATTGCCCGTTGTGCAATTGCTGCTGGAAACGCGTGAGGAATGTGTTATTGGTGCGCTGGTAGTGCTGCCAGTTGCCGAGCTGGCGCTACAAGTGTTTAAAGTTTTTAAACAACTTTGCACTAGAACTGGACTTAATGCTTGTTTACTCTCAAAACAAACGCCATTCGAATTGGAGCAAGAGAAATTGGTGGAGTTCTATAAGGGCAAATATTACTCTAAAGTGGATATTGTAGTTACAACACCGGGTATGTACTCAAAACAAAAATACTCAAATAATTTCAATTTATTGAAATTTCTTTTCAATTTTCCAGGTCGCCTCGTTGAGCATCTACACGCAACAAAAGGTTTTTGCCTAAAATCATTGAGTTTTCTTGTTATTGACGAAGCTGATCGTATTATGGATGCCGTTTTTCAAAATTGGCTTTATCATTTCGATGCACATGTACGTAACACCACGGAATCACTGCTTTCGGGACGTGCAGCACCGTTATGCTTAAAAGAATTGGAACTAAGCTATAAGCAACCACACAAATTGCTCTTTTCGGCAACACTTTCACAAGATCCAGAAAAATTGCAAAATTTACGTTTATTCCAGCCGAAACTATTCACTTCGGTGCATTTCAACGCAGCAGAGCTTGCTGCTAAGTTAACTGAAACAACGGAGAACGGTGATGAGACAACAGGCAGTGGTCAATTTATTGGCAAATACACTACGCCGGCAGAACTTAGCGAGAGATATTGTCTTACGGAGACACGCTTAAAACCACTTACACTGTTTGCGCTTATTAAAGAAAACAATTGGCAGAAATTCTTAATCTTTACAAATAGCGCCGAATCTGCTGATCGTTTAACTGTTGTGCTACGTCATCTTCTGTACCAGAGTGAAATAACTATACAAAGTTTGTCTGCGAATTTAACCACGGCTATACGTACCGTTAAACTACGTGGTTTTGAAGTTGGTCAAATTAATGGTTTAATTACTACTGATGCGCTTGCACGTGGTATTGATATCGCTGATGTGGATTTTGTTATTTCGTATGATTTACCGCGACACATTAAGACATATATACATCGCGTTGGACGTACAGCGCGTGCCGGCAGACCTGGTACTGCAATAACACTATTAACAACAAACGAATTGGAAGCTTTTAATGTAAGTAACTGCAAATATATAACGACAAATAAGTTAATATAGTTTTTTTTTTTTTAATAGAAAATGCTTTCGGAAGCTGGTAAAATTGTCACCGATGAGATTAATGTTGCCAAGGATGCTGAAGTTACACACGCTGGCGCATATTCAGGTGCTTTAGAAGCACTGCGTAGATATCTTGAAGAGAAAAAGAGAGCTGAAACAATTCAATTGAGACGTATTAAGAATAATCCTGTTAGACGCAAGGATACTACCAAAATGACGGTTATGGAAAAATTACAAATGGAAGCGGATCAAAAAATTATTCAAAAAGAAACAGATAAAAAGAGATCAATGGATGGACAAAAAAGGCTTCACAATTAAACAAAAACGTACAAAGTTTAATGCGAATATAGGCAAAAAGAAGGATGTTATTGAATAGTTTATTATGTTTAAAATTAATAAAAAAAAATACATATTCAGTTTTTAATTGAACAAATGCAAAGTAAGAATTCATTATTAGAAGCACATAAAAATTTGTATATGGATAAATTCTACATTAATTTTTAGAAATTTGCTTAAGAAAGTTTGCAGTAAGATTCTAACCGGTTTTAATTTTGAAGATATGACGTAATGATGGCTTCTGTTTATAATCTAAACAATGCAATACAAGAACTTCTGTGAATTTTCATATTTAAAGAAATTAAAATTTTTTTATTTAATAAAAATTGTAGTTCCCCGTGGATTGACGTTCAACACAAAAAAACAAATTGACTTTTGGGTCAGCAGCAGTTTAAACAGAACAGATAGATAGCTCGCAGCAAGGTACATCACCGGCGTTGTTGCGAGAAATTTCCTTATCAAATGTATTCGTAGCGAGACAAGTATTTAAACGCTATACAAACAGCATCAAACAATTCAGTACAACAAAATAACTCAAAGCAAAAAGATGCTAACGATCACTACAAAATTTTTGCTGTTGCTGGCATTTGGTAATTAATCGACGACGACGTCAAACGTGATAAGCCTTATTTTTATTCATTTAAAAATGTTTACTTTCCATAGCGCTTCCCGCCTGCCATTCGCTTACCATACAACCGCGTAGCTCATGGAATGCTGCAGCAGCACGTTCACCTTCGCGCATACGTGGCAAAGTGGATTATGTTATTATACATCATTCGGATAATCCAAATGGATGCTCCACATCGCAACAATGCCAGACAATGATTAAGAATATACAAAGCGATCACAAAGGACGTCGTAATTTTAGTGATATTGGCTATAATTTCATAATTGCCGGCGATGGTAATGTTTACGAGGGACGCGGTTTTGGACTGCAAGGTTCACATGCGCCCAACTACAATCGCAATAGTATTGGTATTGTGTTTATAGGAAATTTTGAAAGTGAGTAAACATTTTGTAAAGTTTAGATAAAAAAAGGATATAAATAATTTATGTTTCGTTTTTTTGTAGATACCGCACCAAATGCACAAATGCTGCAAAACGCTAAGGATCTTATAACCAAAGCAGTACAGGATGGCTATTTGAAGGATAATTATACACTCCTAGGACATCGCCAGACAAAGGCCACCGCTTGTCCAGGCACAGCGCTCTTTAATGAAATAAAAACATGGCCAAATTGGCGCACAATTTAAATTGAAAACTGCTTAGTTGCATTTCAGTTTTATTTTGGATTAGGATTTTAAAAATAAATTTAATTTTAAAAAGAAATATTTTTGTATGTTTTTATTGTGAACAAATTTTATATAAAAACCCGAAAATAAGGTATGGGGGCTATGCTTAGAATTTGTTGGGTCCCACCCATATTTAGATATTTAATTGGAGCTATTATTGGCACAGTTTATACTAAATTTGAGATTTTCTAGAGTAATGAACAAAGAAGAGAAAAGTAAAAATTTTCCTGTGTCCGCTATGAACTTTGAAAACCATCCAACCGATGAGACGCAGACTGGTTTCATTTAAAAGGTAATAAAGCAAGTTAAATTATAGACCTCTAAAACAATGCATTAGGCACACTCGGTTCATTTACAAAGTCGATTTTCGACTTTTCCCATACAATTTTTTGTTGTTGTTTTTTTGTATGTTTTTATAACAGCTCCAGCATATTGTGGTCTTGCTGGTATTTTTTAGTGCTTTTTTGTATATCTTCATTCTAGCCCCAACATTTGTCGAATACGTTGCAATAAAAAAAAAGTACAAAAATGCCACCGAAAAAAGTTGGAATTGCACAATTAAATTAGAAAAACTTTTATTTAAAAAAATATAACAAAAATTGTCTGCCACTCTTAGCTCAATTGATGACCTTCAAATGCATTTGATTTTATGCAATTTCTATAATTTTATACATAATTTCCCAAAATGAAACTAATTAATTGCAAAATTCAAATGCAGCCGACAAAAGTGAGCCCAAAAAGGCAATCCGACGCTGCATGACCAAAGTATGGAATGGATTATTGCATTTGAATATGCAAAAAATGTGGCCGGGTAATGTATATAAAGCCACCATGCAATGCATACAATGGTCAGCAGTGCAACAAAAAGCAGTCTCGAGTTTAAATCAAATCCAAAGGATTAGTAAAAATACAAAATGAAATTCGTAAGTTAAATTAAAAAAATTTTGAAAATTAAAAATTTTATGATTTTCAAATTTATTTACACTACGCCAGTTCTATCTACTTTACGTCAGTTGTTTTATGCTCGCGTTTAGGCTGTGCCGCGCAAGCGTTGTTATACCAGCTAGCCATGCTATTGCCGTAAATCCAAACTATCCGGCAGTGGTTACGGCAGCAAGTAATCAAGCAGTAGCACGAACTTATAATCGTTGGTATCCGTATCCGGGTTATACACCAGTGGCTACTAGCTATCATCATGCCACAGCGAACTATCCTTATCCGTATTATAACTATCCGACAACATATCCTTATGGTTATGGCTATACTTATCCTAGTTATGGTTACAGTTATGGTTATGGTAGCACAATTTGGTGATAAAATTGATAAAATTTATAATCAAAATATGTAGATATCTAAAAAATATTTGAACTATATGAACCAAAAATATTTTATAAATTTTAAAATAAAAAATTCTTAGAATAAATGGGCGGCGTTACACCCCCCAAAAAGAATAAAATTCAAATAAATAACTTCAAGTGTATAAATAAACTTTATTACAGCTGCAGCGTTAAGCTCTTAAATCGTGTGAAAGGCTTTTAAGATTAGGTCTTAAAACAAAACCGGTGCTGTACCAGGTGCAATGAATCGCGCCGGAGCAGCGGCCACAAAACGTGCCGGTGAGAATCCCGTAAAACCAGCTGGTGCTGCAAATAAACGTGCCGGAAAAGGTGCTAGAAATGCAGCATTAAAATTATTAAAATAGTCCAAGCGTTGACTACTAGAGACAGCTAATGGGACTGGCGGTGCTGTAAAGGGTGCTGCAATTGGCGCGTTAAAAGGTGCCAAAGGCAAAGGAGCTGTAGCTGGATATGCCGCCAAGGGAGCAGGCGTAGCAGGCAATAAGGCAGCCTGTGCACTGACGCACGTAACGAATGCGAAACAAAGAATTTTATGCTGTAAAAAACAAATTTAAAAAAAAATTATATAAATTTTTTAGAATTTCTTTTGTTTTAACAATTTACCATCATCATTTGTTTTTTGTTGAACTGGTTTGAATTGAATTGAAAATATGTCACTGGCACAATGGTGCGTTGTTGGCTTGTGTCTAAGCGCTGCACTTGGCTTTGGTATTTATACGATTCGACGATTGCTGCACATAATTTTGGCTGCGGTAATTTACACTTGTCGCCGCCAAATTTTTTAAGTTTCCCAAGAAATTTGCATGCTTCTTGCGAAAGACACGCACTTTTATGGGCAACAATGATATATATTGTATTGTTGTATATTATCATCTTTGATTGACGATTGATTGCTTGATTTTTTGAGCTAAAATGTTGTATGAAGTAATTGCTATAATTTTATCGCTTCAAAAATGCAGAGTACGTTACCGGGTTCTGTGTTAGGTAGCAACATTAACAAGATCTTCTTCTAGCAGACAGACGGACTAATAGCGGATTTCCAAAGACTTGGACCGTTGAATGAAATGGAATACCTCGAATTCAGTTAGTTTGGACTTCGTGATACCGTAACTTGGTAGCTAGCACAAATACCCAACACATCTTGGTTAAGTTTATTTATGATCATTTTACGTAATACGTATCGCATCGGATCTTTTGAAACGACGTTTAAAAGGTTAAAGGTCGTAAATATGGAGGTCAAAACTAGAATTGACGGCCAGCAAAGATTTTACTGTGTGTTTGTTACGATAATCAGTGAAAAATATACCATGAGCTGCTCCCCTATTGTCAAATGCTTAATTCGGAACTGTTCCGTCAGCAATTAGGCCACTTGAAGCGGGCGATTGACCAGTAGCGTTCAGGACTGTGATTTAGCTAGACCATTCATTCCTTGTATTTGAAGAGATAGTAAAATAAAAAAAAAATGTTTTTTAATATATTTTTTTCATATCAGTTATTGAACTTTTTAATTGAAAAACCAAAGTACATAGTTGTTTCGGAAATGTTTTCGTATATACCGCATGATAATCATCATCATCATCATCTATTTATTATAATAATTATATTAATAAGTATAGGTATACATATAGTATGTGTGTTTTATTATGCATGTACGAGTAGTTTTTCTTTAGTTAATGAATAGTTTTATTCTATTGATTTATTTATGTATTTATTTACTTTTTTGTTCGTACGTTCTTTCGTTTCTTTGTTCGTTTAATTAATTAAATACTCTAATACTCTCTTTATATCATTCCTTCTTAGTTTCGTTCTTTTTTTTTAATCGTTTATTCATTCATTAATTATTAAATTATGCTAAATATAATTCCACTGCTTTGATTTTTAATGTATATGGCTTTCTTACTTTTTTTTGTTTTTTTGTTTGGGGGTTAACATACATACATATTGTAGGTATTTTCTCATTTCTATATATGATTTTAGTTAGATAGATTATTTTACAAAGCATTATATTGTACATATTTTAAATAAACAACTAATCAGTTATTATCTTACATCATATGTAAATCATCGCATGCAATCTCAGCTATTTTGCTATTTTGCTGGAGTATTTCATTAGTAGATAGTAGTGAGTGTAGTGTAGTGTAGGGTATTAGTAATACGAGTATAATTCTTACACTTTTTTTTTTTTGCTAGTAGGTATTAACATCGACATTTAACATCATTTTTGACTTACTATGCTAGACTTATTTGAATTATGTATTAAACAATAAAATACATAAAAGAGTTAAGTTTTAATTTTAGGAAAATATGTACAATTCAAAGTGATCTTTTTTTTTTGTATATAGCTGCTGCTCGGTTACATAAACTAGTAATTCAGTAAATTGTTTCTTTTGTTATTGCATTTTTTTATACGTAAATCGTTCGTGTGTGGTGCTTAAGAATGAGTATCGCTTTTTTTTTTTTATTTGGAAATTTTGTTTTATAATAAATTCTCTTATGAAATTCTCATTTTTTAGTGTTGTATCGTTCTTTAAAAACAAAAAAAAAAGTCTACCCACGTCAAACATTTGCTCGTACAATATTCGACAACATTTCTGTACCAAAGACATTTATGCGTTATTTTTTTCTTTGGAACAGTTTCAGACTTTATTTTCTCAGATGGGTAGTTTGTTGTTAAATTCTTGTTTCTATATTGGAAAACTAGAAAAGTGTAAGGGATTGCTTGCTTACCCCATTTTCATATCGCCACTATCTCTTCAATTTCATCCAAATATCATCATTGAGGAATATTGCCTCGGCAACCTTAAGAAACTGTTGACATCCGGTTGACCGGTTGGCTTTGTCTCACATTCTGTCCTTTTTAGAAACACAGATATTTTGTGTTGCGTGGGTTATTTTGAAATGGTTCTATTAACCCAATCGCTTTACAAAATATCATATTTAACACGATACATAATGAGATTCTTCATAAGAAAATTAAATTTACGTTTAAAACGGCATTTTTTTGTGCTACGCCATAGACTATTCGGTTTAATTGCATCGCTGGCCGCTATAGAGCTTGGTCGTGGAATTGGTGTTATTGTTGTTGTTGTTATTTTATGAGTTGAACTTGCTTTACTGGCGTCAGAGGATGCTCTTTCTTTATTAGTTGCGCTGCTACTGCAGCTGTTGTTGTTATTGTTATTGTTTTTCAGTTGTATACGTTGCTGTTGATAGTAACGATTTAAATTGGCTATATAAAATAAATCATTGTCGGTAACAACATCAATTTCAGCATAGTTTGGATCAGCATCTTCCGTAATTTCAACGGATTCAGGCCAATGTCGCGAATTATTTCGTGTACTATTGGCAAACAATTGATTAAATCACATATTTTCATCGAATTTTGCAAAATTGCTATCGTTGTCCCATTGAAAATTGTTTGTTGTATTTGTTGTTGGTGTCGTTGTAGTGTTTGCTGCAGCTAATGTTGTTCCTGAGGAAGTTGCTGATGCAGCACCAACACCACCACCACCATTATTATCTAGTGTAGCCTCAAGTTCACATGGTGATTTAAAGAATTCATCATCCTCGAATGGATCTTCTGACTTCTTACCAAATATATTAACGGATTCGGATTTCTTAATCAATTCCTGTCGTTGTTGTAATCTATTATTACGATTTTGCTTTTTTACTAACAGCAGAAGTGGCAGCTGTGTTATTTGTTCCATTACTGTTACGTTGTTCCTGTTGCGGCCATTGTGCGTTCGTTTCATTTTTGTCAAATTCAAATGAAGCTTTTGCAAAATCATCCTCAAAAGCTGCATCGTCAAATTGTGACACTTTGACGTTATCATCGAAGCGTAGCTTTTGTGTTATGGGTGGTGTTGCAGCAACAGCTGCAGCACCTGCAGCAGCAGCAGTAACTGAAGCAGGAACACCGACTCCATTACCTGCAGCACTGTCTAAATCAGCAAAGTGTTGCTGCTGCAATTTTTCACGTTCGGAGAAATCATTTGAAAAACGGAATAGTGATTTAACTGAGTTTGTTGCTGCAGCACTATTTCCAGCACTTCCCGAAATAGTTGCCGCTGGCGTGGAATTACAGCTGGAAGCTGTACCTGCTGGCGCAGGTGGCGGTGATGAACATTGATTGAAATCAGACTCAAAACCATCGTCAAAATTAAATTTTCCTTCATTCATTGGACCACCGCTCATCATTGCTGCACTGCTAGCAATCGAACGTGGCGTTGGAGTCTGCTCGTAGCTATCGACAAAACCATAATCTGGCGCACCACGCATATTTGCTGGCGCCGGCGCTGTTATCGATGATGATGAGGATGTTACACCATATCGCTTGCCATCGCAATTCTTCAACGAGCTTAGCGGTGGTGGCAATACTTTGGAAAAACCTGTACCGTGCATTTGTCGTCGTTCACTTTCAAGCATTCGTTGATGCATTTCATGTCGTCGACGATTAAGACGCTCAAATTTGTCTTCATCCGTGGGCGGTTCTGCTTCGTATTCTTCATCGTCTACATAATCTTCTTCATCGTCAATATCTTCGTCGTCCTGACACGTAATATAGTCATAATTATCACGCAAACGACTGCCTGTTGGAGGCACCGCATAGCGACTTCCGCTTGCATTTGTTGGACCAACGACACTGGCCGGCACATCTTTACCACCACGTGAACGCGTTTTCTTACGAAATCTGTAAAAAATAAATAAAAATAAGTCAACCGAATTTCAGTCAAATTTAAAACTTTAAATTACCTTCTATCTTTTTCTCCATCTGACGGTGTCTGCACCATTGCTGCAGCGCGACGACTTTCAGCTAAACGTCGTTCCGTTTCTGTTGCGCTTGAAGGACGCTTCCAAGACTTTTGACCAGGTAAACTGGGCTCTATAAAATGTTGCGTATATTTAAAAAAAAACCTTTAAGAAATTAATAAAATACGATTTACTACCTTCACCATCCCACGGACTTGAACCACTGCTTTTACGTAAACGTGTCTGTGCACTGCCGCCACTTCCGACATCTCCCAATTGACTTGGTCGTTGTAGACTACGCGTATCCACCGCACGTCCTCCACCACCACGCTGAATATGATGATGCTGTGTCTGCTTTTGTTGAAAATCTTGTTCCGAGTCTTGCTCGTAGTCAATATCACCGGTAACACGCAATTTTGATGGTTTACGCAATGAACGCGTCTTCAGATCTACATTACTGCCTCCTAGATAGCGTTCTCGATACTCATCTCGACTGTCTAAACTACCGTAAACATCTCCACCACTACCAAAACTACGTCGACGGCGTGATGCACTTTCATATGATTCTACGCTTTCTCTATCAAAGGATTTACGATCGCGTTCATACATATATTCGCCACGTGTCTTATAGCCGATTGGTGAGCGGCCATCATCGTACACGTTTTCATAGTCTGAACGGCGGCTATTCATTTTCATATCGCTACCACGATAGCCCTGCGCAGATGGTGAATCGCCATATTCATCAGCGTAATCATAATTGGGTCGTATATAATCACGATAGTATTTGCCACGCTTATCATATGCAGCTGATGCAGCACGTCGATCGTAACTGGATGAACCGGGTACAGGTAGTGGGTTTCCACGTTTATCGTAGATTGGCGGCCCATACGATGAACGTTCATAGGCGCTACGTTCAAAGGAGCGTGCGCGTGTACTCTGTTCAATATCTTGCGGTGACCAGGTATGATGCGGTGGATGGTGATAATAACTGGGCGATTCTTAAGAGTTTACAGACATAGTTAGTTAAATATAAGAACAAGAACAAAAATCAATTTAAATATTTACCCATGTCAAAATTATCGCGACTACGTGAGAGTCCTTGTTTGAATTTACGTGGCTCGCGGCGACTATTAAACTCCTCCTCATAGCTGTGGAATTTAAAATTAAAATCAAAAATGTCTCTCAGCGCCACATTAACTCAAAAACTTACTCATAATCCTCATCGCAAGAGTTCATACGCCGCGCATGTCGCATATAATAACCATGTCGATCAGTTGCACCAAGTTGTGGCGGTAACATACCCGGAGGTAGGCGTCGCTGCTTCGCATATTCTGGTGTTTCATCATCCCAAGGGCTTAAATCTCTTGACGACGATGACGTCTGCTGACGTTCTTTCTTTTGCCAGCCACGTCGTCCACCAGTACCGCCGATATTCTTACTCCAGCCTTCATCGCGCGGATCAGATGAGCACGGAGACTCAGCCGTATCTTGCTGTGATGTATTCGACGGTGGAGGTGGAGGCAAATGAAGTGATTTTGAAGCTAATGCAGTCGGTTTTATTGTATGACGACTCCGTCGACTTTCAATTGTTGCCTCTGCCTTAGGTGAATCGAATGTAGCCCAAGATTCTTTGCCACACTTTGAAGCATTTGTCGTTGCTTCATCACCCATTTGTCTGGTTGCCGTATCGATAAGCTGTGAAACTGCAGAGAGCTGCGAAGGAACTGGCGATACCGTATGTGGAGATTTGGGCATTGGAGATCTTAATTGAGGTTGCGGCGATTTCTGTTGCGGTATGGGCGAAGTGCTAACATCATTAAAGTGCGTTTGAGTAGCACTCAGATGATTGGCACGTAGCTGTGGTTGTAGTGTCTCAGCTGTTCGTACTCCGGTAAGAGCAACAGCTGCAGCGCTAGCTGGCGATGTGCGTTCACGTGAATCAAGCGATAAATTCGATATGGCACGCTGCATGAGTTCATCAATTTCGATATCATCTTTGGAACCAGTTAGACCACTTGCCGCTGGTGTTACCGTTAAGAATTTATTATCCTGTTTTTCATGCTTCAATGGAGTGGAATCCAATATTTTGATCTCTTGCTTTATTATTTCCGGTTGATTTTCAGCGTCTAACTGTTGCGCTGATGTAGATAGTTTTTCGTATTGATCTTGAAGTAATTGTGCATTGCCGGTAATTTCAGTGTCTTTATCGTTGCTGTCTAGGCTACTCTCTCCACCTGCATCCTCTTCCTCTTCGTCTTCATCGTCTACGGTAAGCGCTGACGACGAGGGTTCTGCACGACTATCCAAACCACGTCGTTCTGGTCCAGTGCTGCTTGCTCGATCATCCATAATTTGTTTTAAATCCTGATCTTCATTAAATTCATCACTGAATTCGGGAAACTCTTGCATTAGATCCTTATCCTGTGCAGCAGCAGCAACTGGACGCTTATCAAAGAGATTCTCGACCAGTATTATATCACGTAGTGCAGCATAACGATCCTTTGCTTGTGCCACTACTTCTGTTATTTTTGTATCAATCTTTGGCGGTTGTTCCACACGCGTTATCATGAGACTGTCAAGAGATTCAACGCCTGTTGCACTTTCGTTGTCGGATGCAACTGCAAAAGTATATAAAAATTAGTTTAATATTTTCAAATAGAAGTTTTACGTGCTTACCTGGTGGCGGCGTAAGATCACCCATTAGATCGGTATCCTGCTGCTGTTGCTGTAACTCTTGATCAATAATCTCACGAAATACTGCATAGCGGTCTGCAGGAGGCACCGCTGGAGCATGGCTTTGTGCACCCGAAACTGACGGTGTCTGTGTTGGTGCTTCATTGAAATTAGCAAAATTCGCAACAAACGGTTCCTGTGGTGCCAAGTCCTCACCGAATGTGTCATCGAATTTTGCCACGAAAGATGTATGATGGTCGAAATTAACTTTAAAGACAGCGGTTGAAGAAGTAGGATCAGCTGTATACGTCATTATGCGCTCTGGTAAAGGACTAACGCTCTTTGGTTTCTGTGGACTTGCTTTCGACTTCTCCGCTGTCAAATATTCGGATATATACTCGGTCAATTCGACTAGCGTCATTGTGCTCAGTTTGCTGGTAGGCACTTTAAGTTTTGCCGCCAACTCATCAATGCCCAATGTTAACAGTTGACTAAGCGTTATATCAGGTGCTAATGAGGCAGTGGCATTGGACGATGTATCCGATGCGGCTGATTGTGCCTGCATAATTTCTGCTTTGTTTTCGTATATCTCTTGATTTTTGGCTGAGAGTGATTGCTGTCGTTGGGGGCGTGCACGATGACAACTTTGTGTTGGGGGAGGTAGTAAGGGGAGGTACCTCAGTGCCTGCAGTTGTGCTAACAATACCTGGACCGCTAATAGGCGCCAGATAATCATCTTCAGTGTGGCCCGGCTTTCGCGGTCGCCCAGGTCCTGGGAAGTAGCCTTCGGAACGTCCCACACGCCTTGATGGTAGCGGTATTGGCGGTACATCTATATTGCCAGTACCACTGCGGCCACTTGCATTACGTAAGCTGCTGCTGGTCGTCGTATTGTTTAGGTATTCATAACGACTTCCACTCGTCATTGTTGACACTGACGACATCGAAGTATGTGGCCTAATGACGATATCATTGAATTGTTTCTTTGGTGGCAATGGAGGCGGTTCCGAATAGGGTGCGGAATCGGGACGTGGTGGAGGTTCCGGCGCTGTTTCCGTTTCGCTTAAGGAATCGCTCTCCTGCAAACGACGCATGTTGACACTTGAATTTGAAGAGTCTCGCTTTGAAAATCGCGCTTGTCCAAATAGATGTGGCATCTTTTTGTTGCTGATGCTTGATATAACATCGACGGTTTGTTGCTTGAAAACCGATGTTGGAGGATGTACTACGGCAGCTGCAGCTGCTGCTGCAGTCGATGGAGTCGGACGCGAACGCACACTGCTATTTTCAGTTGTCTGTCGTTCCAAGCGTGAAATATCACTTTTCCAGTGCGTCGCCGGAAGCGCTGGGGATGCGCTTATGTTTCCCTCTGGAGGCAATTGGACCTGTAGTGGGCCATTAAAGACACTACTCTCGGGTTCTGTCGACGAGATTGTTGCAGATGCTGTTATTGGTTTTTCACTTTTTGCTGCAGCACCGAACTCAAACTCAAAAGCATCTAATTTTGAGAAAAGATCGCCCTCTTGAAAGGGATCAGGATCGCTTTTCTTGCGTGTTGGTGAAAACGGATCAGTATCACGTGGTAACAATACAGGATCATCCTCTAGTGTTGGCGGCGGTGTGTCTTTCGCATTGGCAGCAGCTTGAACAGGGTCTAAAGTGTAATGATTCAAATGGAGATTAGTTTGCTTTGCGGGCGTTGTGCTGATAGCGGAGTTGCTGAGCAAAAGATAATGTAATTTTGCTGCTGTATTCGTATGGGAAAAGGAAGTTGCGTTAGTGGCGGTAGTGGCGTTAGTGGAGGAGTGATAGTGGCAAGTGGTGGTTAGAACGTTAGTAGTAGTTATTATGGAAGAAGAAGTTAGTGAAACATTGCCTGGAGTGCAAGTGCAAATGTTAGTAGTTGAATTAGTAGTTATTAAAGCTGCATTAGTTAAAGCGGCGCTTCGACGCGACGACGAAGTACCTGTTCCTGTACCTGTGCCACCGCCGCTGGCCACCGAAGAAGCTGCACAAGTTGGTGCCATTCCGGCTTTAGTGCTGTTATTGTTGTTAGTAAGCGTTAATGTTTGTGGTTGTGTGCGTTCGGACAGGGATTCTTCGAACAAAGCAGCTTCCTTGCTCAGAAATTCATCGGTCCCTATTGCAGAAGTGGAAGAGGAGGAGTACTGCTGACTGCCTTCGACTGTTGAAAGACCCAGGCAGGCACTGTTGTTGGTCAAGTCTTTTAGCACTTTTTTGGGCGGATTCTTTAATTCTTGGAAGAAGTATTTCTTATCAACATACGGCCGTGTACGACCTGTACCAAGTGGATCCAAATCTGTAAAGGCATCTGCACATTGAGAAAGATTGACATCAGTTACACTGAGACACACACAATGGCAGAAACTTTTGGAAAATAAACCCTGACGGGCGAGCGGGCAGCGTGCAACAACAAACTAAAAGAGCCGAACTGAAAACTTTTTACTTTGGGTTAGGGAGGAGATATGGAGAAAATTAATTAAAGAAATACTAGGAAACCTGGTACGAATTGTAACCAGTTAAAGTACTCAGAAACAAAACGAACACAACAACAAACAAATAACATTTTGACAACGGATTAGATATAGCAAACTAAATAATTGATTAAAATTAGAAAAAAAAAATAGAAAACGCTTACCCGATTTGGCTGCATTTTGTGACTCACTGGGCGGAGTTTCACCCAAATTGCCTAAACCACTTAATGCGCTCAATTCAACATCAGCCAATACGGAAGCCTCACTTAGCTGTTGCGTAGGTGTTGAAGTTGATTCACTCGGTGCTAGTGGAGCAATTGGTACGCCACCGCTTAATGCTGCCATGCCCATGGCACCCATTGTAGTTGCTTTCGATGTATCAAAAACATCATTTTGCTGTTGTAATTCGTGCAACCAACTATCCTCATCATCAGCTGCTTGTAAGGTAGCCGGAGAGTTACTTGTGGCAGCCACTGGCGACAACAATGAAGCAATGGGAGCTGCACCAATATTATCTGGAGTTTTCGTCGGCGGTTTGTTACGCGTACGTCCAGACTCGGGTGGTGGTGGCAAGATATTGTAGGACTGTAAATAAAGAAAGAAAGAAAAAACGATAGTAAAAATTAAATCAAATATAAATAAGTTTATCTAAGGCAAACATACAGCAAAATTTGTAAATGAATCACCGAATGGATCATCCTCGCTATTTGCTGAAACACATTTACCGCCGGCAGCAGTATTAATGCTATCATTTGGTGTAATACGTTCCATTTGCGTTATGCCACGCTGTAGCGAGCTTAGCTCTTGTTCCAAATCAACTAGATCAGCAACAGATTCCGGTGATAGCTGTCAAATTCATTTAAAAAAAAAATATTTATTAAAAATATAAAACATTTTGGTAAACAAATCTTAATGCACAAACCTCCTTTGCTGCGGCACCCTTATTATCTAAATTCACGCCTAAACGTGCTGAAGCACTACCCGCGCCACTTGTACTCGCACCTAAACTACTCAGCATAGCCAGCGTATTTGATGCGCTACTACTGCCAAGTTCATTATTGTGTGTCGTTCCACCGCCCCCCATAATACCACTAGCCGCAGCCGATTTCAATGAACTCAACGAAGCCAACTGACTCTGATGATCGTGCAATGATTTTGTTTGTATTTGTTGTCTGGCCAATTCAATTTCTTTTTTCTTTAACTCGAACACGACCTGAAAGAGATCACGCATTGCAAGTACCACTTGACTGGCTGCCTTATCTGTTTTAATGCCAAAGAAACGATGCCCACTATCTGGCGAACCAAATATATAACCAAATGCACGTGAGTCTGTCATATCCTGTGCAATAAACGAGATCTTGTGTACCGGATGATGATACAATGAATCACCGGTTTTTTCATCACGTAAACGTAAACCTTCGATTGTAACATGTATGGTTATGCGCTGTTTATGTTCACCGGCAGCGCGTATAGCCATTTTTAAATCTTGCAATGCTTCCTGGCACATGCGATCACCGCGTGCCTCACCCACTTCGAGTATACCGATAAGTTTTGCCTTAAATTGAACGCCATCACCAAAGAACCGACCGGGATCGTTGCGATCTGCAATAAAGAAGATAAAAAGATGAGATTAATACTTTTCTATGCAACAAAAAAAAAGAAAAAAAAATAATTAAATAGTTTAGCTACGTTTTAGATAATTGGTCTCTTGTACACCGCCGCCGCCGCTGCTGCTGCTACTTGCGAGCGTTAGATTTGATGCTGTTGCTAATTTTGAAACAAGCGATTTAACCATTTTTTGCTTGTTCTATTTTGTTGCGTGCTTAGACATTAACTAAATTCTAAATAATTTCTTGCTGGATGCTGCGGCGCATTTACGTAAAAAGGTAGTACGTCGCCATATCTCGAATACTGTTGATGTTGTGATGTACGTGTGTACATCTATACGCCAATCTCCTTCATGTACATTTTTTGCTTGTTTATTTGCACACACAAAACGCAAACAATAGCGCTACTATTAGATACATTTGTATCTATATGATACGATTTTGTAGTTGTTGTTGTTGCTGCTGTTGTATCTTTTATATATTTTAATTAAATTCAGTAGCAAGCTGCCGTAATGCTCACGATAATAATAATAATGATGATGATGATGCGATAGAAAGAGATGCGCCGTGCTGCTGATGATGAAAAACAGTCCGCACCCACAACTGGACAAAACAATAATAATTGTGTTTCGATTTAATGATGAACAGATCAGGCTGATGTTCTCAACGGCAACAACAACAACATTTTGTAATAGACAAAATCGCGATGCGCTGTCGTCAATATTTGGAAAACATTTATTTACAAAAAATAAAAAACAAACAAAAATACGACGGACAAAGCACACAGATACTACACACACACTAACAAATACATAGAACCATAGACGCTTGCTATTGTTAACTGGAGCGAAGGCAGCTGTTCTCTTCTCCGCTACGTTTGCGCGCTAGACAACACAACTTGCACCTGCCTACAGTGTCAGCGACAGAGGGTGCGAAGAGGGATTGTGTAGTATTTTAGTACAAGGCGAATTGTGATTGCTTGTACTGTCTCTAACGTTTTTGCGATTTTGCAATTGTATAACGCGCAGCAAATTGAAATTAAAGCAAAAATTTAAAGAAGTACATCTTTTTTTTTTAAATAAAGTTAAATCCTTTGTTAAAATTTATTTGCAACGCCTATGGCTGCTTGGTTTATTGTTGTTGTTTTAAAACAGCTGACACTTATCGATAATGCAAAAATACAACCGATACAAACGATCGATAATTTTTGTAGTTATCAAACGTTTTTTTTTTTTTTTTTTGGTTACAAACTTTTAAATTAAATTAAAAAACTTTTTATACTTACATTTACAAGGACTCGTTTTCTTGCGCAACGTTTGCATGTTTGTCACAATAAATTGTTTGGCATGCGTATTTGTAACTTTTTTAATAATCTTGTATTTAAGTAGTTAAAGATTTGTTGTTTTTGCTGTTGTAAAACTTTTTCAAGTGGTAATTTCTAAACTAGAAACTTATCACAGTTGTGGCTGTGTTATTGTTATTGTTGTTATAATTGTTATATGTAAAACACATGATCCTTTTAGTAGAAAAACAAACAAAAATAAAATAAAGAAAAGATAGATACGAAATTTCTCTATTGACAAACTTTCGTTTTACGTTTTTTTTTTTGTGGTTTTTCCTTTTTATATCGCTTCCGCTTTTACTATATTATGTTTTTTCTTTTAGTTTGTCTTTAATTGTCGTTGTCGGTCGATAGGATTTCTCACCGGCATTTAGAGCACGAATACAGCAACGTTTATTGATTTTTCACTATATTTTGAACACCCACACCAACCACCACCCTCAGATTTTAAGCGATTGAATTTTCATTGCATGCAATTGTTAGCATTTGATAATTTATTTATTGATTTTACATTCTTTTGAATATAAATAAAATGATGCATTGCACACTATTTGTATTTGATGTTTTAATATATTTTTAAAAAATTTAAAACGCAAGAATTTCACGTATCCTTTGGGTAACTTGCGTAGTGAGGAAAGTTTAGTGTTGTAAAGCGTTAAAAGACAATTTCAATGTGAAAGAGATAGGTAAAATACGGGGTTTTCCAATCGGGCTGAACCGATTCGATAAAACAGGGCTGCTATAATTTAACGGAAATGGGAAGAGTTTATTAGTTTGTTTATTGAAGAGTTTGTTTATTTTATGTCATGATTTTGTGATCTGTGATCTGAAAATATAACTTTTAATCAATATACATGGTTTACATATAAAATTTCTTTTACATAATTTTTCTATTTCTTATATCTGATAAAGTGATCTCCTTGCCTGCATTTGATACTACTGGTCTTCTTTAAAATTTTATTTAAATAATATTTATATAAAACCCTTCGTTCAGATGCAGAATTTTATGTTTGAATTCACAATAGAACATTTCCGCTTCAATCGGTTAAACAGTATTTATCGATAATCGCCTTTAAACTATCGGTCATACAATAAAAGTGCTTTCTCTCCCTTTCTTTCTTGTGTTGTGCTGCGTGTACTGTTTCGCTTCGGTTCGATTTATGTTATTCTGTTTTGTGTGTTGTTGCGGTCGGTATTAGAGCGCGCAAGAAACGGTTCATATATTCATTTAATAAAGCGAAATAAGCAAAAAGTTAACGCGAATTATTCATTAACAATTTTCTAAATACTAATAAAGTATATTCAAAAAAGAAATCAACAATTATAATTCGTTTTTAATAAAAAGCTTTGCAACTTGTTAAACAGCTACGCGCGCGCATTACAACTAAAAGTAACAAAAAAAAAAGTTAGCAACTTGTTTAAAAAAAATAAAAATAATAAATATATATTGAAAAGTGTATATTAAATCAATAAATTTTTGCAAGAAGTAATATACAAAGCGTTTAAAATAAAAGAAAACGAAAAAAAAATTAAGAAAAATTAAACCAGTTGCTGCTGATATTTCATTCAAATCTATTTTTTTTTCTGTCTCTTTTATACAATAAAACAAAAAAAAAAATAATCTGGAATAATGCTAGTTTACTAACAGCTTTAAAATTGTTTGGTGTTTTTTTTAAATAAATTTGTTGCTCGTTTTGCTCTTATTTCATTGTCTTAACTGCTGCGGCGTATTCAATAAAAGCAAAAATAAATTGTTTAAAAGAAATTGAAGCAAATTGGAAAAAATAAAAGTGCAATTCTATTTTTTGTATTTGTGTGTGTGCGTGCGATTCCTGCCTACTTCTAGCTGATCTTCCTATTAATCTACGCTCTCTTTTTCGCTCTCACGCTGCGGTATTTATTGTTGTTGTAATAGCAGCAAAGTGAAAAAAAAAAAAAAAAAAACAAATTGAACAAAGCGAAGATAAAAGCAAAAAGTAAAAAAAAGTAGCAAAAAAAATAGCAAAACTTCAAAATGAATAAAACGTGCGCACGCTGTCAAAAAGTGGTTTATCCAATTGAGGAGTTAAAATGTTTAGACAAAGTAAGTAAAATTAATTTAAAATAATTTGTAAATTAGAAAGAAAAAAACACAAAATTCCTATGCGCACCTTCCCTTATGTTTATTCCTGAATGCACTTGTTGTGTGCATGCGCATATGCCAGAATGAGATGACTATAGTGATCTTAACGTTGTTGTTGCTGCTGCGCCTTATTTATTATCCTACGCAAATCGTCATCATTTTTATTTATATTGTGTGTGTAAGCGCGAATTAATTTAAAACTATTATAGCGTATTATTAAAATTAAACAAAAAAATGTATATAGTACACAACTTTTGAAAGTAAAAATAGTTTTTATTTAATAATTAATTAGCAGCGGCAACTTTATGTTTTTCCAACATTTCCTACAGTCTCTCTTTTGCTCTCTTACTCCGCCTACAAGTTTAACCAACATAATAAAATTATTAGCAACAACAACAACAAATAATACTTTAATTTCCTAATAAAAAGCTAAACAGCAGCAACAGTTTTAAACATAAATTCAGGAAATCACAAAAATTACTTTTAATTCTGTAGTTGTCATAGTTTCCGCTCATCTGCTGATTAGATTTTGTATGCGAATTGGAATTTGTGTGTGTGGAAATTTTGCGTGCACTGTGAGTTAAAAAAGTATTTGAAGAAAAACAAACAAAAAGTATATTGCTGAGTTTACTCCGGCCAAAGAGCAATGAGAAATATAATTATTTTCTACGCCAATTTTTCTTAAATTTGAATAATTGTGTAAATATTTTTTTTTTTTATTTAAAATTTGTATCAATATTTTTCGCGCTTAATGTATATGTAAAATCGCAATTATATGTATACAAGGCAGCTTTTGATCTTTACTACCAGTTTCACTGTTTTTTTTTTTTTTTTTTTTTGTATTTTAATTTTTGTTGTTATTGTTTTGTTGCTTATTCTTTTCGCACTAAACGCAAAATCCGTTGACCGACCTTGAGCGCATATTTTCGAGACCAGCTCATACATATATTTGCAAAAATTTTATCTCGAAAAAAAAAAAACAACAACAACAAAATACGCATACAAGCGAAAAGTTTAAATCGACTTATTGGTTTATGCTTAATTCCAGTTTATTTAGTTGTTTTTTTTCTTCTTTTCCTTGCTTTAATTCTACCACTTTAACGTCTTCTCTTTTTTTGATTGCTATTTTTTTTTTTTTTTTTTTTTTTTTTTTTTTGCTGCATCATGTGTTCTATTTTTAAACAAATTCTAATTTATACAAAAAACGTAGTAAACCTTACAATACTTGGAAACGACGGGAAAATCCAATTGATTTTCAATTGTTAAATATTTACTCTTCCGTTTTATGTTTCAATATAATATATACTTTTTTGCTGTTGTCAACGCTTTATTTGTTAATTATTTGGTAATGACTTACACAGCTGTCTATTTTTTTGTTTATTATTTAGAATTAGAAATATCTCGCCTTATCAGCAAAAAAAGAAGGGAGATAAAGAAGAGAGAGATAGACTCAGCGTATTGTTTTCGCTAGATTGTGCAATAAAAAAAAAAATTTAAAAAAAAAAAAAAAGAACGCTGTAAACAAATTCCAAATTACAACAATAGCTGATTGGCATTGTGTAATATTTTTCTTAATGAGTAACAAAAAAAAAAAAAAAAATAATAAATATTTCACACGTGTTGTACTTCACATTTCGAAACGTTGGAATGCGTTTATAATGGTGACTGAAATATTACAATGAAATTTTAAACTTTAAACAATAAGAAAAATGGGTTTTTTTTAAATCAAATTTCGTCTGAAACAAGTCGCGTATTAAGCAATTTAGTCAAGTGACGCACTTTTTTTTCAAAAATTACTTAATTACTAAACAGCGTATTTTCGCATTGAACGGAAATAAAATACTTTTGGAAAAAATTGTGTTATACAGTAGAGTCTCACCAAATCGAAATCATACAAATTTGAGTTGTCCAGCAATTTAACCGCTTTTAATAAAATAAATGCTCTAATTTGCGTGCGAATTTAACGTTTTATTTAATATTGTACAAATTGTTTTAATATTGACTTGGAGTTGTGCATTACAACCGGTTGCTGTGCCCAAAGATAGGCCTCTATTCCCACAAAAAGAGAGGTTTACATTAAACAGAGACTTTAGAAGCATTGAAAGAGACGGTTTTGATTTCATCACATCAATTTGTCCGAGCATTAAGAACTTAGTAAACTTGGACAAAAGAAGGAATCGCTTTCTACTGATCAAATGACCAGTTTTATATTAATCCGAATCCAATAAAATATTAATTATAGCAGCATGATAAAGGGTGTCCAGATTTAAAGCAGTCCCAGAATTAACGCAGGATTTGCAGTAAAGTGCTGGCAACTCTGAAAATTAACAATTTGACATCTGAAAGTTTAGGTCAAGTAGAAATGAAGCGTTACACGATAGAACACGATCGAATTTTGTTAGGGTTGCCAGACTCTTTATTGCAAATCTTGCGTTAATTCTGGGACACTCTTTACTTGTACTCCACTGTTCCATGTAAACATTTATTTCACTACGTTCTGCTAATTTTCTCATCAGCTGTTTTTTTGGTACCATAAATTCAATGAATCGCATGTCGTTTCCAATTGGAAATGCAAGCTTTTATGTAGAACGTCAATTCCGATAAGAAATCAATAATGCATAAATATAGAGATAGCATTGCCAAGTGTTATAAGTGGAATAGTTCCCAGTAAAAAATACAAAAAGAAAATATGATGTGCGCTAGTGTCAGATTTTTAATTGCAATCGATTTTTTTTTCTTCCATTTTTACAAAGAAAATCTAATTCTAAGTTTAAACAATTTTTTGAAAAATTATGAAATAAAATTCATTGTTCGACAAAAGTCTTTGTTAACTTTAAACAAATGAACGCTTTTTTTTTTTGCGCTACGCATTTTAGCCAATATTATTTCGGCCATTTGGGCAATAAAGGCTTTGGCAGAGAGACAGACAGACAGACAGACAAACAGCGATGAAGTACTTTACAAAGTAGTAAAAATGAACGCGAAACAAAGGCAAGGCATGAAGTTGAATGCTCTCAACGGGCAGCGAAGCGTCAAATCCAGGCGGTAGCAGCTGCTTTTACTGTGCAGCAAACGTTGCTGACAGTCAAACGTGTACTAGCGAAAAACCTAAAAACAAAAAAAGTATCTGACACGTTTAAGTGGCTTTATCTGTCGTCGTGTGAGTATGTGCGAATGTATCTTATATCTGTTTGTCTGTCTGTATATGTGTGTGTGTGTGGCACACATTTTTTGGCTAAAGTGAGTTTAAGTTATACGTCTGTGTGTGTGTGTGTGTTGTTGTCTTTGTTCTACAATACCTACAGGCCATTTTTGAGTGACAAACCAGCAACAGAAAAAAAAAAATAAGACAAAAATTCGGAGCAGTAAGTCAGGAACAGCAGAAGCAGCAGCAACAAATCGATTTGAAAACAAACTTGCCGCGGCGCTGCACTTACAATAACTCAAGTCGAAGTCAATTTTCATTTTAAATTTTTAAAGAAGCATTAAAATTTCTTTGTTTTGTTGTTGTTGATTTTTTTTTCTACCTTTTCCGGAGTAGTACGCAAAGACATTTCCGCTTTTTATTTGTTGCTGTTGTTGTTTTTGTTCAGCTTGAGAAATTTGCCAACGCTCTTCTTGAATTTCATTTAAGAATTGCATTGGCCCACACTTCTTAGTGTCTTTTGCATTCTTATCAAAGTGAATCATCATTGTCAGTTAAGCGGTTGTTCATTCACTATCTTTGCCCTCTTCACTGTCTCTCCCATCACAGCACAATGAAAATTTATTCTTATTTTACTTGTATATTACTTGATTGTTCTTACAAACCATACATCTATTTGTTGTCCAACCATCCTTTCATCTATCCATCCATCCAACTATCTATCTAGCAGTTTGTGTTGTGCCTCTACTTTTTTGCATAACAATCAATTTTTGTATCTTATAAAATGTTTATAAATAAAATAAACTACATACAAACATACATAAGTATATACGTACATAGAACTGCAATGCATTACGTATAAAAAGAAAATAAATGCAATTTCAAAAACAATTCAAGCATGAAAATAAAAGTGGTCAGGCATGTTTCGTTTCTTTTGCTTTCAGTTGAGTTTTTAATCGAGGAACTGAGCTGGGTTTAAGTTCATTTGCAATGGACTGAGAATTTTCGCTTTTGAATATGTAAAAGTATGTATCTTAAGTTGCTATTTTTAGGTTTTAAATTGCTTTACATACAGCATTTGTAATTGTCGTAGTACACTTTAAGTGGTTTGTTGATTTTATTGATTTATAAATTCTTAAAATTGATTTAGAAATTCTTCAAATACTCTCTGTAATTTGATGTAGAGAAATTGTCAGGTGCTAATTCAATTAATATAATAAATAAAGTAATTATTTTTGCTTTAAATTTGCAATATTTAACATAAGATGGGGTGAAGTGATCCATGAGAGGTAGTGAGCCATAGTGATTTTGTTATTGATAAGTAATTAAAATAAGATAAACATAATTAAATAGCCTCAATCAACCTTTAAAATTAATTTTAGTTGATGTTGCAGCCATTTCTAGAGATATCTTTCATGTGTTTCATATTACCCCTTTGTTAGGCAAAAAGAAAAAGGAGCATACATATATTTCGAAAATTTAAATAAAAATTTAATGTTGCAGACATTTCTAGAGACATTTTTCATGTGTCTCATATCACCCCATTTCAAAAAAATTCAAGCAAAGTCTTTTTATTATATTTTTGTGACCCTTTTGACAGATTTCAATACGCACTCTTAGTCTAGATTGTTAAGCAGACAGCATGGCTTAAAAGTATCTTTATTCGTATGAACTCTCAAAGACTACTTAACTTAAAATAAAAAGACAAGATTAGTTTGAAACATTTGATAAATACAATTGTTACATTTTTGATTAATTAATTTGGCTAAAACAACATTAGCCCAATTAACATATTCAATTAGTAGAACATCATCAAAATTAAACAAAGACAAAGACAAAATTTGTGCATCAAAGTATCTGCATAATGCAATAGTTTGCCTTAGTTTAGCTTTATCTTTGACTCTTTGACTTAAATGAAAAGTAGCAGTTAAAATTAATGAATGCACAAGAAAATCACAATTAATATTTCATAACAATGAAGAAACATCAACTTGCATCATAATGATGATAATGATGATGACGATGATGTTGTTGATGATGATGAGCTTAAGTGCAGCGTGCAGTTGTACATTTCAGTACAGTCCATTCATCATTTGTGTCATTGTATAAATGCCAAAACTCAACAACGACAAAAGACATCATTGACAATAGTCATTGTCGTCGACATGTATCTATTTTTATTATTATTATTATTATTTAAGTTAGTGGGAGAAAGCAAAGATGTGACAAAAAAAATCACTAAATACTTAAACAAAATGTACCTAACTAAGTATGTGTGTGTGTGTAACTTTAGATACAATTGTGGTCGAGTGGCAATTTCAATAATGAAAAGATATTCATTGAAGACAATGGAGCAGCAAATCGTAGACGATTAATTTCGCCAGATGATGAAGAGAAATTGGCGGCAGGAAATTATGAGACAACGTTGAATTGAATATGAATGTGGCACACAAGTTTGTAACTAGCAAAAAAAAAAGCAAAATAAAATGCAAAACTAGAGCAAACTAATGAATACAAAAAAAAAAAAAAATGTAGTAGCTTGCTAAATCAAACCAAACTATAACAATAAAAACAGATACATAGACACATAGATATAATATGAATTGGTTTTGGTTACGGTTTTGTAATGCATCACACACTAATAATAAAGTTCTTTCTTTGTGGTTAAAAGAACATGAGAAATAAAAGTGGGTAACACATGACATGATATGAAGTATTTGTTGTGCTGCATATGGAGCAAAAGAAATAAAAATAAAAATATAAAAAAAAAAAACTCAAAAGAAAAAAAAAATAAAATAAATTGTAAGAAGTTCAAAACCACTTGAACTCGCTCGCTATATACGATATACTATAGAAGTACAATAATATCTACAAGATCAGCATGTTGTTAAGAAAAAAAAAAATTTAAAATATCAACGCTAAAGATACACAAATACAAATATATCTTATAGATACACGCTTAGGGGGCCAAAGACTAATAAGAAAGAAGTTGCAGTAAAAGTAGAAGATACAAAAAAAAAAAAAAAAAAAATGATGCTGCTGTTGCTGTTGAGATACTCATGTATGCCACATGCAAATGCTGTAGATACATTTTATTTTCTTCTTCTACGGATCGCATAAATGCGCTGCATCATCATGCTGCATGCTACATGCTGCAACCCCAACAACATTTTATTGCTGCTGTCGTTGTTGACGTCGGTCGTCATTCTTGAGTATTTTTGTTGTTGTTGTTGTCGTCGTTTTTGTTGTTAAGTTAATAAAGATCAATTGAATTTAAACAAAGCCAGCCAAAGAGGTCAAGTAACGCTTGATCGTCGTTGTACAAAAAAATTAAAAAAAGTAAAAGAGGGGCGTTCGTCATTCCTGCCTCAACTGCCGCAACTTCAGGAGCGTGTAAACAAATTACAAGCGGTAACATTCTCAACAACGCTTGCGCTAGTAAAACGAATATAAAAACGAATCACCAGAAGAAAAAAAAAAAAAAAAAAAAAACAATTAAATGACACAAAAGTGAAAAAATGACAGGAAACACTCGCTTCAAAGTGAAGTTTACTGCTGCTGCTGCTGTTGGTGGCTACTATTGCTACTCTATTGTATCTAGTGGATTGTACGCGTAGAAGATGTATATGTAGATAAGATCAACGAACACGAAGTAATTTGTCAGCGTAGCACTCAAAATAAAAAGAACTCAGTAGCAGCTCGGGAACACCAAAGTATTTGACCTATTTTTTTTTTTTTTTTATTTTTTAGCTTTTCTTCTAAGCTGCACTATGAATTCACACAGATACAAACTTGTATCTATGAAGCACAAACAATCAAGGAAATGTATCGCTACACGCATTAGACAAACTTTTAAAATCACATTAAAATAGTTCATTAATCTTAACGCAGCATTTTGATTAATATTAATTTCTTGTATAGAAAAAAAAGTATCTGCCATAACAAATTTAATTACGCATTCGGATTTCCTTAATAACTTTTTAGTTTTTTTTTTAAATTTATTTTTTTCAGTTTATCGTAAGAGACGCTCAAAATGTATTTACATCTTTTTTAATTTTTTTTTTTATTAGATGACAAAGTAAAAGTTTACTTTTAAGTATTTCATTACATTTTGCATTCATTTCGTTTTTGCATTTTCATCAAATTCAAATTACACAAAAAACGTTTATTTTTTATTTAACTGAAATCGAAGCCTGTTCATTTTATTTCTATTTAAACTAAACTACAACTGCAAAACATCTAAGAAATATCTTCAAATAGACGATATTGTCAGCATGCTACTGGGAATATTAAAATCAATTCAGTTTAGAGTTGAGTTCGTTTTATATATTTGGCTTGGTTTCGCCTCTTTTTGTATTACAAAAGGTTTTACTTCAAGCAAAAGTTTTTTTTAAGAGCTTTAGGAGCCAAGAAAATAGAAATAGAAAGCATAAAAGTATTCAAGCAAAACTCTTTACTCAGTCAGTCAGTCACTCGTTCGCTTCGTTCGGTTCGTTCACTCGTTCTATTGTTAATAACGGGCCAAAGAAATTGCACAAAACTTGTCCAAAAACTTGTACAAAAAAAAAAAAAAAGTACATACATACATAATATGTACGTTTACAGATGTAAAAGGCAAACTATATATGTATATATCTTTGGTAAATGTTTTGTTATATTTTAAAGAAATTCAAAAGCAAAAGGAGAATCATTGTACTGGAAGTTGTTAATTAGAAATTTATTTTTAGAGAGAAAATATTTCTATTGAATTTGTATGACTTCATTAAAATTTATCTGTAGATGAGAATTGTATTCATAAGATTTAAAATATGTCACTTATTTTGTTAAAATTTAAAAAAATAGAGCCACTTCAGTTTATTTGGGCAAAATTTAAAAATAAAAATTGTAGTATGTCGCCTAACTTTCATCTCAAATGAAACTCAAATTATTCCAAAGAAAAGCAGCATAATATACGTACTATTTGTTCTTAATGTCTATTTTGCAAAACTTCTAGAAGGGTCTAACTTGTACAAACTAAAATATTTCGCACGCTTGATTTACTTCAAAATTATTCGATCCGATCAATAAATTTTGAAATGTTTGGGAAAGCCTCACAAATTGAATCGTTGATTGTAAATCGAAAAATTCAAAAAATTTCAGAAATATTTTAATCTTTAAATTTTTAACATCAACTTTAGGAAATAGTGAGAGATAAATCAGAACTTAATAAAGGGCATAGTCGGTTAATCATGAGAGAACTGCCCCCAGCGATATTTAATATCTTTAAATGATGCCCTTGATCTAGGAAATTTTTCTAACCTTATGCTAGTTATTTGATTCGACATTAAACCAATTTTTGGAAGGTTTATTCAAAGAAAAAAAGTCAATTGGGTTTATTTTAGGAAATCAAAACTTAATAGATTTATTAAATTTAATTCTTTTTCGTAGAGTTCTTAATTATGACTTTCCAAAGTATCAAAATTGTGAAAATTTTTAAAGTGTTTTAAGACTTCTAATAAACACTACGCGTGCTATGTTTTCTTAGAGTCTCAAAAATACAAATTTTAATAACTCTGTTCAAATTGGTTTCTGTTTCCAAAACAAATTCTTATAAATATAAGCTTAGCTTAAACATAAAATATAACACCCAATGCTGAGTCATCGTTTTAAAATTCTAGTAGTTGTCACCCAAAAACCATAAAAAAAAAAATTCTCATTGCCGATCGAAACGTGACTCATATCACAAATTCACTGCCGCTCTATGCGAGCCAATTATAGACAATATAAAATATGCCCATTTGAGCACATACTCGTACACAAAATGTGTATCTATGTAAGTACATATCGAAAACTGTGTATCTACAATGAATTAAACTCAAAATACCTTGACCTTGCTATGTGTTGCATTTGATTTATAGGCACAATTACGTACAATTCGAGCGAGAGAACTAAGCTAGACGTAGCAAAATCAACGCATCGATGATCGAGCGTCGAATGGAACGTCTATCTTTTAATGCAAACAAAAAAAAAAAAAAAAAAACGGCTGGAAAAACGTTAAAAATTTAGTAGAGCGTGCAAAATAAATGCAGAGAAGTGCGGTACATTTTTTTTTTTATTCAAGTTTTAGCAAACAATTTCGGTACGTTAAATTGACCGTAACGAAACAAGCGCAAACTTGAACTTAATTCATTCCAACGAAAACGTTTTTTTTCGTCGATAAGTATGTAAAGTTTACATGTGTTGTCTGTCTGTCTGACTGTTTGGAAAAAAGACAAATGCGCCCGCACATTTGCGTTGCCACACACAAAGTGCCAAACAACAATAAAAGTATCTATGTATTCATGAAGTAGCAACAACAGCAGCAGCAGCTGCTACATTAGGCGCTTTCACTTCCGCTTCATCAGTTGCAGTAGTTCTTCTTCAAAGTTGTTAGGAGACGCAAAAAAAAAAGCGGGTTAGTAGTTATAAAAAGTTTTTCTCTGTCATTGCTGCGTGTAAATAAAAATTTATATATTTGTATCTCATAGATTGCACGTAGTAATGCGCGACTTTAGCTGCATTGCTGCATTTCAAGTGACACTTAAATGGAATTATTAATCTGACATTTTACTAGTACAGCGAGCGAATATACATATACACGTATTCATTTTTTATATATGTATACACTCAGCATTTTGTATCTGTATCTGTAGCTTAACGTAGTGTCACAACTGTCCGTCTGTCTTTCACATAAAACTTCATTCAGTCAATTAGCAAAGTCAACAGCTTTTCTATGTAACTTGCCGCACGTTTGCTAGTTCAACGCGAACATATTTGCTTTTGCTTTTTATTTTTTTTTTTTTGTTTAATTTATGCCGCCTGCCGCAATCTTTTGCATATAAACGCTCTTCTTCTTCTCTATGCTTTAATGGCAAAAAGCGTTTACTTCAGTTTACAAATATGCTCGGCAATCAACGTTTGGCGCCTGCACAAAACATCGCTTACCTCTTTCCTATAAATGTATCTACTTCCTATCTACCCATATCATATATGTATCTGCATATAGTAATATTGTATCTGTAAGTGCATCTATCTATCTATCTGTCTTTCTATCTGTCTGTATATGTTTTTATAATATGTTTGTATCTATAAATATATGTGAGAGTATATTCTATCGTTTATTTACTCATACAATAATGTTTAGCTTTATAACTTTGTCGCTTTTAGCGTTTGCATTGTTTCTGTAAATAAATTAAGTTACTTTTGATGTTGTTCTCGTTGTTGTTGTTGTTGTTGTTGTGTGTTTGTGTTTTTGCATTTATTTGCTCTGCTTTAATTAAATTAGTTTTAATTTTTTTTTTCTTTTTAATGGCATCAAGTCAAGAGAGTGTTTATTGCATAAAGTTTATTTTTTTTTTTTTATAAAATCGAAAGCGTTTTGACAATTGTTGAACGAGAATTGCTTTATTGAAGTTTAGTCTGATGACATTAAAAGTAAATATAAATTTAAAGAGACTATTATATCTGCATAACTGCATATTGGCTAAAATTGGTTCTATAGCCTGAAACTCTCAAATGACAAATCTTAAAACATTTTATATAGACCAAGAAAAAATTGAGTGAAAGTGAGATAGAAATATAGATTATATATTGCTATTCTTTTTGGCGTAACCAAAAAGAGTTTTCCTAGAAGAATGCCATGACACAAGCGTATCAGTAAAGTTTCATTTGATTTCTACGGGTATTTTCAAAACTGTCCCGACATATGTAATAGCCTGAAGGATGCTTGAAAGATTGCATAATGTACCTATATGTTCTTGATCAGCATCTGAAAGCTGAGTCGAAATAGCTATGCCAATCTTATCGTTCATCTCTTATCTCGAAGACTATTGGAAAAAGAGCCACCGAACGTAAAATTCGATTATTTGAACTCTTTGTAGGTCGTCACTAAAAACAAAAAGCTCGATACAAGTCATCATCAAATTTTTGGGTTTTGGTCTGACATTTTTTTTTTTGTTACCTAATCTAGAAACACTGAATACGGCATGAAGTTTTGGTAAATTCCATTCCGAGTTTTGAATCTTTGTATTCACACATTTTCTTATTCCAATTGTCTCACGGGCACCGGTGTTCCCAGCCCATTTCTATTCCTAATGCTTAATGAATTTGCAAGCTTTTAACATGGATCTTCATCGATAAATTTCTCAAAATCTTGAAACTTTTGGAAAACAGTGAAGTCCAGTTCCTGACGTATGTCTGAAATATGACGTAAGGTTTAATTATTTTTAATTTTGAAAGAATTATTGCAAAATTTGTCTCAATTCAATAATTAATTTATTTTATTTTGATAATTTTATAACAATTATTATCTACATACAAGACAAACTTTCGATTTTAAACTTATGACTCAACAATAAAAAATTCCCTAAACTGACATGTGACAATGTAAGATCATCATTCGATCAATTGTTTTTAGTTTTATATTCATATTCATTCAATTGTCTATCAGAAATAGCAACGCATTGCATACAAATGTCGTCAATAATGTCACGATAACAACAACAACCATATAAGGTATTCACATGCCATCATTGAAGTTGATGTTGTTGTTGTTGTTGCTGTTGTCTAATCGTCAACCATTTAAAAAACCTAAATACACAATTTTTTATGCCATAATCGTCTACAAATATTGTATATGGAATGGTTGATTTTCTTTTTAGTGAAGTGTTAAGTAAGCGTTACAAGCGGGGTTTTTTTTTTTTTTTTTTTACAATAATTAAATTTTTTATTTTGTTGACTCTCTAATTGCTTGCTTTGTTTGTAATAATTATTATATTTATATAATTGACTAACATTGCATGGGAATTTCACACGATAAATATATTTTGTTTTATGCACTTAGAATGTAGAATAGGGTTTGAAGTTAGAGAAAGTATCTTGTATTTTATAATACAAGCTAATTTATTTACCTAAGCATTTTTTAAGCTGACAAACGCCCGCACTCATTGTTCTGTTCTGTAGAAAAACAATCCACATTTGTTGCTGCTAATTAAAAGCATTTGTTTGTAATAAATTTCGATGATCTTTAAATGTATCTCTCGGACTTGTAGCTTACGAGCTAGCAAGCTATCTTGGCTGGCACAATTGTTTTGAAACTGGATCTATATTGCTCTGTGTGTGTGTGTGGCATGTTTTCATTATGTATCTGTTTTTTTTTTTTTTTAAATAGATTTTGCAATTTGATTGTATCTAAGAGTAACTCTCTGTTTAGCTGAGCGTGCTCTATATGACGCAATCTCATAACTGCCCTGCTGCTGTTTGTTGTTTAGTTGTTATGGTTTAATTTTTGCTGATCTGTTTGCTATTTTATTTTGCATCTTTTTTTTTTTTACTTGAAATAAGATACTTGCGCTGCTGTGTTAAATTTATAAAAAAAAAATTATAAAGCAGTCGCAGCACGTTCATTTAGCATGTATGTATATCTATTAAGAGAGCGTCAGTCACATGTGCTTGTCTAAATTGAAATTTTTAAATTGTCTCGAAACTGTTTATCACGCATTTTTTTTTATTAGGTTTTTAACTTTTAAAATTTTTGTTTTTGAAGTGTTATGAAATTATATTTCTGTTACTTACGATTTAGCTTTGATAAATAGAGATGTAATACAAACGATGAAGATATTAAAAGCTTTAATTTTTCATTCATTCGATTTATCGATATCTTTAAAGTATTGTTTTTAGTATCGATACCATTTGTATTCGTTATCGATATTTGTAAAATACCATTTTCATCATATTTTTATACCCTGTACCCAAAGGGATATATTGAGTTTGTGCAAAAGTATGTAACAGGCAGAAGGAGGCATGATAGACCCTACAGCAGTGATAGGAGAGTCGATCTAGCTATGCCTGTTTGTCTGTCCGTCTGTTTTTCTGTCTGTCCTGCTTTCTGCCGTATGAAATAGATTATCTCGAAAACTTAAAGAGATGAATACACCATATTTGACTCTTAGAGTCTCCAGAGCCGTTAAAGGTTGAGTACAGGGTATCTTGCAGTAAAGCATACTCGACATCAGCATTCTTTCTGGTTTTTTCCTAATGCACTAAGCTTCCAACAATGTTATCAGTCAATTGTTCTTATTATAAAATAAATTCTTTGTATTGTTTCAATTTTAAAAATAAACTATTTAAAGTTAAACGCTTATTACAAAAGAAAAAAAAAAAAGAATTTAATGATTCACTTGAATATAATTTTATTTATAAATATTTACGCTTCGCCACACACACTATTCTTGCGCTAAGAAGTACTTTTCAGATTTGAGCTCATATTGCGTCAGCAATTTATAAAATCTTTTGTAATAACTTGCTTTGGAATGATGAAGCATTGCTGTTGTATATTGTATCTTGAAGTAGATTTAAAAACTCTTTAAATGTATTTGTACGTATTGCTGCAATGTTGTAGATACTTTAAACTGTTAGAATGCTGCTATTTTTTTTTTTTTTTTTATTTGACTTCTTATCTGCATTTTTTTATCTTTATCTTAAATCTTATTTTTTCATTACTGAAATGTGTATGTTGCCAACAGAAAATTGAGATAAATTAAGCTTAAACAAAAAAGAAACAATTTTTTTGATATTCATCTTTGGTCTTGTATAACGGTAATTGTTGTTGTGGTAAGACTAACGCATTTATAAATACTACACAGTAACCTAGTATCTAAACGAAGTTTTAAATATCTTTTGTATATCCACCAACACTCTATTGGACTTCACCTGGCTGCCTGCCTGCTGTGCTTGTAAATAGTTAATAGTCAGTAAAGTAAAGTAGATATCTTTGTAGAACAAAAGTAAGTCAAAACTGAAACTGAAGACGAAGTCGAAGTCGAAGTCAGTCGTTAATTAAACAGAAAACTGAAAAGCGAATGCATATTTCGGTTTTTATCTTTTGTTGTGTTGCAAGAATTTCTTAAATATTTAATTTAGATACATATTTTCTTTAAGCTATAACCGTAAAATATTTCTCCAAAAAATATTAGTGCTCTATTCTGGTTTTGTTTTTGCTTGGTCAGTTTAGACCAAAAAAAAAAAAAAAAAAAAATCTAGAATTTTTTTTCTTCTTAATAGAACAATGCAATGAGTAGTTCGCTCGTTCGTTTGTTTGTTTGCTCTTTATCCAGCTGTGTGTACCTGGTTGCGGTTTATTGGCATATTGACAGCTACCAGATTGGCGAAAAACACGAATGTACACAGCGGTATTTCTGACATTTTACGAGAGATTTGCTTTGTGCTTTTATTGTGGCATGATGTGAATTCGTGGTATGCAGATTTTGAGATTAATTTGAGTATTTAGAGTGACCATATAGCTCTTAAGAATTTTTGAGCAATGTTAAAATTGTTGCAGTTAAGCGCTTTTTATAAAAAAAAAAAAACTTTATTGGGTCAAGGAGAAATTTATTGTTCCGATATGTGCACTCAAAAAACAAAAGAAAGATAATTTAGTAATTAATTTAAATTTTTTTGAAGCATACATTTTTCTTCAATACCTAACAAATGCTATAGGGAATATATCATAGTAACACCTGTTCATTTCATCTTTATATTTCATTAAATTAGCAGTGAAATATGCTTGACTGGGTGCAGACAGTTCGCTTAGTAATGTGAGGAATGAGGGATAAAAAATGGCAGAACTGTGGCAAGATAAACAAATAAGTAATAAACTTAGGAATGTACCAAATAATCATAATAATATGCAGATTTGCACAACTTTATTTTTTATAATCGACGTTCGTGTAAAGTTGAATTTCTCCACTATTGCAACCTCTTCTGAATACCTTGCATAATTTATATTTTTAATTTTGCGTAACGCCTTTTGTTTTTGAAAAGACATTTCAAAGATTAAGATTCCAGAGTGGAAGGTTCAAAACGAAAAATCCCTTCAGATATATTAGCTTCCATCCCTGTCACAAAACTCAAGCTGAGCAGTGTAATGGTTTTTCACGTATTTTTACATTCCAATTGAATTTAAACGTTTCTTAGTTAATTTTACATAATTTTTTTATTTATTTATTTTTGTTTTGTTTTTTTTACACATTTACTTTTGGTGTACGCTTTCCAGAAACGTAAATCGTCATTTGTCGTAGACAATAACTAAGTTTTTTTTTTTTGTAATTCGAGCCAAAACAGTTGGCATCACTTTAACATATCCGCGCGTAATGTAGAGCATGCCACCGCAGCAAATTGAGACGTTTGGAAAATGTTGAAAGCGTGCAAATTGGCGCAAATTTAACACCTTCCGCAAAATGCAGCACAGAAAAACAAAAAAAAAAAAAACAATTACCATTTGCTGCAAAATGCAATACGAGAAACTAAAACTATAAAAACAAAAAATAAAACAAAAAGATTTTAAAGGGCTGGGCTGTATGACTAGGCTGCCTGGCTTGCTTGGCTTGGCTTTGACTGTCTTGATTTAACAAGAAAGAGTCTTACGGGATTATTGCAAGTCGTGAAAGTGAAACTGGTTCGCCGCGTGTGCTTTTAAATTTTGTATGCAACAACACAAAGGCGAGGCGACAAAATGATTGCTCAACACTGGCGACAACGACGCGCAGAGTCGATCTATCTATGTGTCTCTCTCTGTCCGTCTGTCTGTCGTCTTATTTGACTGCATTTTATTACAATTGGTTACGCATGCGCCAACGTGCCATAGCAGATGACAAAAGAAAAAAAAACATAAGCCGGCTTTACAATGACCACAGCGTATAAAAAAAGATATAATTGGAAAGCAGCTTTCATGCATTTATTCAAAACATTATTTTTCATCATCATGAATCTTTTGTGTTTTGATGGTAACAAAGCAAAATATTACTATTTTTTTTTTTACTTTTAGACATTCTCTCACAATTTTAACGCATTTTAACTTTCTTAGCGAGACAACTTTTCAACTACTAAATATTTTGCTCGTTGTTTATTAACTGATTTTCATTGGAATGTGGTTTCTGCTATTTGCTGCCAATTAAATTCAATATTTTTTTCTATAAAAAAAAAAAATAAATAAAAATGAAGCAAACAAAACGAAACGAAATGAAAAAAATCTTTTGAAAACTGGTTTCAATTTTATGACTCTATATAGAGCCATGGGAAATCTGACGCCATGACGCTTATGCTAGACTTAGAATACGCGATTAGAGCTGTCACTTGTCTAATAATTCTATTCATTTTGGTATTTTGCAAATTGAAATCGATCAGCGCTAAAGTTTATATCAGTGGTTTTGTTGTGGTAAAATTAATTAATTTTAACTCATTGCTTATAAGTAAAGTAATAACCTGTTTGTTTTAAAACAACAGCGTTAACTAGCTGTTGACCTCATAGTTTATTATAATTCACTGAAGAAGAAAAGCTTGTTCGAACACGTAGGAAAACAAGAGAAGATGCTTAGAACTTATAAATTGACATCTTCAAATGAACACTTAAAATATATCTGACTTGTCTTGTCAAATCGTTACGAATGGGCGCGCCTGCGCAAAAACGTGATGTGACGTACACAGCCAGTCATTCAGTCTAGACATAACAAAGTGGGCTGCTGCAGTCCAAGTTCTAAAGAAATTTAGTCATTAACAATATTAATAAGCTGCACTTGTGATTCATTAAACTAAAGCATTTATCACGGCATTATTAATGCTTTATTTATAAATATTTATATTTTTTCTTTTACTAAATATTATAAAATTTTTAAATTATTTTATTAAATAAATACTTTTTTTTATAAACTCTTTGCAGACATGGCACAAGACATGCTTCAAGTGCACAGAATGCGGCATGACGCTGAATATGAAGACCTACAAGGGCTTCAACAAAATGCCATATTGCGAAGCGTAAGTTTCTAAAACATAATTTTTTTTTTAAATAAAACTGTTAGATGTAAGCTTTAATCAAGAATATTAATAATAAACTTTTTGATAACATATTACATTTTGAGTTGAAGTAACTTGTAACCTTGGTAATTTTGATATCAACTGACTTCCTCATTTTATCTTATCGTGGAAAAAATGATAAGCTTAAAAATATTTACACGCATTCTGTACAAAAAAATCAGATGAAAGACAAATAATTTTGCTTATTTTTAATTCAAAAGCAAAAACCTGTAACAAAAAAAAAAAAAAAATATCGAACGCGTCTAAAAATTTAAAGTTATTATATAAGACAGAGGTGGGCACATACATCTTCGTTTAATATTTTTAAATCTCGTGTCAGTGTTTTTAACAATTCCTTCTTCGAAACCGCTTGACCGATTCATATGAAATTTTGTGAGAATCGGATGTAAACTATTTTTTCAACTTCCAGATAGGTTGGATGGTGGGCGTTTAATCCCAATTCAAAGCCACTGTACCCATTCTTTTTATGAGCCCATTACAGCTTTATAAACATGGACCAATTGCATTTTAGACGTTCTCATTTAGACTTGCTCTGCGAACACTAATCAATATTAAAAACTCCAGAAGCATTTATAAAATTGATGAAAAAAAAAATGCTTAAAAATTAATACCCAAGATATATGTAAATGTTTCCGGTATAGCTCAATTTGGTTAGCTTTTGATTTAGATTTATGCATATTGTCAAATGAAAAAAGACTTTTAAAGCTGTTGAAATACACAAGAGAGTAAAATAGATTTAGTAGGAACAAAAGAAATATAAGAAAATATTTATTCATAAAAGATACAAAACAAACTTAAGGTGCGGAAATGCGCAGCTTGTTGCATGTGTGTCGCTTTACGCTATCCGATGCGCATAGAAAGCCGCTGAGAATTGCACTACTACCTCAGCTGCAGCTATTTCTGCTGTTGCACGCGTGTTTACTTCCGCTGCGACGCTGTTGCGGTGTGTTCCATATCTCGACGATATGTGCTGTTTATTGTACGAATATTCTACAGATACTTTGTCTTGTACAAATGTTTTTGTTTGTTCATTTATTGTCGTGGTACATATATGTTTGTGTGTGTGTGTGTGTGGTTTACTTGGATGGAATGTGTGTCAGCGGTGCTTTTTGTCATTTACTCACATACATACTCGTACGTTAACATTGTATGCGACTCAGGATGTTGCAACAGCGCACAATATAAGAATTGTGAGCGTACGATACATACCGGCGTGTGTGCATTGTATTTGCTCATGTGTAAATGAAATCTGCATGTTCACTTCGTCGTCTCCAGAGTTGAAACGTTTTGAGTGCATTTTGTGTTGTTTTTTAAACAATGTCACACCTCATTGGCGCGCTGCATTGGAATAAATATGTAGAATATATACTTTTGTATCTAGATACTTATATGAAAAAACGTACTTATTTATATTGTTTAAATATTGTAATGCTTTGTTTTAGAGCAAAGTTGAATTGCTCTTTTCATTATATTGCCTTTTTATTTGCCACAAATATATAAAAGAAATGTCGTTCGGTCATTGGTGTTTTACTACAAGTAAAATTTGATGTAAAATAAAATGGTTGTCCTTTTTATGTTCTGCTTCCCTGCCTATCTGCCTAGTTATCATTTCATCATATAATTTCTCACACTGCACAACAGATAAAGCTGCTGCGTAAAAATTGGAACATTTTGGCCTTGTGCCAAGTTATCCTGGCGTGCAGCGTTACTAAAGTCCTGTTACTGTTTTACTCTACTACATACTAAAGTGAACGCTAGTTGCAGTTTGCCATACTGCGTCTGACAGTCGCCATTCAAATCTAATGCAGATTTATAGCACAGCGTCCAGTTGAATTTTCTGTTGAGTTCAGTTTTGTGTTTTTTTTTTTCGGTAAACTCCTTTAAAAGCAGCAGGAATAATGCGCAGCAGTCGCCCTGGCACCATAATCCAATTCCCCATTTGAATTATGCGAACTTCAACTCTTTCTGCTGTTGCTGCTGCTACTGCTCCTGCTGCTGCATGTTTATCTCTTCATTTGTCTTGTACACTTATAGGAAAATGTTTCGAAAATGCATGTCAAAGTCTTCGGAAGTCTTGAAAGTGTACTTCATGCCACACATGTATTCATATTCATACACTACTCTGCTCTGTGCTACATGTTGTGCAGCATACACTCTTTTTACTCTGTGGATTTCTGCTGCTGTTGCTTATCTTTTTATGTTGTTGCTGCTGTATTTCTGTTGCTGTCGATTTTTGTACTTTTACTTTTCGTTGTATCTTTTGCTGCATAGTTTTTCTTTTCTTTTTTTGTTTTTTACTTATTATGCTGCATGCTTATTTGCTGCTGCTGCTCTTATTACGTGACTTAACTTAATTGCAGCTACTTTGTATGTTTATTATTATTGTTGTTGTTGTTGCATTATTACTCATTAATTTACATGATTACTACATACAAAATATAATTAAATAATGCGAAAATATGTATGTTGCGACTTAATACACATAATTTTTCTTTTTACGCCCTCTATATGTCTTTTTTTGTTTCGCATTATCCACTTATTGACGTACATATGCCACATAATAAGATATTTATATAAGCTGCTGAGTAGAGTTTAATCTTTTGTTTAATAAGCAATTAGCGTATAAAAGGTGGTTCTACTTTAAAATTATTTTCTTTTTTTTTTTAATGTTTATTGCACATTATATGTAAATTTTAAAAGCTTTGGTTTAATTAGAGAGAATTAAACTGCTAATTAGCTATAAACTTGTTGAGCAATAGTCACTGTATTTGTAAAGTTATTCGAAGTTTAAGCTTTTCTCAACATCCTAAACATTGGGCAGGGCTTAGTAAATGAAACCCCCCACCTGCACAATAATAAACGATGGCGATCTCGTAAGACTCACTGACGCTTTCAAGGGACATTAACCCATTGGGTCATACGGCCAAACAAGAAACCTTAGTATTGGCAAAATAGTATGGACTGCGACTCGAAAATCGCAGTGACTGCTAACAGTGATAAAGTTACACTAACAAATTTGTACAGGTGTGGTGTTCAAACAACGATTCGCGAAAAGTGATAAAAGCACCAATCACCGATAAATGAACAGTTTAAATGTTCGCGAAGAGCGTTACACAAAATAGCCGATAACTGAACATGTTCACTAGAGAACAAAAAAAATTACAAATCACTACTTTAAGTCGCAGTGCGACTTTGCGATTTTTAAATCACTGAAAAAATCACCTTCAATCTTTAATTTCGGTTGACCATATGAAGACTATTATTACATTTTTTTATTTATTAAATCAAATAAATTTTTAATATTTCATATTGTGATATTATTTTGGCAATTTTACAATTACACACAATCGAAAAACGTAATGTTTTGTAATAAATGTAATTTAATAAAATTTAAAAAATGTGTCATACAATTACTTACTACTCTACTCTATATTGAAATTGCAGTTTAAGCGGATTACTACATACACTGAAGTCTACATACACCAATAGCAATCCTCTCCACATATTATGACATAATCAGACACTCGGTAATACGTTTGGTCATTCAGAGTCAATAAGCCAGTTTATTCAATCACATAAATACATATATACGTGAATATATGTATACTATATGTATGAGTAGTACCTACCTATATACTATATACATTTATATTTATTTGTTCATTGTCGGTCAGTGCCAGTTGATTAACCGCAAAAGCAATTGGTTCGTTAGTCAATCGGATTTCATGGTATCAAATACAACAAATACAACAGTCTCGGCTCTTAGCTTAACTCAGTACAAATCAGCTCAGCTCATACGAGTATGGCAACTAAAGTTAAGCAACTGAACTGAGACTGACACACCTAACCATTGTATTTTGTGTCATATACTCGTATTAATAACTCGGTATGTAGTGCGCAACAATTGTGTCATAAAATGCTGATTGGCCTCTCCTGAATTATTTTGTTGTATTGTCTTGATTGGAATTTTTTTTTTTGCATATCAAATGCCAAAGCGCGCAATTTTTGTAATTGAAAAATATTTTCTTTTTATTTAAATTTTTGACAATATTGAAATTGAAAATAAAAATGGCACAATATTGTATCTGTTAGATACTTTTTTTCTTTTGTATCTATTTGACGTTTTAATCCCATCACAAATGAAAGTAAAACCGCAAATCGTGCAAATGACTAAATGAGGCAATGGAACAGCAGCAGCAACAGAGACAGAGACAAAAAATAAGTTGTTAAGTACATATTTGGAATATTATCGTCATCAGCAGCAGCCGCATCAGAGTTTTGAGTAAATCAGTAAACAACAACAACAACAAAAAAAACATCATCGGTGACAATTTCAATGTTTCACTGGGTTTTTATGTTAATAAATAAATACGACATATATAGAAATATTATATTTTTTTTTTTTTGTGTTGTTGTTGTCGTAATAGTAATGAACGAATATACTTATATGGCAAATGTATATAAACTTACCCGAAATAGAAATGTAGCACATTGCATTATATTGTAGAAAAGGTTTCTAGTTTATAGCAAATAATCAAATATATTGGCACAGGTTTTGCGGTCATGTTGAATGATGTTGCTGCGTTAGTTTTTTTTTTAAGAAAAACACAAAGTAACGTAATCAAGATTTATAAATTCAATAAACTTACTATAAATTTGTGTGTACTTGACTATGAAATACAATGGAAAATTGGCATTCGAATATTTGACCTTTGATTGATGTATTACTTTGGAAATAGAATATTCGTACAATAAAAATTGGCATATCTGAATGTGAAACATAAAATCACTTTGTCACTAAGACGACACAAATTTTCTTGGCATAATGAACTGAAGACAGTAGAAGTTCGGCATGACTTTGACATTGCTTATATATTTTTATGTAAAAAGTTTACAACTTGGCTTTGAATCGTATAACCTAGCAAAATTTATTGTAGGAGATTCAGGCTTTGTACACCTCAATCGACGGAAGAACCCAATAGTACCTGACTAGTCCAATCGGACTTATACAGTTGTCCCAATGACCCATGACTCGTCAGCTAAAGCTGTTATCGAATATTCAATCAGTGAATAACCCATTCACAGACCGACTCATACGGGAGAGTCGATGACTACCACTGGTTATCAACTGTGTAATACTGACTTAAGGCCAGATGCGTCAATATTTGTATAACATATTAATTGCCAATTTAGAAGAACCAAAAACTATGGAATGTTTTTCGAAGTATTTAAAACAAATAATCTGCTTAGGGTCTGTTTTTTGGTTCGGGTCGTCGGTCTTCTTTCCTAGAGCCACAGTTTCGATCCATTAAAATCTAAGATTGGTTCAAATAAGGGTTACCACGAACTACATTCAAAAATTCTTGCTATAATTTACCCAAAAACAAAATTCTGCACTGCCTAATTATACGAACTCAATTTTCAAAGGCTTGTTTGGTCACTGATTAGTTCTATTTCCATCCAAATCTTACTGCAAGTGCATAAAATCGATTCACAATTGTAGTTGTGTAAATATATACATACCAATTCATATGTAATGCACTATGTCACAAGGCCGTTCATTGACCAACAGTAGCAACTGATACTATAGACCTACATATTGATATAATTGTACATAATTATAGGGGACCACCGCATGCATGCATACACACAGTTGACATGTGTGTGTGCACGATGCTATGCAAGACACCCTCATTTTTTTGTTGTTGTTGTTGCTGTCGTTTTTCTTTCGTTTATACTGTTGCTTTTCAATTTTGCACAATTTTCCACAGAACGTACTGAAAATATGCAACAAAACATTCCACAGAAAACACAGAAAAAGTAAAACGACATTCATCGATGACGACGACGACGACGAACGACAACGGCCAACCAACAACAGAAATGGCAGCGGCAACAGCAGCAAAGACAAAAGTATGTTGACCACTATTTATGTTAACTGATGACATAACAATGCTTCATGTTGCTACAGTAAAGTATACTGAATGCCTACAGCAGTGAGGTGACACAATGCGTGCGTTCCTCCATACGTTCTCAATAGCCTAAAGTTTAAAGAACTCAAATCGCTTGCAGCAAACAAACAAACACACACACAAACGCAAACACATACACATGAAAACAACATACTTGCACTTGTTATGCTTGACTGTCTGTCCGTCCGTCCGTCCTTTTGTCTGTCTGTCTGTCTTTGGGAACAATTTTTCACTATGGCAACATGTAAAAAAAAATATACATATGTATATTTTTTTTGTTTTATATAATTTTTTTGTTTGCTATCAAAGAATTTTTAATTTATTTGTTAACAATAGTGTATCATTGTTGTTGTTGTTTTTGTTTTTGGTTTTTAGTGATTTTATTTTCTTTTTTGTCTTATGTCTTTCTGATAGTCTCTCTCTGATGTCGCATGCAATTTTTGTTGCTCTTGTCATTATTGTCGCCTTTTGTTTCTGTTTCTTTTTTTTTTTTTTTTAAACATTAAAACATAAATTATTATTATTGTTGATGTGACAAAGAAATATATACACAACACGCACATATTTACATATGAGCGAAGAAGCGTATAAACAAATTGACAGCATGGAAATTACAATGTTCTGGGATTTGACAGTTTTTGTTTAAAAATAAAAAGAAAAACTGTGGCACGTGAACATGCTCATTAATTTAGAACATTGAACTCCACTGAAAAGTGCATTTTTGAGTTTTGTTTTAGTTATATTGATACGATTTTAATGGTATCGTTATAGTTATGAGGATTTTTTCCCCCAGACACTACACAGATACAACACTAGAAACGGCCTAAAAGGGAAGCATAGTTAAAAAACGAAATTAGCTTACTATTTTATTAGTATTAAAAATTCTCAATTGAATGAAACCCTTGAAAACTTTGACTTTCCAGACAATCATCCTATACTGAAAACAGAGGAGAGCAGTTATTGTCACAATGCATTACGTTATTTTCGTTCATATAAACATAAAATCTAAATATTAAAATATTTTCATCCAATTTGGGCCCTTAAGATGACCTATTAAGTTTTAGTAGGTATAGTCTCAAATTTCATTACCTGCATATAACCATTCTTACTGATTTTCACCAACTTTACTTTTTTCCCACCCCTCTCCAAAAAAAAATCCTTCTTTAATTATTTTCCCTTTTTTTTCTTTTTTTTAAAAAAAAAAGTGTTTTGCTTTTTTGATTTTTTAATAACCCCCAACCAGAAAAAGAAAAGATAAAAGAAGAGGGGGGCATATTCCATTTGACAGTTTCAAGGAACATTTTGACTGGTTTTGCAACATGCGGACGAGCATAATCGCGTTGAAAAAGAACTTTTTCGAGTCGCTCGGCATATTCCGATCGTTTTTCCTTCAGTACTCGTCTCAAGCGTATCTATTTAAGTTCTCGATACTGCTTCTCCGTGATCGTTTCATACCACGCTGATCTCAGCAAATACAGAGCATGACTTGCTTTGCCTGCGTTGGTGATACTTTGGCAGAGCTATAAATGTTACTGTTTTTTTCGTTTGGGTTTGTTGTAATGGATCCATTTTCCATCGCCGCCAGCCACATAAAAATCACAACTAATCACTTCCCCTTGCAGAATATACCGCGTTTTTTAACAAATAACTTAAGAAAAAAAAAAAAATTCGTACATGTAAAGATGAGGTTTTATTATCAGATGTCTAAGCTCACTTTTGTAACGTTTTTGATCGACAATTTTGAATTATCGTCCAATGGCAGAACAAATGCTTACTCCGAAGAGTTTTTTTTTTTTTTTTTTTCGGTCTCTGGAAAATAGAATTTGGTAGTAAATTGTAAAACCTTTAAAAAAAAAATAGTCGCGGAGCTCGATTGAGAACTGAAGAACATTTTTAACCCATTTAAACACAAAAATGTTAGTTGAATCGCATGAAAAATAAAATTTTTCATAAAGGTTTCCTAAGTTTTGTGTGTACAGGATTTCGATTTATTTTAAAATGCCAACAAAAAATTACTCAATTTATTGTCGAATCGTAAAAAAATTCTTCAAAAAATCCATATTTTGTTTGTCATGGCCAAAAGCAAACTATTAAGTTTCATTGAACTTATTTAAACGTTAAAGTTAAGCAGTGCACTTCAACTCTAATTGGTTTCATTGGTAATTACGGTTATTATGGGTCAATGTGTTTGCACAACAGCTGCGTGCCGCTCGTTATAAAATATATATTGTACATACTACATACTGTATATATAAATGCAATAGATACATATAGTAAAGCCTTTGTAGTATATAACATATATGTGTGGGGGGGGGCGTTTTTTTTTTTTTTTTTATTAAAATAAAAAAATAAATAATTAAAATTATCTAAAAATTTAATTTTTTTAAAAATTAAAATTTTTTTTAATTTTTTTTTTATTTAAAAAAAAAATACAATGTAATTTTGTTTTAAATATTACATAAGCCTTGTGAGGAAGTAAGAATTTAGTACGCAAAGGGAATAGAGTTAAATTTGCTGCATTTGCCATATCGCCGTAATTATCCGCTAAATATGAAGTACGAGTTTAAATTAAATTGGATTAGATTGAAATATTAGTACACGAACGTACAGATACATTTCTTTGTATTTTTTGAAGTGAATTTATATATGAGTTTATCAACCCCTTTTATCGAAAGGTATATCAAAATATATACTACTATGTACTATATACTATATATATAATACATAACAACGTCCAACGACTGCTTTTGGTTTATCTATCAAAATGCACAAAATTTATTATTGTCGTCGTCTGTCGTTGTGTGTGGTTATCATTTATTGCATCGGCAAATATTGATTAGCAAAAAAAAAAAAAAATATGTATATAAATTTATATATGCTTCTAACTGAATAATAAAGTTTCAATCTAAAGCAACGTCACTGATATCACACGACGAAATATTGCGATAAATACAAATATTTATTTAAATAAACTTTTTTTTTTTTTTTTTTTTTATGCATTCCGATTATTCAAACTAATCAGTTTTCCATGAAATGAAACAATTTTGGTTTATTATTTATATTTTTTTTATCGAGTTTATAGTCTGCGGTATTTCAATAATTGCTTAGGGGTTTTTGAGTGAATAGTAAATTTGAATTTATTTATTTATTTCGCAATTGTTAATGAGCATTTAGTGGTGTAATTAAAAAGATTTAAAATATAGTTTACTCAAATCATTATTAAAATGGAATTAAAATGTTGCTGCTATTGAATTTCGGAATTTATGTATTTAATTAAATAATAAATTTTAGCTATAATCACAATATTTTTCTGATGAGAATACGTTGGCTAAGCAATCCGTCTGCTCGCTGAGAGTTACGGACATAGACACTTATAATTTTCCAATGAATAATGTTCTTTGAAAAAAATGAAGGAGTATTCGATAATCAGCTTAAAATTTAAAATTTGCTGCATTCCTCGCTGCTATTTTTAACTCGTTTGTTGCTGAGAGTTACGGACATACACTTATATAATTTACAAAATTGTTGTATTCAAATAAGATAGATATATTTTATAGGGTTTTTCAAGCTTAATAGATTCTGTCATGCCTGTTATATACTTTTTATACTATGACTAACAACAATAAACAAAACTGTCAAAAAAAAAAAATGCACAATTTTTTATTTAAAATGAAATACAAATGGACAACTTCGTAAATTTTATTCACTTGTTAACATTTTTTATTGCTGCTGGCCAATTACTTTTGACTGCAATTACAATAAAAAAAAATATCCAGCTAGCATACAACACCCACTCAATCAAATGCTGTATTTTTTATTAAATTCTTTTTTTTATATAGTTTTTATTCCACTCATCTTTTCATAATTTTTTGTTTTCTTTACAGACACATTCCAAAGGCCAAAGCAACAGCAATTGCTGATACGCCCGAATTGAAGCGCATTGCAGAGAATACAAAAATTCAATCGAATGTTAAATATCATGAAGACTTTGAGAAGGCCAAAGGCAAATTTACACAGGTCAGTTGAACTTAGTCGTCGTGAACATTGAGTGAGTGAATGAGTAAGGATGTTGTTGATATTGAACCTGCAGCGACGACAGAGTCAAGCCAACCCATTGCTACATACCACAACAACAACAACAACATCCACCCACAATACACGAAAAGTGGGCGTGTGCCATGATGTGTGTCTGTCCTGTGTGTGTGTGTGTGTGGATTGGTTTGCAACATACACACAGATTATTCATACATCATAAAAATGAATAAAAGAAAATTATTAATTTGATTAACTTTTGGTTTGACTTGACAGGTTGCGGATGATCCGGAAACGTTGCGCATCAAGCAGAACACGAAAATCATTTCGAATGTGGCATATCATGGTGATCTAGAGAAGAAGGCCGCCATGGAGAAGCAACGCGGTTCAGCGGAAACATCCGATAGCAGCAGTATGTATCAATCTTATTCATTTTATATGTTTTGGTATTTTTATTTTTTATTATTTTATTTGTATTTTGTGTTAATTTGAATACGTTTTTTATTTTATTTATTTTGTTTATTAACTTCATTCATTTGTCATTGATTCAATTTAATTTACGTGGATAAAGTTTTTTAAATAAATTAATTAGTTTTCGCTTGCTTTTGTACCTATAAAAAGTACAAATTATATATATGCCTTCGCTAGAGTAACATTCATATTCTTGTTTAAAAATCAGTTTATGTTTGCTTAAACAATCGAACCGATATTACGAATTGAAATTATAGTAAGCAACGCCTACTTGAGCACGCGGTTTTAATTATTGGTTCGATTATTTGAGTAATCGTAAAACGATTTTTTAAACATCGACGTGCTCACGACAGTAGTGGAAACTTAGTATTATGATTGAAACTTAAAAAAGATATGTGTCTCCAAATGCTATTTTGTAGTTTAAATTTTTTTTCTTAATTGCTAATTACAAAACTTTATTTGAAAGCAGCGTGCACACGGCTAATAAAAAACCAAAGGAGAGTAGTGAAGCAGGGAGTAAATTATTTGATAACAGAGACAACAAGAAATTACACTTTATTTCTTTTTATAATTATTTACTCTATATCTTCTTTTAATTGGCATAGTAGATAGCCCCATACAAACCAATCCCAATTTTTTTTTTTTGTAAAATTTTTCGAAAAAATTTTAAAATATTCATTCATTAAAATAATGAATATAATTTACAACTAGTTTAAAAAAACGATGTAATTGTAAATTCTCTTTAATTATTTCACATCTTCAACGTTTCGCGTTTAACTTTTTAGAAGTATAGGTACTATAAGCTAGAAAAGACGATGCCCATCTTTCAACACAACTGAGTAGACTGAGTAGAGCGTATCTCGTAGTCGATTATACCCAACTGATACGTTCTTTCTTGCAACATTCAATAAATAATTCACACTTTCATACTCAAATCATTGTTGTATTTAACATAAATTTTATAAATTTTTATTTATATTATTGTTTATTTTTATTATTTTTTTTTATTTCATAAAAAATTCAACAATTGTGTTCGTTTGTTTAAATTTTTTTTTATGTGCTTTTAATTTGCTAAAAAAAAAAATATCGCTACAAACAACAACAACAAAAAACCACTTCATTCATCAACAACATTATAATCATAATTATATCAACACGACAACAACAACAACAAAATTACACAAATTGTCTAATTAAATAACGAACAACAACAAAAATTGACAACAACAAAAAAATCATACAAACAATTACTAAAAAAAAATTAACGTTAAAAATTTGGGATGAAATGTTAAAAAAAAAAAAATATTGTATATAAAAAAAAAAAGATGAATCGGAATATTTCTCTGAACAATTGGCAGCTGAACAATTATTGCAATATGCGCCCACAGCAGCAACAACAACAATAACAGCAACATCACAACTGCAACAGCAAAGACAGCGACAACATGAACAACAGCAATTGTCACCAACGGCACATAATAATACACAGCAACAACAACAACAACCACAACACCAACACTATCTGCAACAACAGCATATACAACAGCAACAACAACAACAAACACTACCACCGCCACCAATACAACATCAACAACATAATACAGCGACAATAATACCAACATATCAACACCAACACCCCCAGCAACCACAAAATCACAGGCAACAACAACAACAACAATTAATACATCACGAACAACAACAATATCAACACTATCAACAGCCGCAGGCATTGCGACAACAGCAACAACAACAACAACAGCAACAGCAAGCGATTAAACAAACATCACATTTGTATCCTGCAGGCGGTGCATCTTCTGGTTCACAATCTCCACATATTACAGTACATTCAACGCAGCAGCAGCAACAACAGCCACAAGCTGGCAACAACTACAATCAACTGCGTTCGAGCATATTGCAAAATTCACATCATCCAACTGGGGCCGTTGTAAATACACATTTGGATCACAGCAGCAACAGGACAACTATGCACGCTACAATGCACCAACTGGCAATAATATTGCACAACAGCAGCAACAGCACAATAACAACAATGTTGCTGCATCGCAACATACAATGAAACAACAACAAACAGCCACAGCACTATATGCAACACCCGCCAGCGGTATTCATCAACAGCAGCAGCACCAGCAGCGCACCAGCAGCAGCAGAATAGCTCCATCAATTCAAATGCTAAGGGCAATCCGAGCATACATCCCTCAACACAGCAACTATATGCTGCCACCAACTACAACAATTCACAGTCGTCAAGTTCAATATTTCCAGGCGCAGTATCAGTAGCAGGACCAACTGCACATGCTAGCAATGGTACACTTTTGAATAATATGAACAATAGTAGCTATCATCCCGTAACAAGCAATATTGGCAAGATAGCTGATTATGATCCGCTAACCGATGGACCACGTCAAATGCCGAATACAAAACGTTCTAGCACAACATTGGTGTATAGCTCAGAGCCACGTGGCACCGGTGGTGTAGCCGGCATTGCTTCAGCGGGTAAGTAGTGCCACATAATTGGCGCGATATCATATACAACGCCGCACTCATACAACACAAAAGTATTTCATCATGGCTCGTGTCTTTGTTTTTACGATGTGCCAAAAAAAAAAATTAATTAATTTAATAAATGATATTGCTTCTGTGTAGTTGTGCTAGCTATTTTTTTATTTAATTGTTTTTTTTTTTTTTCTATTTTCGAAATAATATATAATATTATAATAATATTTTGTATAAAAATTATTTTATAGGAAATAGCGTCTATCCGAAACGCATTGGCTCTATATCAGATATTGATCCTGCTAATGGTATTTATGGTTCATTATCGGCTGAACAGCAATTGCAGCAGCAGAAACAGCAACAATATTATCAACAAGTGCAAATGATGCAACAACAGGAACAACAATTGCGCCAACAACAGCAACAACAACAACAGCAGCAACATTCTTCGTACGATTCGCTGCAGGACAGACAATCGCGGCCAGGCATGGTAAATATGTAACACATTCTTTTTATTTATACTTCACATTTTTCGAGAAAAAAAATATCTCTTCAACACTCATTGTACAATGAGTTCACTGAATGATTTCTTCTTCTTCGTAATACTCTATTGTATGTTTGCTAAAATTCAATTCCAAAGAATTCTTACAAACAAATTAAAGCTTTGATGTCACCGAATTTAATTTATTTTTTATAAATTAAAAAAAAATACATCGATTTCTAATATGTTTCCTTTCTTTGTTATTAAACAGCAACGTCTCTACCGCGCCATTTACGATTATGAAGCTCAAGATGTCGACGAGGTCAGCTTTCGTGAGGGAGATGTCATCATTGAAGTTGAATCCATCGATTCCGGTTGGATGACAGGTCGTGTAGAACGTACCGGCAAGACCGGCATGCTACCTGCGAACTATGTTGAGCAAGCGGTTATATAATAGGGAATGTTTTACTACTGTTGCTGTCGCCAACAGTTTGTTGTAATACTGATTTGTATGCTTTATATTGCGTTCGTGTTAATTTTTTCATTAATGTGTTTCTAGCGGATAGCAAAATACATCAGTCAATCAATCATCGAAATGGTGGTGGCATCGGTGATAGTGCTGCTAATCCATATAACACGAATCCATATAGCTATAATAATCATAATCCAAACAATTATAATCAGCGACAACATCATCATAATCACAATACGAAACAATATCATCATCAACAACAACAACAACAAAATGATGTTGCACGCAACAAGCAGCAAAGTAATCCAAATCAGCAGCAAATTGAACAGGATATTTATTATTATTTTAATCATGTATTTAAATAATAATAATAACAAAAACAAAATTAATAACACAAAACAATTAAACTTTGCTGCTGCTAAATTTTTACATGGTCAAAACTAGCATTTTGAAGAAAGAAAAAAAAACACAAAAAAAAGAAACAAAATTTAAAGCATACAAAACACAAAAACATATTTAATTATATTTCACTGAAAAAAAAAACACAAATTACAACACAAAAACAAAAAAAAAAATAAAACAATTAAAAATTTGTTAAATAATAATATATATATACATTATATATAGTCATATTTAAATTATCACATTTGATAAAGCAAACAAAAACAATTATAAATTAATTGCTGCAAACCTTTTTTAAAAGAAGCAAGCAAAAATTATTTAATAAAAATAAAAATAAAAGCTGTTATTACTAATATGCAATAAAATAATTTATAAAATATAAAACTTCACAAAAATAAAAATAAATTAAATGTGAAATCCAAAAAGCGTCCTTCAATTATATACAACAACAAAAAGAAAATCTTATATAAATAAAATTGATAATCTCCTTTTTATGAAAATAAAATTAAAAAAAAAAACTATATAAAATTATTCTCAATGCCAAGCAAGCATTTATTGAAATATACAACATAATTAAATTTATACAATAAATATATGTAAAAAAAAAAAAAAAAATAAATAAATACATAATTGAAATACAAAATTGTCTAAAATAAAAGCTTAATTAGCGCATTTCAACTCTAAGCATAAGCAAAGCAAAAGGCAATAAATATTTGATATAAATCAATGTTTAAATTTATAAAAAGAAAAAAAATATACAATACAAACCAATCTAATTAGTATTTAGTACAATACAATAATGTAAGGGAACCAATAAACTGGCGAGCTAATTAAATTAAAATAATCTAAGCCGCTTGAATTAGATAAACGCTTTTTAAAAGCTTTGTTTTTTTTCTGATAAGAAACTAATGGTATTCAAGATTTTGATGTTTATACTAGCCCAAAAATAAATTTGTTATAAAAATTAAATGAAAGAAAATTTTAAGTCTTAAATATTTTAAAAACTAATTTAAAATATTAGAATCAAAGTTAAATGTTAAAATTAAAAAAAAAAAATGTTTTCTCTATTTAAAACTTTAAAGGCTTGTTTCCATTGCAGATTTTCCTGCGTTTAAGAACCGATTTATGTTGCATTCGATAAGCCGATTAACTTAATCGTTTCGATTTATTAAGCAATCGTAAATCGATTTTAATACAAAAACGCATATAGTGGAAAATAGCTTATTTATCTTGAATTTATTTAAAAAGTATATATTTTTTTTTTTTTTTTGTTATTCAACATAAATTTAATATTTCGTTTCATACAAAAATGCCCCAAGCAAATGATTAAATTTCAATAATTTATTGGGTCTGTTCCAAATTTTGATATTTGAATTGACCCAATAAAACGGGCATGAGAAATGATTAAGAAAAAATTTAGAAACGTTGAATGATATTGTAATAATATTCTTAATTCAATATTTTTTTTCGTTTTACATTTAAATTAATTTTTTTCTTGTTGTATATTAATTGAACAGCTTTTTATTTATTTATTTTTTTTGGTTATTGAATATATAATTAATTAAGCCAACTAAAAACTTTATAGTATTGAAATCCTTGAAGTGCCTTTAATTTGCTAAAATGTTTTAGATACAATAAAATATAATAAATAAATAAATAAAAATGAAATACGCATTTACAATAATAATAATAACAAAAAAAATTAAATACGAATTTTGCAGCAACAATTGGACTTGATTGAAACAGCAAAATAATGTTCATTTATACATAAAAAAAAAAATTAAATATAAAAATATCATCGATTGCAATACGTCAATATATTATATAAAAAATAAATATTTTATGTATTTAATTAAATGTCTCTGTAGTAAGATGTGTGAATGCAATATGCAACGAAGCAGCGCCAAAGGCTTCATTTGATGTTATAAAAAAAAATTAAATAAATAAAAGAAATAAATTATAAAAAAAAAATGTTCATGGAAAATAATTTTACTTATGCCTTAAGTCAACTACAACAATTGTCGCTGTAAAATATATGGCTATCGCTACGCTTTTCGTAGCAGCAGCAATTTTATATATTGCAGCAACATTTGTTATTGCAACTTTTATGTTGTTCATGGCAAAAAAAAAAAGTAGTAGAAGAAAGTAAAAAACAAATTTAACAAAAATTCTATAGAAAAAAATATATATAAACAGATTTCTCTTTCTATTTTCTTCTTAATTATCGCTGGTGGAATCTGTGCGCACTGGGATTTGTATATTGCTGATGCTGCGATTTATTTGATTGGCATTCACTTCATTGCGCTGACCCAAAATAGTTTCAAGTATAACACTCTTCGAGTTGACTAGAGTATCCTCAAAGAATTTAGAATCGATTTGTTTCTCCTTGGTAAGGAAGGCAATCTTTTCATTGAGCATAATTATCTTTTCGTTGGCTAATTCAAGACTGTGAAAAAAACGGAAGTGAAAGTTGCAAAAAATGAAAGAAGGAAAGCAAAAGAGTTGGTACGCACTTGTTCTTAAGTTCTTCAATTTTTATATCATTTTGGTTCTGTGTCTGCTGTGAGGCAAGAGAATATTGTGATTGATTCTCAAAGGTGAATGAGCTCACAGAGCTTGTTAGTGAAGTGCGACTCAGCGAATTGGCATATTCTGCCATGCGTTGTGTACGTTTTTTGCGTTCCGTTTGTGTCTCCAGTTCCTTCTCCAAATCGCCTATAAATGTAATTCTTCATAAATTCATAAAAGCAAAATTATAAATTCAATTTCTTACGTATTTTCGCATCCAAACGTACAATGCGTTGCTTTTGCTTGGTTGCTTGTTCCACGGCAGCTTCTTGTTTTTCACGTTCTGCATCCAAACGTTTGTTAAGTTCTTTATTGTATAACATCAATTGATTCTTTTCCACTTCGAGTGAATCCAATAGGCTAACAAATTCCTCCTTACGAAATTCGCGACAAGAAAATAGAAAGCCACCGGAAAGTGCACGCAAATCGGTCTCCAATTTCTTAACCATATCCTGTAGCTGTATATTAAATGCACCACGTTCGCGTACCGCTGCTTCCAATTCGAGATTCTTCATGCTCAACTCTTCCAACTGGCGTACGGCTGTATCACGTTCCTCGGTAACACGCAACAAATCACAACGCGCATCATCCAAACGATTTTCATATTGCATTCTTTGCTTGCTGAGGCGCTCATTCATCGATTGCATATTGATGCCATTGTAATCGGTTTGCTCTTCCAGCACGTTTGTTTTCATCTTGTAGCGTTGCATATCATCGTTGAGCGTCTTGTTGCGCACCTTCAAAGCAAGCACCTTGCTACGTTGTTCCTCAAGTTGTTGCTGTAGCAAGGCAATCTCCTTTTCCAGCGTTTCGACTTTGGCACGATGCTGCAGTTCAGTCTTGCGTACACCGGGTGCATAGCGTTCAAAAACATGTGCTGGTGGTAACTCACTTTGTAGCAGTGTCTGTGAATTGCCGGAAACCAAATCGTAATCGCTGCCCATTGCCACTGGCGTTACATAATCTGCGCGTTCCGACATGTGCTCCTCGTAGGCTTCAACGCGTGCGCGCATATCCTGCAGTTTTTGTTGTAGCGTAAGTATTTGCTGTGCACGTCCACGCCAGTTGCCCGTCTGTGTGGTGTGCAGCGTATTAATGTTGACATTCTCGCCCACCTCCTGTTGCAGACACTTTTGCGCCAGCTTCAGTTGATTCTGTAGCTCTGTATTTTTATTACGCGCCTCGAATAGCTTTTGCTGCATGCTGTTCACCTTCAATTGCAAGTCATCCGCGGTGCTGCCCTTCTTAATGAGTTCCATATTCTGTTGAAATTTATCTTCATTCGCCTTTAGTTCACGCTCTAGTTTATCGATTTGTACATCCTTTTTGGTGCAACGATTCTTCAACTGTTCCAGATCGGCGCGCAATTGACGATTCTTTTTACTTAGCTCCAAAATTTTTGAGCTGGCAATGGAAGAGTTATTTCGTAACTCATCGATGGGCACTGAATTGAGCACTTCGTTAAGTGAATCCACCGATTTCTTAAGCGCATTTATCTCGATATTCTTCTCGTTAAGCGTCTTGGCAAGCGTTTCTTTTTCGGTTTCGAATTCGTGCAATTTACGTCGCAACTTACTCTCCGGTTTGGCTAGTTTCGGTTTTAGCGGCGTTGTTGTGACCACCACGTGTGCCACAGGTGGTGCTGCTCCCATCACTGTCAAAGCATCTTTTTCTATGCGTTTGCGACGTATTTTCTTTTCTCTTTTTGGTTTTGTCTTCTTCACTTCGAAATTCGAGGAAATATCGGATTCATCTTTTTCGGGTAAAATATCCATCTTCATATACGGCGAAGTGGTCTCTACAGTAAAAATATATTTTATTTATTTTTTTTATGGAAAAATGTGCTTCAATACAATCAGAAAATATATATTTTTTTTGTTTAACGCGTAAAGCGACGACAATTCAATAATTTTGATTAATTTTTTTTCTTTCGTGGCTGCTAAGATTTTCTTATTTTCATTTTAAACAATTACAACAATGCTTACTGGGACTAGGGAACTTTAAAGATAATAAAAATAATATTTGGGATTCATTGCCAGCTCATTCGAATAGGCTCCTTTGTTTTACAAAATATTGTATAAAAAACTAACTTCAGCGTGCTTTCTTATTTTTTGTAAACTGGTCTAATATTACGTAATTTTTATATATTTTTTATGTTAAAATATATTTTTTCAATGTAAAATAACTTAAATTTTTTTAAATATGTTTAAATTTTAAATGCTTGCAAATCAAGCGTGCCTCTTGCATACATTTCAAATTGTAACGGTTGCGCTTAAATGTAGTCTGTCATTTTTTAGTTCATTTACCGGCAAATTTAATACGTCACATAAATTTGTGCATGCGGCAACACTTCGTATGCGGTCGGTTGTAGTTGACGTGTAAACTGTCAAATTTATAAAATAATAAAGAAATAATAAATAAATATGGACGGCGGCTTTATGATGGTAAATATACATAAAAATAAACAAGTTAAAATGTGTATAAAACATTTATATTTCCACTCTCTCTCTGTCGCAACCACAACATCAGGATATTATTAAGGGCATGTGCATCATGGACAACGATGGTAATCGCATACTGGCAAAATATTATGATAAAAATATTTTGTCTACAGTCAAAGAACAGAAGGCTTTCGAAAAGAATCTCTTTAACAAGACACATCGTTCCAATACGGAAATAATAATGCTTGATGGTTTAACCTGTGTCTACAAGAGTAACGTGGATCTTTTCTTCTATGTCATGGGCAATGCCTATGAAAATGAGCTAATTTTATTGTCTGTGCTCAACTGCCTTTATGATTCGATCAGTTTAATACTGAAAAAGAATGTTGAGAAACGTTTGGTTATGGATAATTTAGAAATAATAATGCTTGCTTTTGATGAAATCTGTGATGGCGGGTAAGTTGTGTACATAAAATTCATATATTAATGACTCAAACGTTGCTTTTATTTTAACTTGCAGCATTATACTCGATGCAGATCCTTCATCGGTTGTTAAACGTGTTGATCTGCGTAATGATGACATACCAATCGCCGAGCAGACAGTCGCTCAGGTAACTAACACAATAAATGGACTCTTTTGGTAGTTTGTTTTTTGAATTTTTTTGTTTTTCTGCTCATTATCAACTTTGTCAATTTGTATCTTGAATAATTATAAAACGAACAAATTTGTTTTAGTTTAATTTTTAATTTAGTTAATATCTTAATTATAAATGCACATACTTTTTTATTTGTTATTCTATTTGTACTTCTTATTTATAATTCATTATAATGCACATTTAAAATAAAGTTTTTTATTTTATTTAATTAAATAATTATTTAAAAAAGAAAAATATTTTGCCCTTAACAATTTAATACAAAATCTTTCTTGTTTTTTTTTTAGGTACTACAATCAGCGCGCGAACAGCTTAAATGGTCCATACTCAAGTGAAAATTAAGGAAGGCGTTCTAGTCTGTAAAACAAAACAAAAATCTTTTAAAATGAAAAAAGAAATATCACAAAAAGTTTATTCAAATTCATTGTTCCAGAACGCTCTTCTTCGCAATACATTCTTATAAATTAATTCTGCTATATATAAAAAATGTACGATTCTAGAGCATTATGAGTATACATATATATATATAGAGTTGATATTTTATACAAATATATTATATTATGTACGTATAGCGTTTTTAAAACGTAAAAAAATTTGTTGTAAAGCTTCTTCTTTGGTATCAGTATTAACGTCAATTTTATATTTTGTTGCAACGCAAATTGTGCTGTCCCAGGTAACTCTTGCGTGCTACCATAATAATAATAATAATAACAAACAAACAAATCCTGGTCATTAAACTGATCCGCAATAAATACAATCAAAAGAAAATAAAACGGCGCCTATTAGCGCAACATCTACAAAAAAAGCTGATCGTTTGATTGATTATTTGATTTATAATGCTAAAAAGAAGATTATATATGATTGCATCTACTATATTTGTTTGTATATAACGTTTATAATGCAAAAACGATTATTTAGCGATTAAGACTCATTAGTGTAGAGTTCTCTATAGTGTGGCACTATGATCTATTTTAGTTTTTTTTTAAATAACGCAGCGCAATTTGTGTAACAAAAATATGTAACTTTTATAATGCACTAAAGGTTATACTTAGCATTTTTTGCACTTAAGTTACGACTTAAGTTCTTCATTGGGTAATCAATACTTTTGTAGTTCTTTCACTTATAAAATATATACAAGTACTTTTTTGATTTTTTTTCAAATATAGTTTTTTTTATGGACTTTATTTTTAACTGTCTAATCTTATTTTAAACTTCAGATTATGGATTTGCTGAAGATTAGCAAAACGTTTTAAATATTTACATACATACTATATATTCCAAAGTACTTATCGAATGAAATATGCGTTTTGCAAACTCGTGTTTGGGAGGGTCAAATAATAATAATCAAAATAATAATTTTCTAATATTTTGTACTTATATTTTAAATGTTATTTTTTCTTCTGTCAATGGCCCCAATCCGATATCAATCTCAAACGGAAAGAGAAGCTCTTATCTTTCATTCAAAGCGTATGATTTTTGATTCTTATCTTAGCAGAAAATGACACTGCTTACAATGAAACAACAACGATAAAATTTATCAAAAAATTTCATAGAATTTGAAAATCAGAAAATCACATACATATTTGTTTATTTAGTTCGAATATTTATGAAGAAACTGGAAAGACATATCGCTGGAATGGTAAACCCTAGAGACTTGATACTAGTCGCATTTAAAAAAAAATTAAAAAACATTTTAGACGTGGGGGACCAATAAATATAAAATATGATCAGATTCAGTTTCACCTAGATACTAGGAGGTTGCCATATTGCATCCGCCATTTTAAAATTGAAAATTCTTGCAATAATTTAGATTAAGTGACCCCGAAAACCCCGAGTAATAAATTTCAATCAAATATAAGAAGTTTTAAAAATGGTTGCTAAAATTTGAACCTTTGACGATATAAAAAAATATGTGTATTTTTTTTGCTTAGCTCAGTCAAATAACCATAGTTTCGTTAAGATTTGTGAGGGCAGCTTTACTTGAAAGTCTCAATATATGTTGGCTCTATCTCTTATAGTCTCCAAGCTAATCTGCTTCATATGGCAGACAGTTGGAAGAAAAAAGCGACATAGCTATGTTATATCGACTCTATTTGTAATGCTAATGTTTACAAAGACAAGAAATACCAATCAATATAATATTCTCGACAACAATATCGGAACCAATAAATGCCAGTTTGAGCACTAAAAATGTCGTATAGCTCTGATTTATTACGCAATTATTTATTTTTATTGCCTAAAATCGATTAGAAAAAATTAAGTATTTTCGGTTTTTATTTTGTTATTTACTGCAAAAAAAACAAACAAAAATGAAAACGTTAGAGTAGAGTCTAAGGCGAAGTTATTTCCGAAGTAAAGTTGTTGCTTCCTAGTCAGCGAGAAAGCTAATACAGTTGCGTATAATAAATTTGAAGAAGAAAAATATAGATCGAGCTTACTCATGAGTCTGTACACCCCCCACAATATGATATTTTATTGGTGCACAATTTATCTTTCATTGTTATTGAACGTGATATTTAGCTGGATACATATTTATACAAAAAAATCAAATCACGTGATTATATTCTAGAAGACGACCTTTCAAGTTGATAATTTATTAAGTCATGCTTTCTAAAATGACTTTCTAAAATAATTATCTATTGCAATCATATTTTTTAAATCGAAAATAATAAAATCAATCATTTCTTTTTTTTTTTTTTTTTTTTTTGACTTTTTAAAAATTTTCCATAATTTAATCAAAATAAAATCAATCAATATGTACATCGGATATACTACATAAATATATAAACTGCAACTTAGATTAGTGTTTTGCTGCAAATAATAAAAAAAAAATAATATGAATCATACGCCGCGTTAACCCAAAACAAATGCAATAAGTAATCGGTTCAGGGACGTTCTTTGACAGATTATACAGCAGAAAAGTAGGCAATAGATAATTTAAATGAACTCCAGAATGAACTTTTCTCATCAAAAAATAAATAAACCATTACGAAAAATCCAGACACAAATCACAGACATTTATTACTAGAGTATGTATGTACTCGTATGTATTATACTATCTATACTATCTATTGTTGCCCGTCCTATACAAGTACAGTAGATCATAAAATCATTATAATTGAAATAAATTTTATTCACTTGTTTTTTTCCGTAAAAGCGTTAATTGCAGATGTACTCATAACTGCCTCAGTTTTTTTTAAGGTGTCTACTTTGGCACTTTATTATCTCAAAAGCATGCAAAAAAAAAAAATTAAAAATTTTCCTTCAAATAAAATTGAGTTTTTATTTGCTTAACTTTATGAATTTAACGTAAGTTTCTCACAATCTTTTTTTTTTTTTTTTTAACGAATTAGCACGATTTTTTCACGTTTTACGCCCACATTTTCTGTTACAGAATTTCGCATTTTACATGAATTCGTAGATTTACGAGTTGTAAACTTTATTAAGGCCAATTCTGTTGCATGTGACTTATTTAAGAGGTAAATACTTCAAGTTCTCTTATCGATTTTTTTTACACGTTTCTATTTAACTTGACTAATTTTTTTCTGTTGTTTTTGTTTACTTCAATTTGTAATACAAAAGACGTCGAAGCGAGAATTCGCGCGTCATCAAAATGGAAACCACTCTCAAGCATGATAATCATTTGAAAAGCATGTCAGGAATTTTAATTGATAGTTTTAATGGAATTTTAGAAATTTGTTTTTTTTTTTTTTTTAATTAAATTAAATAAATTGCAAAATAAGACGCCATATATTTCTGAGTAAAACTAGTTTCGAGTAAAAATTCTTGAATACTTGAAAAAAGGAAATACATCGATAGAGAAAAATAGCATAATAAAATATTTTATTAATTACAAAACTAAACGATCAATCTAACAAAAACAATTTATCAACATTTCTAGACATAAATCAGTTTTCAAATATTATCAGAAATTTATTTTATGGCACGATTTAAATCTTATAATCAATCCGAATATATATACGAATTTCGGAAGTGTGTGTTTGCATAAACGGATAGGCATGTGGAAAGTCGCGCCTGAGAACCCTTTGAAACTAAAAAGTTTTTATGATCTGTTATATACAGATGTATATAAGAGTAGTAGTAGTTATCATGTGCCCGAACCTAGGGTCTAAACCACAGATTTTGTGTGACGGGTAAATATATATTTCTTTTTTTCTTTTACTAAATTAATAAGTTCATAAATAAAATTGATTCTTGATTATGTTATTAATAAAGTTAAGATTAAGATTTAAAATTTATGAAATGTTTCCTTATACGCAATAGAAATTCTCTTCAAAAAAATCTAAAAAAGGGGAAGGGCATTTATAGACTGATCTTACATACATGTAGCTATGTATATACTCTTAGAATACATCTAAACAAACACTCCTGCACTATCGATTGGTATGTAGCTGATAAAAAAAATAAAATAAAATAAAATAATTATAATATTGTTGGCATTATGTCTAGTTTGTTTGTTATTTGCCAACGACAACGGCGACAACGACGCAAAATTATAGATAATGTTGCGCCCCATTCAAATTATGGAGGGAGGACGGTTCAGCTCCTGTGAACTAAATTGATTATTTAATGGAGTGAAGTGGATGGAATGCATACCACGTATTTTCCACATGTCGCGAACATGTTGTTGCCATTTGATGAATTTGTTATGCATGCCGAAAAAAAGAAGAAATTCCAAATACTATAGATACATACATCATATCATATCATATAACATTTCTAGTAAAATTGATTATAATTGCTGGGATATACACAGATGGTCAAATAATATATTTGTTTACAGAAAATTGTTCACTATTTGATTCAATACTGGCATAGTTGGCAAAAAAAACAATAAAAATTGTTTTTGTGCGTTTTCAGTTTGTTATTGTTTATGAAGCACACTTTTCAAGTTAAATTCTAGGAACAAAAGTGTTTACATCAATATTATTCGGTTATTAAAATATTCATAAACACCATCGCAATGTGATGTCTCATTTTAAACAGTGTCTTCCCCCAGAAGCTTATTTGCATAAAATGTTTCCAATAAATAATACGTAAATGCCTTTCTTTTTGTGCTCCGACAGATTTTTTTTTCAATGGAAATACCTGCAGGCAAAAATTTATGCTAATAAACTAGAGTCCCTGGACCAGCTCAAAGCCAACATATGTCGAGGAATTGCACGTACTCCCAGAGATATGCTGCAAAAATGGTGCAAATTAAAGGAGACATCGGAGAGCTATACTACCGATACGACATGGATCGGGTCACTATTACATTTTTAGCTTAAAATTTGACATATATGCTTCCTATTTGAGCTCCAACTTGAGTTGTCCCAAGCAACCCCTTTACGGAATATTATCTACGTCACTGATGATTATACACGAACTGTTTAAAGTTTTGTGAGATGTGTATTTGAGCTTCGGATCTACCGAATTTACGTTTTTTCTGGATTTTCCTTTTTTTTGGGTACAGGAACGACGTATTCAGTTCTTTCAAAGAATCAAGAGACCACATTACTAGATACAATTCTAACAAATGCAAAACTGTTAATTTTAACGCTTTCAAAAAAAAATAATAATAATTATATTGTTTACAAGCATTGATATAGTCTAACATCATAAATTATCTATATTTAAGTTACTAATTGATTTATTTTTATCGAGAATTATTTTTGCTATTTTTGTTACAATTGTTTCCAACTCATTTTTTTTTTTCATTATATTTTTTCGCATTTTTCGTTTTGCTAAATTGTTGCCAACGTAAGTCCCTGATCTTTATTATTATCGGACGACTTAAGCTGACTGATACTGACAGATTCGATACAATAAGTCGCCTATAAGTAACAATGTATTCTGCATTGCCTGCCTGCCTGCCTAGAGATAATAAACATTTTACAATAAATTTTATGATTATATTTATTTCTTGTTGTCAACATCAATATCGATCGCTAGCTCGTTCGTTCGAATGATGGTCATTCAACTACACACTAGGTTACTGGTGTGAAGTGGCATCCAAGCGATGCGATTATCTGCATTGTTCTGGGCTATCGTATCCAAACAAAATAGCTAAGATAATAAGCCGTAAACGCTTGGTTACATGTTTTGTAAAAATTTTTATAGATTCGATATTATTGTGTCAATATTTACTGACTACTTTATATCCATTTTGAAGTAATATTTTTATTACTTTTGTTGCTTAATTAAAGAAAACTGTAGCAGCTGTCAATAGATTACCAAATTATTATAAATTGTTTTCTAAGCTATTTACTTCATGAATAAAAAAAAATTACAAGACTAATTATTATACTAACAATTAGATTACCTACTCAAGGCGTGTAGGAAGAGAGGAAGTTTCAAAAAATGGGAAAGAGTGTAGAAAAAGAAAGTTTCAAAAAAGGGGAAGTACCCATTTGAATTAACGTTGCGGCGAAATCAAAAAATTTTGAAGGCGATGAGCGACGGGCTACCTAAAATGTAAATTTGAAAAGCCAATAATGATCCGAAGAATAATTAATGGATACAAAAATCGATTAAAGTTTATTTTTGTTAAATTTAAAAGATATTGACCTGATATTTGAAATTTAAGCTTTCATACAATCCTAATCGGATCAGTTATTTATATTTATTTTCAGATAACCTTGTTGGCCTGATTTAGATATTATTTTTAGATAAAAAGGAAACTTTTTCTGATTTTGCAGCCACCCTATTGAAACTATATGAGTTCTTTGGTCTGATAATTTTTTATTGAGAAAAATTCTCCGCAATATGTCAAATTTGATTTTGGTTCCACTAACCTAAGACAAGTTTATCGCTTGAATGAAATCGAACTTTCATTTCCATGATGTAATTTGCAAATGGGCCACTCTTTTAAGTGTTACAATCTTACAAACAAAATCAATGTTTGTACTAAACTTTTTTCATTTTGTAAAATTGTTTTAAACTTTTTTTTTTGCGATTTGTTAAAATTCGCAAGTTTGTCATTTATCATTTCAGACTGTCAAAAGTTTAAGGCTTACGGTTTGGTCATTGTCTGTGGTGTAAGGGAACTGAAAAAGGCAAAATCAGCGACATAACGCCCAGGTAATCCGTCAGTCGATTTCATATAGAAAACCAATGCGATAAGATTTCCGCTAATTGAGAAAAATCGAGTAGTTTGCTCATTTTTCGAACTTCGCTCTCTGGCTCGCTCAAATAACCAATAACAATTTTATGGTATGCAATATAGAGCGAAAAACAATAAGAATTAAGCACTCTATGGGCTATCAATAAAACATTATATACCCACCTACATACTATACATCATACTCGTACATACGAACATATATGAAATTGCTATCTAATCTTATCAAATGGAACGAACACGCTCAAATTGAACGGGTGTACAACAAGCAATTAACAAACGATTCACTTAACCAAGATTGCCTTTTATTTATTAAATGAGTTAGAGTATTGGGTTTCGTGCGTCGTGTGCCCAACCTGGTTCACTTCGTGCGATTCAAAGAGCGTAGGGTAGAGAGCAAAGTCATATCGTATCGTATCGTATCGCTGGTACCGCTGGTATAGGTTTCTTATATTTTATTTTATTTCGAAATATTTAAGAATACGTGTCACAAGCGCTAAAATAGTCAGTATAGCAGCTTCAGAAAACGCAGACAGACGTGTCGTGTATATTAAAGAAAGATTTCCGCCTTTTAAAACTGTTTAAAGTTGCTACGAAAAGTTTATTAAAATATTTTTTTTTCCAAAATTAGTCATAAAGGTGTTTTGTGAAAATTTTGTACTTTGTCACCACACACCAAAAAAAAAGAGAAAAATTGTGAACATAAAAAAAAAAATAAATAAAAACAATCAAAGACTTTGAAAAACAAATAGACTCATAAAATATTAAACCAAATCTTTACAATACCAAAAAAAAGTGTATAAACTCTTTTAAAATAAAGAAACAAAGACGGCAAAAAGCTATTAAGCTTTTATTAATAACTCATAAAAAACAAACATTTCCAATCAAATATATAAAAAAATTTCAAAATTGCCAGGATAATCGATACAATGAAAGTGAGGTGAGTTCATTGTAATTATATATATTGTATATTTTTTTCTTTAATAAAATTTTATATCTAGATACTTAAAATTTGTATGTATGATAAAAATTTCGAAATTTTCAGATTTTTTTCTGAGATTTTTTATGTTTATTAGTTCATAAAATATTTAATCGATTAATTGATTTGCCGTTTAAGAAAAAAAGTCGGTTAATATCAATTTTAATCAATCAATCTTAATTTGTCCAGCTAACTTGAAACTCCAAAAAAATTATTTCTGGAAATGTTTCTGAAAAAAAAATTTTTTTTAAATTTATTTTTCGTTTTTTATATTTTTTTCTTTGACCGTTTTAAAATGTATCTCGCATTTTAATGTAGCGATTTGGCTGCACAAACACACAAATTGACGGCATGAAAGACTTCTACAATTTACTACTAAATACTTTTAATATTAGACTAGTAGTTTAGCAGCTAGTGACTACATCTATTGTTTTTAAATAATTAATTCTTTTTCAAAATTTGAGATTCATTTATTGCGCATAATAATAAATAAACCGTCAGCTTTTACTTTTTTTTAAATTTTTGAAATATTTTTTTTTTTTTTGTAAAAATAGCGAATATTTCAGAAACTGTAGAACATATCGAAAACTTTTTTAAAAACATTTAAAAATTAAATATTTTTTATTTCAAATAAAATTATTTTTAAAAAAATCTATCGAATATTTGTCAAGTTATCACTGACATTGAATGAACGACACGACACAATTTATGTCAAATATTTTTGACATATCAATTATTTAATAAGACAAAAGCAATGATATCATAATTTCAAATTATATCAATGCTGATATTTACCTTAGACATCTTGCATCATTCTAATCTAATAAAGAAACTAGTTATTACATACATACTCGTACATATATGTACATATGGTATATCATATTAACTGTATTGCTTATCTTTATTTATACTTGTCAAAGGCCATTTTTATTTGACAAATAAAAATTCAAACTCATTGTCAGATTAGTAAGTATTTAGCGCAAAAACACCATATAAATACTTATTATATATGGAAAAAAAAAGCAAAGTCTGTCGATAATTTCGCTATTTCAAATAGAAAAAAAAAAATAAATTGTTACCAGGCTATAAAAATTTGTAAACGTCAAAACAAATCTGTATTTCAAATTTTTGTTTTTCCGCTTTTTTTTATGAACTCTTGTAAATGTAACGATAAGAATGAACATAAACATAAACATTGTAAATAAACAGAAAATACCAGACGTCATGGAGTCCAAGTTCGGTATTTATTTCCGAAATTAATCAGCAAATTTATTAGGAAATAAGAAATTTTCCAATATTTCTCATAAAACTTGTCATAAGACCAAAAAAAAAAAAAAAAAAATCTTGTTGTGGTAAAATATAATTTTTTTTTTTTTTTGACAAGTCAGTCTATAAATTTTTTATTGGAAAAGTAATTATCAACGAATTCATAAGCGATTGGCATTTACCGATGCCAGAACTATGATAAGCAAGGCCGTATCTGAAGTATGGGGCGCCTGATGAAATGATTGATAAATTGCTGGGAACAGCACAATTTTACTTTCTACAAAAAGTTTTATCAATAATTTTTATAGTCTTTATTGAGATCATAATTTAAAATATGTTTAATTTTTTTTTTTTCTTGTGATTTGTGGCAGCATTACTTTAATTAATCATGAACACAATCAGTAATTACAAGCTTTAATAAAAAAACTTAATTTCAAGATATTGCATATCATAAAAATTCTTTAACTTGTGAATGATTTCATTCAGTCTAAATTTTTTTGTTTTGATAAAATGTTTTGAGAATTGTTGTACTATTTTATATCTAAATTAGGCAATAATTTTGTGTACAGAGTGCAAAGTCACCAAAATTTTTCCGCGCTATTGAAATACTTTTTTTTTTTTTTTTTTTTTTTTTGTGAATGTAAAAAAAAAATGATAATGCAGTTTTTAGTCTTATCAGTTTGTAGACCCCGAGTGGTCATTTGTTATATGCAGCTGTTCTAAATTGACCATTGACAATTTGAAAACATATCTTTTGATTTACGTATATAAAATTTATAGCTTTTTCATTTTTTTGTTCTGTTGGTGGGATTGTCATGACTATAATGGAAGATCTCAGCGTCATTTTATTTTCGATCAAACAACGGGACAACTTTTTGTCGCCAGATTATTAGTTTCGGAACTGTTTGTAATTTTAACGAGTCTAATTTGAACAAATTTGATTCAAAATATATTTAAAAATCGATTAATCGTACTTCTAATTTAATAAACTGGTTATCGAAACAAGTGTAAACACTGTTGGGAATAGGGAACATCAGTAAAATTTTTTAATTTTGGAGAACACAATTAAAATTTGAACAAATATTTTGTTTGAAATTGAGAACAAGGTTTTGTATAGATAGTAAAATAGCTTAATTTCACGTGTTTAAACCATGCTGAAGATAAGTAGCCATTTTTTTATTTTTTAATCATCTTTTTTTTTCTGTTCGATATGATTCCAAAGTACAAATGTGCCTATCCAAACAACAACAAAAAAAATTTAATTAGAAATACAACATTTTTTAGTAATTTGAGTCAACATATGTTGTTGGTGTTGTCTCGTAGAATCCAAAAATAATTCATATTATCGCATTTTGGTGCTTCCCATATTGAATTTATTTTTATCAAATCGTTTAGACGTATTTCGATTTAATTAAGACAAAACATACATTGCGATATTATTGGTTTTTAATTTTTATTTCTAAAGAAAACGTAATCAAACGCTCCTATTTATCGGTAAATATGGTTTACATGTTTGTACAGTAGGCTTGGCAAATAAACTGACTGTCTGCCTGCTTGCCTGGCTGTATGCCGGCGTCTAATAACAAATTTCTAAGGAAAATTTACACATTAGCGTTAAATAAATATTTATTTATTTATTTTCTTTTATTATTTTTTTTTTTTTATAGATTAATGCGTTGGTTAGGTTCAGATAAAACCAAAGAGGACGTCTGTAGTATGAGCAGCAGCAGCACCACCACACGAAGTCAGCTGCAACATATGGAACATCAGCTGACCGATCTAAAGAAGAACTTCAAAGATGCCGTTAAAATTTTATTGCTCGGTGCTGCAGAATCGGGCAAGACGACTATTTTTAAACAAATGCGCATATTGCATATAAATGAATATACAGATGAGTAAGTATTTTTTTCAATGGCAGACAAAAGTGTGGTTTTATATTTGCTAATAATATTTTTTTTTTGTGTTTGCTTATAGTGAACGCCGTGAAATGATACCAGAAATCTATCAGAATATACATGATTCTATAATGCAATTGGTTTATCAAATGCAAATTTTGGGCATTAAATTTGAAAGTTGTACAAGTCAAAAAGAGTGCTGCATATATTGCATCGCTAAATAGTTTAGCACCGGAATATATGAATGAGGTAAATATGAAAAAAAAAGTAATTTATATATAGTATAGTTTAAAATCTGTCCCATAGTTCGGCATATTGCCATTTTGGATATTTTTCAAAATTCTTAAAGGGCTTAAAAATGTTCTTTCCAGGACTATTATTGTACAAGTTTTAAAATAATTTGAAGCATAGTCTTAGACACGTTGGATTTTAATATTAAAGTTTTGAATATAAAAAAACAAAATTTTTTTTAGTTACTTATTTTGGCTATAACCAGTAAAATTTACAATACTTACGCTTCAATAGTGCAACTTTTTAAAGTTTAATTAATTTGCTTTTGGTTTACTATTTTTAAAATTATACATTTTTGGTTAGTTTTTGAGCTATAAGCATTTTTTTCTTTTACATACATTTTAAAATCATAAAAGTACAGTTATAAGCTCAACATGCACGCACACGCAGAGTACTAAAATTTGTGAGCAAAGTTGCGTTGCGCTCTCCTTACTGTACGCACAAAAGTATGCTTTAAAAAAATTATATCTCAATTATGCATCTCATATGTAGAACATTCAAAAAATTCAAGTATCTACAGCACGTTTAGCACCACACTTGTATATTTTTCTTAAACAAAACGCAAACAACAAATAAAAATAAAAAATTTGCACAAGTGTTGCAACACTTGAAATACAAAAAAATTTTAACTGATCTACTGATCGCCCCATATGCACTTCAATAGTTTCCATTATCATTGTTTTTCATATTCGATATTTGCGTCATTTGTTCTTGAATGCGAATGTAGTGTACAGGTATCTATATAGAAAATTGCACAAAATCAAATCAATACACGATTAGGCATATCTACTGTCAAAGTAACAAAAAATACAAAAAAAAGATTATTTATTTTAAATTGTTTCGAAAATATTTGCGATAAGTAAATAATATATATTTCCTGTACTAAATAAGCTTATATCTTATTAACTTGCATTAGAGCATGTCCAATATCTAAAGACATTAATAGTTTTATATGGTTTTATAAAGCTTATAACAAATGATCAGCTATGATTCACAATGGCGTTTCTAATAGTCCATCTCTAGACAAAACGATAAGATTAGTTTAGGCTGTTACGCCGTATATTAAATATGGTTTTTCCAAAAATTATCTTATGCATGCCTATTGTCATTTAGCTAAAAATAATTATGAATAAAATTATTTAAATATTTATTTTATATATAACTTTTTTTTTGTTTTAGGATTACTGTGATCATGTCATGTCTCTATGGAGTGATCTTGGTATACGCGCTTGTTATGAACGCGCCAATGAATATCCGCTTTTGGACAGCACAAAATAGTAAGTATCAAAATGATAGTTTAATCTTATCTATAAAAAAAATTTAATTATTATATTAACTAACCTTCATATTATTTTTTTCCGTTTACAGTTTTCTCGATAATTTTCAACGCATCTCCGCCTATGATTATATACCCAGCACTGAGGATATACTGCATAGTCGTAAAATTACCACGGGTATTTCACAAATATCATTTCGTGTACCATTGCCTCATTGTCTGGGTGGTGGCTCACAGGAGTTTCTCATGTTCGATGTTGGCGGACAACGTGATCAGCGTAATAAATGGATACAAGTCTTTGAGGGCATACAAGCTGTACTATTTTTAATCTCATGCGGTGAATTCGATCAGAATTTACGTGAAGATTGCACACAGAATCGTCTACAGGAGGCACTGAAACTATTTCGTAGTGTTTGGCAAAATCGTTTTCTATCGTCAGCGGGTCTTATTGTCTTTCTAAATAAAACGGATATTATGGAGCGTAAGATACGCGCTGGCAAGCATATTGTCGATTATTATCCGGAATTTGAAGAATTTTGTAAACGTCCACAACGAGATAATTGCTTCGATGAATGTGATTGGACCAAAAAGTTTATACAGCAGAAATTAATTGATATAACACAGGAACCATTTAAGCGGCATTCACGTAATCACATCGATTATTCGCAACGTGAGTGCTATTATCATTTTACGGTAGCAACCGATACGAGTTGCATGCGTAAAGTCTTCAATGATGTGCATCAAATGATTCTCAATGAGAATTTGGCGGGTATGAATCTGTTGTGATTTAAATTGCTTTAAAAAATATTATAATAATCTGTGATTTTATTTTTTAACTATGTAAATATGTATGTAAAATAATATTTAAGTGCTCTCGACATTAAGTAGTAGTATTGTATTATGTACAGCTTTTATACTTTTAATTTTAAAAATCAAATTTTGTATAAAATCAAATTCAAATTATAATAAAATTAAATCTTATATCATACACTCTACACTAGTTATATCACGTATGTGAATATATTAATTTTGTAGCTCTAGTGGTAAATTTCTCTAAGGGTTTAAAGTTTCTCCTTTGAGATCCAAAGTTCCTAGCTCATGTTTATTTGGCGCTTCAGGATTCATTTACCTATACAGTGAGACACAGTTTGGATTTGGTTTGGGGAAACCTAAAAAAAAAAAGAAAACCAAAACTTGTTTAAATAGATCAGCACATTACCAACACCTTAATTCTTTTATAAAATTTCAGCCGATTGTGAATGGAATCGCTAACGTTTTTCTTTGAATTTAGGTTTTCAAAGCTTTGTTTGGAAACGGACCACTCTTTAACAAGCTGGTAAATCAACGCACCAACGCTGAACTATAAAATATAAAGAAAATTAAAAAAAGTTGTAAATAAAACATTATGCTTCGATTTATTAAAATTTTGCATAAAAGGTATTTCGCCTTATTCCCAATGGGTGACTGCAGAAATGACAATTTTCCCTAGCTTATGACCGCATAGCCAACTGGCTCGAACTTTCGATAACCACATGATTGGTCATACGATAACATATCGAAAGTTATCGGATCATGCAGACGAAGCTGGATTTATTCACAATAGTGAGTAGCTTTCCAGTTGGAATTTTTTAATACTATGTTGGGTAAACAGTTATAAGGGGGTTACACCGAAAACACACTAGAGTTTTTTTGAAACCGAGTGTTTTCAATTACTCTGATAATTTCGTCAGAGGAATGCTTCAAAAATCTCTTAAAATGAATTTTAATAAAAATAAAACTAATTAATGAATAAAGTCTTTCCAATTCCTGAATTATCTACATCAAAAAGGTGGTTTATTAACTAATTATTTTAATGTAATTAAAACATTTTAAAATATTATTGTAACTAATATAATATATTTGCAAAATGTTCAATAAAATAATGCAACTTACTTGCTGTGAAGAGCCGTGTGGTTGCTTCTCAGGCACTTCTCGTACCAGCATTGGACTTGTGACGACTCCACGGTTCCTTCTCACACTCATTTGAGTTTGTATTATTACAACAATATTTTTCCTTCTTGTCACTAATCACTTTTTTGACCTATGTAGGCAATGTAGGACCACTACTTACAACATTTGAAATAATATGCGCCGCTTTCAGGAAGATTCCTCTTAATCGTCATCTTTTAGTATTTCGTCTAATGCTCTCTTGTGCACTACGCAAAAGACTGGCTGGCTCGAACTTTTGATAACTGCATGATCGGTCATACGATAACATATCAAAAGTTATCGGTTCATGCAGTCTCGCGCGCTCTCACATCTCATATATGCTCACAGAAATGAAATGTTAGCTTTTAATTTAGTTTTGTCGCTTGTCGCGGAGGGTTGTGCGCTGTATCAATCGAGAAAATAGGAAAAGAAACATTTAAAGTAACACAGAGAAATTCGCGCACAAGCTAATTATTATAAAAACAAACACAAAGTTTATACAATAAAGTAAAAATAATAAATTCGAAAGGAAACCGTTAAAATAAATTAAATATTCATATCGTATTTAAATTATAATATTTTATTTAAATATATACGCCGGCTGCAAAAAAATTTCTTTTTTTTCTGAAGAGAGCGCAATAAGCTGAGGCGCGTGCGTTTTGTCAGCATATTGCAAAGAAAAAAATAAAATAAAAAAAGTAAATATAAAAAAAAAATTATTTTAATTTGCTTCTCAACAAAATTATATTTAATTATAAAATTAAAAAAAAAAAAAAAATAGTGAAAATGTCTGAATAAAAAAAAAACAGCTGTAAAATGCGGAAGAGTGTTAATGGAGAGTAAAACAACAACAATTTTTTTATCGATTACGTCGGCAAAAAAAAAAAAAACATAAAAAAGCGTGCAAAGCAAGAGAAAGATATATTTTATATTGTAAATTAAGATAAAAAAAAAAAATAACGCTAAAATGGGTAGCAGTAACTTGGTAAAAAGTAACAAGAAAATAAATAAATAAAACGTACAACAAATTAATAATGCTAAAATCTCGCACTTTTTAGAAATCTCTTCTTTGAATTGGATGCTGTGCTATGTTGTTGTTTTTAATTTTGATAAATTATGCGCGTATATAAAAGCAAAAGAGAAAAATTATGTAGAAAGAAAAAAAAAAAAAATAAGTGAATAAAAAAATTGTGAAAAAAAGTTTCACTAAAATTAAAAGCGCTGCTAAAAAGTGCGGCAGACAAATAGACGAACTGACAATAACGACGATGACAGTGTGTATTAAAACCGGATATATCACTAAACAAAATACAAAACAACAAAAAAAAAACAAAATCAAAATCAGCTCAGCTTTTTGCTGCTGCCGCAAAGTAAAGCTTGTGCGGCACAAGAATTATAAACATGTGTACAGAGTGCTCTATGTGTGTGTTTGTTTGCGGAGTGGTGCTGTTAGAAGAGTAGAAATTTGTCAGAGAGAGAATAAATATTTTTATTTTTTTTTGTTTAGTTTGGCGCTTCGCTTTCGCCTCCTATCCTAGTTCTCTTATTGCTTTCTAGTGTTATTTTGTAGTTGTAATTTATGCATTCCGCCCCCGTCTCATATAAATGTGTGTGTGTGTAAAAATGTAGCCAAAAGTACTGAATGGTGGCAATATAGAGAAAGGCATAAACTGTAAACTGCGCGGTGTATACCACCGTCAAGTGTCGCGTGTCTTGCATACAATTAGAAGAGAGTCGTCGTATCGACTCGCATAAAAATTATATTTTCGCTACCTTTGCCGCCACAAATTATTTTGTTATTTTTTTTCTTAACGATAATTGCGTGCATTTGCTACTTTGGTTTTTTTTTTTTTTTGATTTTTTTTTTTCTATTATTATTAGTATTTTGCAAATGTTTTCTTAGTTAAATAGATTTTTATATACTCTACACCTAACACTTTTGAATGTGCATTGAACTTTTCAAGGTTCTCTTTGAATTTAAGAAGTTGCCACATTTTTTTTATACATAATATCGATAATGATAATGTCTGCGAAAGATCATTTTTTATAAGTTTCTTCTTTCTTTTATACATTTCGACTCGTTTCAAAGAAGTAAAACGAGTCGGTTTCAAAGGTTCAAATCGTTTATAGTTCGAAATCACTTATTTATCGATTTGTTTACAATGTAAATTATTATGTAATTGTATTCTCAAGTTAGACAGAAGTTATCGATTTATAAGGCAAAGTGACCCCTATAAAATTAAGATCTAAAAATTAGTATATTTAATTGGAACAGGGAAACAACTAAAGAATTTTTAAATCAATGTAAAAATTAAAACACACAGCAGGATTCTGTAGCATTAAGTGAATTGAAAACCCCATACGACCTTGGGGCAAATTTTAATGCGAATATTTGCCATTAGCTAATCTTACTGCAGATAAACTATTGTTTCCATGCTATTCTCACAGTACATTACTTTAAAGCTAACTATACATAAATGAAAGATTATTCATTGATAAATTAGTTTGCGCTCACGAGACGTGCAACAAGGCAAGTGTGTAAAGTATTTGTTGCAACAAAAGTTCTACTGCAACAATTTTGGAAGGAACAGCCTCATATCAGAGAAATTAGAACAAAATATGAGTAGACTTTATTAGGATTTTGTCAATATGTTCCCAAAGTGTATTGAATTAAAACAGCTTGAAAAAATGATTAAAACTTTATGCATAGCTTAAAAATTTGAAGAGAAAGGAAGTAACTTCACTTTATGGTATTTCGATTCGTTTGCTATATTCTATATGTATTTCTACTTATTGAATCATATCTCCAGATTACGAATTTAGATTGAATTAAAGCCGCTTTTCTTGTTTGACCTTGTTTTTATTTTTCGTATCAACTGTAGAAGAATAGCTTCGAGACAAATGAGGTTAATGCATGTAGTAATAACGTTTCGATGTTTTCTTTTGGGCATTCAAATGTTTAGTATAAAGTGTTAAAAGTTTACTGTAACCAGAGGTTAACGAAAATTACACGATTTATGATTTATTAGACATTTAGATTACAACCAATTGGCAAGATATTCTTGGTTGTTATTTCTGTGTAAAAAACTTGTAAGTTTTTGTATATGTACTATACTATACAGTATGTATGTAATTAAATCAGGTTTTTTACTAACGTTTCACTATTTTTTAAAAGAGAGATAAATGGCTAATTTCTTTTTTTTTTTTTTGTAATCTTTCTGGTAAGCGCTATTCGCTTAGATTTACAAACATTTTAGTTTAGATAAAAATTTTAAATTAAGCTCTCAACAAGGAAACACGTTAATTTCGGTAAAACCGAAGCTCAAATACCCGTCATATGAAAATAGTTTCTAAAGTAATCACTTAAATTTTTGTTTGTAGTAACAGAAAATAGTATAGAAAAGTCTCTCTAACTTCTGTAAAAATATTGAATTTAATTCCGAATTAGCTTTAACACTATTTAAAAAATAATAATAATACAATACACACTGTACTATACTTTAGTTACTTTTAAAACTTTTTGAATGTAATTTTTTTTTTTTAAATACAATTTTCTGTGAATCCCACAGTTACATATCTGAACTGCAGGGTGCAAAAGCTTAGACTAGATTAGCATTTCTACTTGTTCTCATTTTTATTTATTTGTCTTTCTTACTAAGTTTCTTCTTTTACATTTTATTTTATAAAACGCGCACGAGACGTTTAAGAATTTGCTGATAAATGAAAAGACAGCAAAATAGACAGACGGGCGGACAGACAGAAAGACAGGCGAATTGAATTGTTTAAGTTAGAATGTCTGAATGAGAAAATGAATGAAGGCAGAATAACGACGTCGACTGCCAACTGTCTGCGGCTGACAAACATGCAATATGAGCAGAAGAAAAAACAAAACAATAAAACACCCACACACGCAAAAAAAAAAAAAGTAATAATAATAAAGCAAAAAAAAAAATAAAAAAGGAGGCAGATGTGCACATATTTGTGTGTGTATCTATGTCAAAAAAAAGAATAACAACAAAAACAACATACATATTGCAGCAGGCCTTCTCACCCAAATACACACGTGTTCTAAGTAAAAGGAGAGAGATTATGTCGCAAAAGGAATGAGTAAAAACAAAACGGAAGCTGTGCGAAAAACGAACGCCATTCATAAAATGGCGCCTAATGCCTGCTACGACTTCCTGCCATTAGAGAAAGTGTATACAAAAAAAAAAAAAAAAAAAAAATGAGAAAGCTTTCTATGTTGTTTTTTTTTATGGCGTTTATCTGAACGCATGCAAGGTCGTTCGATTAGTTTTGGCATAAAATATAAATAAATAATATTAAGAAAACGAAAATAAATAAAATGAACAAATTATTGCAATTACATAAATTAAAATAAACTATTTCTCTCTTTCTCTTTTTAGAGGCCTGAACAAATCTAAACTCAGCTGCAGTTTTTTTTTCTTCTCATTTTATATAGTTTACATACAATATATATAAAAATATATATATATTTATATACTATATACATCGACAAAAAAACACAATAGACAGCAGCAGCAAAAATGATTAATATGGATATCAGCGTTACACCAAATTATTCATATATTTTTGATTTTGAAAATGATTTCATACATCAACGAACACGTAAATGGATGGTCGAAAATTGGACCTGGGTATTTTACTATTGCGGCATTTATATGCTTGTCATATTTGGCGGACAACATTTCATGCAAAATCGACCGAGGTGAGTACATTTGCACTGAACAATTTTTGCTTTTTTTTTTTTTTTTTTAATAATGAAAAGCTTTAAATATTCTCGAGATGAACACTTGATAGTTATTGTATCTTGAAATATTGTATCTTGATTTTTTCTATAAAATACAGATACATATGCACATATGCCTTCTATTGTTTTTTAATAAATTTCCTTTTGTCTACATTGCACTTCAAGTATTTTACTTATTACTATTTTTATTGATCATATTTCAAGTGTACATTTTTATTTTTTTTTTAATCTTTAAACTTTTCTTGCGGTACAAGTTCAAGAACATATTTTTCAAGTCTCGACAACATCTCAAATAGTTTGTATATATTTTGAAATATTATACATAGATATATATATATATATTTTTTTTTTTTTTTTTGCAGTTTAATAACTTTTGGATAATTATTTAATTTTTATCATTATCTTTAATTAATTTAATTATACCAGTTTAAGAAAGCTCTCAATTCTTGGCTATAAAGTTCTAATTTATTTAAAAAATGCTATAATTTGAGCAAGCGTGCAAAATTAGCCATTGTTTTGTTATTGATCACAGAGAACGCATGCCTTAGTAATTTTTTTTTTTTTTGAAAATGGTTTTCTAAACTTGATTTCAGAGTATATTATTAGTTTCATCAAATGTGTATCTGTATAATTAAACACTCATTGTATGTAATTTTGTAATTTTAAAGAAAGAATTCCGCGTTCAATTTATCTCGACAGCAAGACGAGACTCTGTACCCTTTCTGTATGATCCATAACTTTTTCTTGCTGAACAATCTTGTATTATATTTAATGCAAGTATTTGTTGAGTATGTTGGACATTTAGCAACCAAAATAATCGTTTCTATGCAACGACCATTTTTTTCTCGATTTTTTATATGAAAATAGCTTTTATTTATGAATTTTCCTCAAATTTGGGTATAAATTTTTCTAAATGTCATAAAATATACAAACCAAGGTACCGTGCCCATTTTTATGTATAGCCCCCATACGAATTTTTCGCTCATTTTCGAATTTTTGTATAAAAATAGTAATTATTTATGAATGTATTCACTCCAAATGGGGTATTTATGAAAACATATAGCCTCCATACAAACTCAACGCCCATTTTAAATTTATTTTTTTTTGCAAGAAAATGTTTATTCGCTTGGTTAAAATTATTGTATCACTTTGGTTGTATCGAACTTGCCAAGCCAACCCTTCTCCATTTTGATGATGATCAAAATTAAATTAAAACCAGATGTAACGTCTGCCAGTGTTCATTTTATAGCCTGAATGATTCAATTTTTATTGAATATTAATATAGAGAATATTTGTTTTAATATTTGGATTTTGAAATCATTATTTCGATAGATAATTTGATCATTTAACGGATAGACCGACATTATTAAATAATTTTCTCGCACAAACAAATTTAAACAACATTGTAACACAATTTGCAATACAATTAAATGCATTGATTATTTCGCAAACAATCTATAATTTCGAATAAAAAAATGAAAAATACATACGCAATAAATAGCACAAACATACAAATTTTCAATATTTGTCTTGATATTTTTTTATTACAAGTTTTAAAACTTAGTTAGTTCCGTTTGCATTTGTCTAAATTTGACATTGGAAATCAATTCTATGACGAACACTAGAACAAAGTTCTACAGCTCTGTTTGCAATTTGTCTAAATAAATACAAAAAAAAAAACAACATGTAAATTAGAAATAATATCTACTAAAAAATTGTATGAGCAATTGACAAACTACAAAAATTGAAACAAAAACAAAAAAATAAAATTAACAACACGCCATTTTGCAAAATTGAGTGGGTTGGATGCTGTGTTTGATGATTATAATGACGATCATGATGACGATATGTGTAGTCCCACTTATACAATAGACAAATAAAGTATCTATAATAAGCTTTATTATAATTTAATGTTTAAATAAGCCTACGCCCTGTGTAAATAGTACAAAAAAATACGTAAATAAAATTGCTAATAAGTTGCCAAATTCTAACAAATTTAAATGCGAAACTTTTTAAATTGGCCAATTGAATAATCGTTTTTTTTTTAACAATGTAGTTGCTATTTAAATATTTATTTAAAATATAAACGCGAGCTTTAAACCGGAATTTGACTTTTAAAATTATTAAAAAAAAGAGTAAAAATAAATAACTAAAATTAAAAGTAGTTAACTATAAAAAAAAATATTTTTGCACTTTACCTAAAGTTTGTACTTCAGCACACAATTATGACGCTAATTAACCAAGTCAGCGCGTGGTTCAACTTTGTAGCTGACAGGCATACAAATCACTTTGTCGCCGATTTTCTAGATAAAAATAAATGTGTTTTTCGTTTTGACCAAGTTATTTCTTTCTTTTTATGGTAGCTTATCAGAATGTATAACAAAAAATTGTTAAATATTAAAAATAAATGAATCATAAAATGTTTGAGCAATTGAAAACATAAAAAATAGTTTATCGTACTGATAAAAAAACTTTTTCTTTTTTCTCTCATTTATTTAGTTTGATCATTGCTGGACAATTTTCCAGCACACGTGTTATAGTCACAAAATCTATATACTTCTACTATATTCTATATAGCAGTTCATTCTGAGCTTCGTATTTTATATCTTTTCTTAGCAAGATTTGTTTCTGGTAAAGTTTTGGCAAAAGAGCGATTTATCAGTTGTAGTGTGATTAGAAAGTGCGACTTGAAAATCGCAGTGACTGCAAACAGTGATAAAATCGCAGCTCGCGAAAAACGATAAGCGATTACTGATTACTGTTTGCGAAGAGTGATACACAAAATCATTGTTAATTGAACTGTTTCAATACATCAACACAACAAACAAAGAGTGATAAAAGCACGTATCACTTATAAATGAACAGTTTCACTCTCCGCAAAGCCCGATACACAAATTAGCCGATAACTGAACATGTGCACTGAGGAAAAGAAAATCGCAAATCACTACTTTCGGTTGCAATACAAAAATGCGATTTTAAAATCACTGTGAAAAAATCACTGAAAGTGATCTATGTACCAACAGTAGTTTGTACGTCTGTCCGTCCCCTTTATGTCAAAAGTTTTGAAATCAACAGACAAACGGACACGGTTTTATAAATTCGATTCGTCACATTGAGCGTACTTTTCCATGTTTACTATATTTTACTTAGTTTGCCAATTTTTTTGTTGTTGTTTTCTTATCACAGTACGAGTATGTCATACGTTAATAATGATAAAAATAAAAAGTATTTATTCGGTTCTAAAGTTTCTTTAGCTTATTGTCGACTGCTGTCTTTCCATACAGTATGATATCATACTGTTTGTTACATATTCTATAATGTGTATGCGTGTGAGTGTGTGTTTGCGGCATGAGTGTGTCAATTGAGAAACACATTTCTATGATTCATAAATTCGTTTTTTCTTCTTATACAATATTTGAAATTAAGCGTAAAAATAACTAAAGCATTTAAAGTAATTTCATCGATTTATTAACGTGAAATAATAAACTTTATTTAATTTATTATTTACAATTTTTATTTAAATATTTTGTACAACTTTCCACAAAATGAAAGCAATGTCAGCAAAGTATTTTCAGTATTTCACAAATTCAAAAAAAAAAAAAAAAGAAGGTAAATATTTTGTAAAAATAAAACAACATGCAATAAAGGGGTGTGTATCTAAATCAACAAAAACAAAAAAATTACGAAAAGAGAATTTTATGGTTTAATCCATTTTTATTTATTTTTTATTTTTAAAACTTTTATATACCAAAATATAAATTTGAAATATACTTTTTTAAGAAGATTCCATAAAAAAGTCATGTATACTATATATATAATAAAGTAAATCTATATGTATGCATAGAACAAAAAAAAAAAAAATATTACACATACGCCACATGTGGCTGTAGGTCTTTTTTTTTTATAAAAAAAAAAAAAAAAAAGAGAGAGAAAAAAAAATTATGTTGCGTGTGGTTTTTCTTTTTTTTTTTTTTTTGTGGTCGGTAAAAATATGCGAAGGGAGTGAAGGTTAGTCAGTTGGGTTTTGTGTTGCAGCAAACACATACGTACACATACACGCACATTTAGTTATTTTTATAAACGTTTTTTATTTTTGTTGTTGTTGTTGTGATATATTATGTGCTGAGAGAAAAAAAAAAACGGTTGTGCTCTTGAAGCAACAATAGGGATTAAAATGTCCTTTAATGATTAAAAAACACGCAAACAAATTGACACGAGTTGAGTTTTTGTTGAGTATTATAACATGCATGTACACATATGTATTGTATGTTTTATTTATTTATGACAATACATTACTAAAAACATTTTAATTAGTGCAATTTTCAAAAGAATAAAAAAAATAATAGCAAAAAAAAAAAACTATTAAGTTGAGAACCTTACTACAATATTTTGATTATTATTATTTCTTGTGACACTATTATTTTTAGATTTATGAATTCAAAGAGTTTACAGTGAACTTAAACTCTCTATAAAATAAGTTGACGCCCAAGTCTTTCCATGTATTGTATTTTTATTTTATTTTTTTTTCTAGAAAACTAACAAATTACTTTTCTAAGCTAAAAATGTATGACATTTATCATGAGCTTTTCAAATGTACTTTAAACCCGCGATATTTTTGTGAGACATTCTCTCAACGGCTCTGTTCTAGAGGCTGGTATTCTAAAATAATTCCAATGATATATTTTAATTTTTAATAAAATAATACATACACATATCTACTTCTCGTTTTTTAAAAACGTATGGGGCGGATGACCCAATAAATCTTGTATTTGAATATTCAAAGTTGATATACTGAATCAAGAAAATCGATCAAGCCATGTCTATCTGTTGCGATACGTTTTATTCGCTAAGTTTTATAGATATTAAGCTGAAACTCAAAACTTAAGTTTTTGTCAATCGTTTGTTTGATGAAACTAAAGTGCCACGCCCATTTTAAGGTATAGCCCTATACAAACATACCGTTTATTTTTGAGTTTTTCTTTAAAAAAATATTTATTTGTGAAATTTTTATAAATATTTTTTTTTCACTTACTTTAGTTAAGATCGGAACACTGAAACATATAAAAATATTTTACTTTAAATTTGCAAATTTATTTTTAATTAGAACATTAACCTTCCTGTCTAATCCCCTTTGCAAATTTGTACCAACGCCACTGATTATTACTTTCGTGGCAATGCAAGTTGTTTGAACTTTCGTATCATGGTTATTTAAGCTTCGATTCCGACGAAGTTAAAGTTTTTTTTTCTTGTTTTTTCTATAAATAATTTTTCAGGCTAAATATTTTTTATAAAAAAAAAAAGCTTTTGTTCTCTGTATTTCCTGTGCAACTTACATAAGCAATTTCTGATTATCTATAATTTTAATTATATTACATTGTATTACCCCAAACAAGTTTTATCGTGTATTTTTATATTATTTATTTTTTTTTTTTTTTTTTTGTTTAGTTTAATAAGTAAATAATTACAACTGATAATTACAATTGTTAATATAATTAAAAAAATCAATTATGCCATATTTAACAACAAAAACAACAACAACAACTACAATAGTAAATATAATAATACATGACAGCGTAAAGCTACTTTATCAATGAATAATTTCAGTAAGACGGCAGCGACGACAGCGAAAATAATTACTAGACAAAAAAAAAAATAAATAAAATCTTTTATTTATTTTTTTTAATACTAAAAGTGAAACTTTTATGCTTAAATTGACTTTGATTTTTTTTTTTTTTTTTTTTTTTGCTTATAACTGTTAAAGTAATATTTGGCATCTCGTTTACACCTACATATGTATGTATGTATGTGTCGCTTACTCTTGCTTACTTACATACTCTTACCGTTATACCGCACGATACAAAAAAAATTACATGTGAGCATATAAAAGATCAACTTGAGAGAACATCATTGTAATGCGATGCTGTGTGGTATTTGAGAGAAGAGAGAAAAAAAGTATGTCATCTAAATGTTGACTGACGCATAAAGTGCGTCAGTCAACATTTGTAAATACACGGTTACGCATGCGTGCCGTGCCATGGCACCATCTCGCCGACAGACAGCTTCATTGAATCGTTCAATCTGTTACAAACGTTTATTCTCTGGATTTTTTTTTTTTTTTTTTTGCTGGTTATAACTTAGATGCGGGCTTGTTGACATTTTAATTAACACATTTTCTTCATAATTCATTCATATTTTCGTTTAATTTGTTTGGAGAGTTATTTATTTAATAAAATATTTTTTTTAAGCTGCGATTTGTTTGCTAATATACTTTCCAAAAATTTCTTATACATATGCATAATACACTTTTACTTTCTTAATTAATTTATTATTTATTTACTCTCACTCTCTCTTTCTCTTTCTGTATTTTATTTCATAAGCAATATATCAAAAATTTTTCTTGTTTCAATGTTGCAAAAAAAAAAAAAAAATTTTCTCTCTTTTACTCTCTTACAAAAACAAAAACAGGTGTGCTATAAGACTCGAAAATTGGCAACAAACAACAAAAGCGGCTTAACAAGTTTTTTTCTTTTATTTTACAATATTACGTAGTCTCGGAATGTTTTTTTTTTTTTTATTGTTTATGCTAAATTAGCACTTTCTTTAGTAAAGTTGTTGTTGTTTTTGTGAGTAGGGCAACATGTTTCTTTTCTGTAACAAAATGTTTACAAAATGTCTGAAATTTCAAAACCAAGACAAGTTGAAAATAATTAAGGGACAATGCACTGCTTTCAGATCTAAACCCAAAGAGTAATGCTTGGGCAAATCTTGAATAGGAGAAATTCAAATGCAAAAATTATGATAGATCCGTAATTGTCATGGAACAGAATTTCCAAGACTTTACTACAATTTTTTTACTTTTTGCTTAATATTATTATTTCAGAAAATTATTTAGCTTTCCAGTCAAGTTTTCCAGTGAATTGAATTTGGCCAAGTTCTTTAGTTTTTCATTTTATGTCTTGCATTTGTTTTCAAGCAAAACTTGGTCAATGCTACTAAGCCAAATCAAAATACATTGGCAAAAATTAAGAAAAAGAATTAAATAAAATAAAATAAAACATTAAATAATAATGTAGAAGTAAATTAAAAACAAACTCAGAGAAATTGCGCAAAAGTCTAACATAAATAAATAAATAAAAATATTTTGCAATAATTTTTAACAATAAATATAAATAAATGTCAAAATGTGTTACGTTATTTTGGTTTGCAAATTAACTGTGGATAACTAATTAAAAAAATTTTTAAAAAAAAAAAAAACAAATAAATTGCAAAGAAAACCAAAAACAATAAATCAAGACAAAAATGCAGACTTTTTTGTTGTTGTTTGCCAGCTGTTTAGTTATTGTTGTTGTATTTGTTTGTGTGTTTATGGCAAGTGACTGAATAGTAAAGACTATCAACTGAAACTGAACTGACTTTGTAATATGGGCCAAAAGCGACATAACAAAACCACAACAACAAAAGTGTACAGCTTTAATCAATTGGCCAATATTTAAATTCGTTTATTTTTCTTTTTGTATTTGATTTTCATTTGTGTTTTTTTTTTTTTTTTTTTTTGTAACTTGCATAATAGCAAAACTTCTTTTTTTTTTTTTTTCTTTTTGCAAAATCAGGTTTACTTGCAAATTCAGCAACAACAAAAAACAAAAAAAAAAGCGCCGGCAGACATTCCGGCAGGTGCATATTGAACACACACTCTCTTTTCTTTCTATCTCTTGTTAATATTAATAGCTCTCACTAAAAAAAATGCGCTCGCTCTTTTCATATTGCACAAAAAAAAAAATGTTCCATCTCTTTTACTCTTCCCTTATTAAAGCTTATGCAATTTTTTGTTTTCGCACATTTGTCTGTTGTCGTTGTTCGCCATTATGAAGAAAAATGTTGCAAACTTTTTATATTTTGGTCCATTATAAATAATATCTTCACTTAATCATTATAAAACAGCACAAACAGATAATAAACAATAATAAAGCAGCATAATCGTATATATTAAACTTAAAAAAACATTGGAAAAGTATGTTACTGTGTCGCATTTTTTTTTATTTTGTTTCATCATCAAATTCGTCATTAATTTTTTTTATTGTCAAAGTCAACGCGAAGATGAATTAAAGGGAAGATGTATTGCTAACGTGGGCAAATCGCTACACTCAGCTCACCCCTTCACTGCCTTCGGACGGCAACACTCAAAAGTAGTGAGTGTCACCAACTTCGGACAGCTAAACGAAAAGGCTCACCGAGGACGACCTGTGCCCATACAAAAATTTAGCTTCACGAGAATTGTGCAGACGAAAAACGTCGCACTCATCTCAATGCCAGGAAGCAACCGGCCAAGCGATCAGCAAGGCAATTTTGGTTTTTCCTTACTCATTGAGTTTGAGGCACGATTTTACAATGGCACACAGAAGGCTACTAGGCACATTGCACGCATAAACTGTTTGCGAATTTAGGGGTGACTGAGTGGTAAAGCTCTTTGGTTGTGTGTGCTTTGTGCATTGCAAGCTTTGCGCATGAAAAGGGTTCTTTTTTTAAAGGGTTTTATATATACGAATTGATCTATAAATTCGCACATTTAAACAGCTGATTAGACAATTTAAGCAAGTACAACAAAATGTATTATTTCACAATTGAAACGCTTTGTTTACGATGATTTAGCTTACGAACAGAAATGCATATTGTAAATGAAATATAATCTATAAAGCGATATAAAATGGGGTGTCAGGAAAACCTCTCCGATTTGTCACCCGACAAAAGAGATTTGAAGATGTCAGCTAAATCTCTTTTACTAAAGATTAGGTTGAGTACAACTAATAATTTATACATTTTAACTAGCTGAACTATTCGGCCTTGCTCGGGTCATGTACTTATACCAAATTTCATTTGTCTAGTGCAATTATTTGCCATCGTATTCTCAGACCTACTGAATATACACACACAATATGTCATAAGAATCGTTCAAACCGTTTCCAAATGAGTTTTGTTACAAACACTGTGACACGAGAATATTAGATTTTGGAAAAATATTTCTATGAACAATATTGTTTTTACAGTTAAAATTGAGCTAAAATTTCTTTTAAATAAATTAATTCTTTCTCAGAAGGCATGTACTCGTCAGTCAACATGCTTCGAATGTAAACTGACAAGTACTATATTTATTGACTGGTGTCTTGGTAGTCTCGGGTTCAAAACCAGCAAGGACAATATTATTTTTATTATTACTATTTTTTTTTTTTTAGGCCTGACTCTGAAACATTAAATATTTTACTACAGCTTTAATTGATGATCGCAGTGTATTCCATTTAGTTATTTTCTATGCTACATTTAACTAATAAAAACTTTTAATTTAAATAAATCACTTTATGTCATTTAATTGTAGTTAATTAATTCTATCAAAAAAAAAAGCTTTAAAAACAACACAATTATTAAAAATGTTTTTTTTTTTTTTTTTTTTTTTGCGAGTCATTTAGAAATTCCACAAATGTCATTTTTTGTGAGAGTGCTTCTGCGAATACATAAAATAAAATTTATTATACATTTCCGCTTTGATATATAAAAAAAAAAAAACATCTTTTTAGAATTTAATTGCCCATTGGCAGAGTCGTCGAGAAGATTATTATGCGAGATGTAACTTTGTATCGAAAGACTAAAAACTTTCAAAACTGTGCCTACATTTACATTCGTTGCAAAAATTATGCAATTCAATTAAATATTTATTTTAAAAGCTGCAATGTAAATGATTGAAATGCATTTAGTTCAGCATAATTTTGTTTGAAAAGAATTAGACACATAAATTAAATTCATGCATTCTATCTGAAGTTGAATTAAATTCCGAGTTCAAACGTTAAACAGCCACTTTGATGCCTTTAAAACTGCATTGTCGCTGGCAAAATCATTTAAATTTGTATGAATTGGTTCGATTATTATACATTCCGATAAAATGACAATTAAATTACTAATGCACATATCTAAGCAGCTAAGCGTGTGCTAAACGATTGAGTTCAATTTTATTTACATGCATACTTTATATCATATATATTTTATTGATGTACTTTTAAGACGTGTGGATTTATTTATGTGTATATAAATTTTGCTGTTTTTTATAATCAAAAGCAATGATTTTTATGATCATCGATAGGTTTGGGTCGAGTAGGAATGGAAAAAAATATATAACTAACCGATTAATAGAGATGGCTGTCGGGATGAGAATTCCATGGCTTGCTCTGGGTTCCGACTACTATTCTTTTTTATCTTTCTTCCCCGCTGATCATAAAGAGTTCTATCTAACTTCTTACAGCTTCAATTAATACCAATTTTCCGATTAATCGAGTCATCACAGAGTGGTGTTTGTACTAAGATTTACTAAATTTTATAAAAATTTAAAACTAAAAAAAAATTAATTCAAAAGCTAATTTTAATTTTATTTATGTTGTTCTAATCATTTTACACTTGAGCCATGTCAACTTTTTTGTTCGTATAACACGCTCCCGGTGGGGTGGTCGAAATTCGAGTAGGCTGCCAAGCAAACTGATTATCAAATGATTTTGTTGCGAAGCCGACATATTTTATATTAATGTCTCAAACAGGTCAAGTACATAAATCAGTTTCTAATATTTCTAAAAACTTGTCAAAGCTTATCAGTAAAAGTAAAAAAGCCGGCCGGCCGGCTGGCAAAATATAGACAACTAATTTAAAAATTATCAAAAAATGTATATATGTACTATATATGCTATATACCAGATGATAACGTCGTGTGCCAAGAATTGATTAGATAATGGCACTAATTTTTTTTTTTTTTTTATATAGTAAAAAAAGTTTTTTTAATTATTGCCCGATTTTTTGTTTTTGCGAAACTAATCATTTACGATCTTCAAATATTTTTATTTTTTATGAGTAATTGATTTTTCGATGATTTAGTGCTCTAAAAATTCCTTAAAATACAAATTGTTCTAGGAGAAATATAACAGCTGCGTTTTATTGAAGATACTTTTTTAAATAATTTTTTTTTTTTTATATAGTATAAATCGTATGTTATAATTATTAAAGTACTTTTTACACAATTAATAAAAATCGTCATAGTTAAAAAGTAAAAAAAAAAAAAATAATAATAATAAGGTACTCTAGAGAAACAGCTGCTTTTTAGTTCATTAAGTTTTTTTTTTTTTTATTTCTTGACACATTTTTTATTTTAATAATTCCGGGTAATAGTGACTCATACAACTTTAATTTAACATGGAAAGTTTTTATTAAGTGATTTTATTAAAAGTAGATATTGAAGAGCTTTTAAAGTTTATTCACGACGTAATGAATCGATCCATCCATATGCATGCAGTCTATAGGGTGCGTTTAGAAGCGCAAATATTTTGAATCAAAATTTTTATAAATTTCAATTTTTACATCATATTGCATTGATAATATTTTTAAATCTCATTGTAAAAATTTGATGAAAATAATTTAAATATAAAAATCAAAACTTTTATAAACTTGCAATAATTTGAGAGTTGTAAAGCTTTGAAGTTGAAATTAATTAATTTTTTTTTAATGTGTATTTTACAAATGAACTTCTTTATTCAGAACACGTTTCGTTCTGCTGATTTTTTTTTTTTTTTTTTGGAGAATCACTTTATTTTGCAAATTTGTTAAAGATGAGAGAAACCGAACAATTTCGTTTATTGCTCCTGTCGAAACCTGTCATTTTTATTCTACATTTATTTGATTTTTAATTTTTTTTTTGTTTTTAGTAGCGTTTTAGTAAATGTTGAAAAACGAGATGAATGATAATGATGTCCGTCTGTCTGGTGCTATACATTACCATATATAAAAATTTTGTTGACAATTTTTTTTTTTATATACTTTATCATACTTGATATGGAATGCCTTTGATAATTCCAACCAAATATAAAAATTTGGCACAGAATAAAACATGTTTAAAAATAGACCCCATACATACTCCATATTATCAACATCTCAAAATAGCACCGGGAATACCATTGTGAGTCGATGGAAGAGAAAAAGAAATCATAAATCGACCTCCCGTATTTTACTCCGAATTTAGGACGAATAATATAATACCCAACAAAATATTCCTTCATATAAACCTTCCATAAATTTAAAAGTTTTTTTTTTCGGAACATGTAGACTAGATAGAGTTTATCTCGTAGCTCTAGCTAGCTCCCTGTTAGGAAGCAGCAATTGTTAAATTTATATACAATCCATTAATTTAAAATTTTTAATTGAAAAAAGAAATGGTCCAGCTGTCGTGTTAGAGCTCAATTTGTCAATTCTGAACATCTTCAATTTATCTTTTTAATTAAATCTGCTGTTGAACTTTGTATCTATTTTTTTTTTGTCTTTCAACGAGCTAAAACTTTGAAAAAGTTTTGAACTTTGACCAAATTAAAAAAATTTAGGTGAAAGGTGTCTGTCGTATAATATTTTTGTTTAGTTTGTTTTACGCCAAAAGTGTTGATATGTGCGATGTGCGTCAATTACAACGAAAACAAATAAACGAAAAAAAAGCAAGTTTGTTAATCTTTGATCTAAGCGAGAGCTTAACAAATTGTTTATCCGGACAAACTGATAAAGTCAACAAAGCAAAAAAAAAAAAAAAATTCTAATAAAGAAAAATTACTAAAAGCTAAGCAAATAAATTCGAAGTGCAAAAAATATTCTAAAAAAAAAAAAAAGAGAAATAAAAATAATAACGTGGAAAATGTGAAAGCTGTCAATAATTTGTAAAAATTTCCATAATACTTTTTTTTTTTTTTTTTTTTTGTAAATATAGTTTTTACTTTAGTAATTGACGTGTAGTACAACAGCCGGAATTAAGCATTTTATTTATGCAATATGTAAATTATAAGTTATTATTAAGTGTTTTCTTTTTTAATTTTATTTAATTTCATTTAAAATAATTTTTTTCTTTTTTTCTTCTACTTCGTTTCAGATTTCAATTGCGCGGTCCGTTAATAATATGGAATACAATGTTAGCCATGTTCAGCATTATGGGCGCATTTCGAACAGCGCCAGAACTTATACATGTGCTGCGTCATTATGGACTATTTCATTCTGTATGCGTTCCTAGGTATGTAAATTACAAAAAAAATGGAATAATTACAAAAAAAAAAAGAATTTTATAGATCCTTGAAAGTTGTTGACCTTCAGTTTAAATAAATTTAATATTGTAATTATTCCATTTAATTTGTATTGGCGTTGAACTTGAAAACCAGATTTTTTAAACATCTTTCTCTTTTTTTTTTTGTTACAGCTATATTGAACAAGATCGCGTTTGCGGTTTCTGGACTTGGCTATTTGTGCTGTCAAAACTGCCCGAACTTGGCGATACAATTTTCATTGTGCTGCGTAAACAGCCGCTAATCTTTTTGCATTGGTATCATCATATTACGGTGCTCATCTATTCATGGTTCTCCTACACCGAATACACTTCATCGGCACGCTGGTTTATTGTTATGAATTATTGTGTACATTCTGTTATGTATTCATATTATGCATTAAAAGCAGCCAGATTTAATCCGCCACGTTTCATTGCCATGATTATAACATCGCTGCAATTAACGCAAATGATTATCGGTTGTGCTATAAATGTTTGGGCCAATGGTTTCCTGAAAACGCATGGTGCACAATCGTGTAATATTTCGCAAACGAATATAAATCTATCGATTGCAATGTACTTTAGTTATTTTGTATTATTTGCGCGTTTCTTTTATAAAGCATATTTGGCACCAGGCGGCCGTAAGAGTCGTCGCATGGCTGCATCGTTAGCGGCGCAAAATTCAGCGAAATTAGTCTCAGAGACTACAACTACAACAACAACTACCTCGAAAGATACAACTGCAACTGCAAAATTATTGAGTGCTGCTGGTGTCACTGAAAATGATGGTATCTATTTGCGTAAAGTTGCTGTTGCGGGTAAAGCGCAGTAAAGCACCCAAAACAAAACAAAAAAATTAAAATGAAAAGAAAAAACTTTATAGAGAAAGCTGAAACATTGAAACATCCCACTATGCTTAGGACAAACATTTAAACAATATAAATGGGCAAATAAATGTGAAATTAAAAGAAACAAAAAAAAAAAAAAAAAGGATACAGGCACACACAAACACCACACCACACCACACATACACTACAATATTTAAAAACCAAATTTTTTTTGGGTGCGTTTTAGATATTTTGTAATTTTTTTAGCATTTAAGCAGTAAAGTGAAAAAAGTAGTTGCGTTAATTAATTTTATAAGTATTTAAAATAAATAATTAAATAAATACGAAAAAACAAAATGCTAGTGCAACAACAAAAGTGTTCGCAAAATGTAAATGTAACAAAAATGAAAATATGATTTGTTTCACTCCAAAATTATTGTTTAAAAAATTAAAAGCGTTCCTAATTAAAAAATAAAAAAAAAAAGTTTATAAACGCTCAAATTTTTAGCCTGCCTTCAACAGCTTTTATTTTGCATAAAATTTATAGCAAAATTAACAAATAAAATTTGAATAATTTATTTTCATAAAAAAGTAATTTAAAAAATTATTATTTTTTTAAACTATTTGCAAAAAAAAATTGTATGCTCTTTAGTTTGTTTTTTTTTTTTTTAAAGTTTTTTGTAGTTGGGTCTGAAACTTATATATATATTATATACACTACTATGTACGCTAAGTCTCTATCTTTATATATATATAAATATACATATTATATATAAATATATTTAACAAATTATTAAGTTAGACTACTTTACTAGATTGTTCACAATTAAAGCGCAAATTGTTAATTATTCTTATTATTATAAATTATTATTATTATTAAAAAAAAAAAAGAAGAATGAAAAAAATATCTGCTTTGTTAGAAAAAAAAAAAAAAAATTCACCAACCGAACAATGTAAACAATTTTGTTATTTCTTCTTTTCCTGTTTGCATTTTTATTATTTTTTTTTTTTATTTTTCCCAAAACTTTGATGCATTTTTTAGCAAAAAAAAAAAAATAAAAATAAATAAAAACAAATTAAAAAATTTGTAGTAAAAACAAAATTCTTGTTGCTGCTGCTATTATATGCAGTTAAATATTTTCGAGAGAATTACATATTGTAAAAAAAAAAAAAAAAAAAAAAAAAAAAAAAGAAATAAAAAAGATACAAAAATTTATTTTTGAACAAAAACATTTTGCGTAATTAAAAGCAAAGAACAAATTGAAATATGTATACAAAAAATATGTAATAAAAGCAAATAAAAATTAAAAAAAAACAAAACAATGTAAATTAATAAATTAAAACAAAACGTGACACCCTGTTTGTAAACAATTCTTAAGAAATGTTTAAACAATTAAATTATTTGTATAAGTCAAAAAAATAAAACAATTATAAGCAAAAGGAAAGAAGAAGATTATAAAACAAACAAAAAAATTATTTGGCAAAACAATTTAAAAAAATTAAGCGATAAATATCATTTAAGAAAAATAAAACGGACAACTGGTAATGAACAAACAAAAATTTTTTAAAAAATGGAAAAAAAAGATAAAGAAACATTTTCATTTGCGAAATGTGTGAGAAATAAAGATAAAATTAAGGAAAAGGATAATTATTTGTGTTTTATTTAAATTATATTAAACTAGTTGAACTACCGGGCCTTGCTCGGGTCATGTACATATACCAAATTTCATATGTTTAGTTCAATTATTTGCAAAAATACGAGTTTTTTAAAAATGTTGAATACTCGAGAATGATTGGACCAATTTTGGATTTCAAAATTAACTAACCATCATCACTCCTCCCTGCACTTTCCCCTGCAATTTTATGGCAATCGGTCGAGCTGTTCTTGAGTTATGCAGTGACAATAAAAATGTACACTTTTTTTTTAAATATAAGATTTATTCTTGCGTGGCTTGCTTCGTTGCTGACTTCTTCCCTTAGCTCAGAGTGTTAAGATATGATCTCCATTTTTGTTCTGCTCTTCTATTCTAGCCAAAGTATCTTTATAAATTATTTGATTATTGATCCGATGTCAACCGTGGAAATTCAAGTAACAACTTCTATAATGTCAAAGAAGGAACTCTATTGTTGCTGCTTCTTATACTTTTTTCCAACTTCTGCGGATGATTTTCGATTTTCATGCCCATGTTTCGATAGTGTTCCGTGAATACTCCTGCCAGTATAGACAAATTTAATTAAATTTAAATTATGGAAATGGTGATTGTAAATGTATTGTCGCTTTCCTACCCTATTTCTACTTAAAGGAATATCAATAGTTATACACACCCACATATCTATAGGAACACAGCTTTTGACGCTACAAGAACAATATATTTCGATCTTCGTTGATTTACGAATGAGTTGGGGGGAATTAGGTATTCTTAGTTACCATATATATATGGTTTGCCATGCCTCTCCAATGGAACCCCGCCCTTTATAAAAAAAAAGCTATTCCATTTAATTAAATCACTTAAAACGTAAAACATTTATTACTGCAAAATGTTTCACTACAAATATTTATCTTTATGTATATATACGGATGTATCTGTACGTATTACTAAAATTTATATATATATATATTTTTTATTGCATAAATATACGCAAAAAAATTTAATTTTTTTTCTTCTTCTAAAGAGATTCAAGAAAAATCCAATTCTTAAATAATTTATATAAGTTTTTTTTTATGTAAATTGTAAGTTAATAATGTTGCATATGAAAAGGTATAATTTTCTCAAGATCATAATTATATTATTTTAAAGTTATATATTCGATTTGATTTTAAATATATAGTATGTATATATATAAGGACTAAAGGTAAGATTATTGGCGACTAAATGGCTAACGAATGTTTATCGCTGCAACTAATTGCCGTGCTCTAAGCTCTAATTGGAATAAATTTATTATTTATATTAATATTTTATTTCAATATATATACGAGATAATACAGATATTTAAATATATATGTATGTATGCTGTTGTTGTGTAGAAAATGACTGAATTGTATAAAAAATGGCAGTGTACGGTATGCACAGAACTTAAAAAAAAAAAAAATAAAAATTCATAAAAACCAAAACGAAAAAAAAAAACTAAATAAAAACACAAAAGCAGACAAAAATGCTAAAGCGTTGAAGTATATAGAAAACATTGTTGTCTGCTGCTGTGTTTAATGAAGTAAAAATTTTGTTTTTTTTTTTTAAATGTATTTTTCGTAATATTTAATGCGTGTTTTCTGAAATATATTCACAAAATGTACAATTGAATTCTTTTTTATCTTTGCGCAAAATTAAACATAAACAAAATTAAAACAAAGCTTAAACATTTTCCAAATAAAAAAAAAAAAATAATAATAAAATAAAACGAATTCATGACTCCATTATTATTTGTGTAACTGTTTGCTTGCGTGTGTTTTTAGTTTAAAAGTTTTCAGTTTTATGCTGTATAGTTTATAGAGAGTTTGAGAGTTAATATGTTTGAGTTTGTATGTTTTGCTGTTAGTTTTGTTGCTACAATTAAACTCTGACTATTATTTCTATATTAAATATTCATAAACAACATATATGACGCTTGTTATGAAACTTAAGTAAGAAGTTATTTAATACAGCGACAGCGTGGAGCATATTATTAATATTGAAAAATGTATGCGCTTCGAGAATTAAACATTTGAAAATATTCTTATTTTGCTTAAAAGTTATGTTTTCTCTTTTTTTTTCTGATTATTCCGTCCTTCTTTTTTATAAAATATATTCATATTTCTTTTTTTTTTTACGCTGCTTTTTTATGGTTTCGCATAAATTGTTTTGAGTTGCAGCCTCCCGATAATGTTTGCTTTTATTTACGCTTGTTGCTGATGGTATTCCATTGTTGCTGTTGTTGTTGTGCTTTGGCAGATGTTGTTGCCATTGTTGACGTGTTTGTTGTAGTTGTTGTTGTTGATCCACCAGCGACATTAGTCGTTGCAGCATCATCTCATTTCTTACCGGGAGGCACCATTGGTTGGCCGCGATCCTTTCCTCGAAGTTTAATGCCAATAACACGTTCCATTTTACCGAGGATTAAATTATTCGGAATGCCGCGTCCAGCTTCATAATCTGTAACCACTTGTTGTTTCTCACAAATTTTCTATACAAAAAAAGAATAAAATATCATTTTAAATTATACGGTTCGACAAAAATTTAACTTTTCAATCCAACTGACTTTTAAAGAATTTTTTCCGCATTTTACGAATATGAAATCTTAATTTTTCTATCAATCATAAATTTTTTTTTTTTTTTGATTAAACAAAGCCCTAAGAATATGTTTGGAACCAAAAGCCAAACCATGGATAAACAGAGTCCGGTGCCGCACGGCAATTCCACGGGTGTTCCGGCAGAGGCATAGATTCTGGAGGTTATAAGCCATTATAACCAAATAATACAATGTGTTCGAATAAAAATTTAAAAGAAAGCTTTAATCTTAAATTATAAAGTCCAGTCAAGATTTCAAATTTGTAATATACGCAAAAAATTCTTTAGGAAAAAGGTGAAGATTATCTTTTAACAAAATCATTGCTTAGCTATATTAATAAACTTACTGTTGCCAGATCCTTCTGACTGAGACCTTTAGACTGACGTCCCTGCATAATCAATTTGCCCACATCAAGCGGAATTTTATCATGTTTCAGTTCTTCAGTCTCACGATCCAATTTGGCAGTGTTCTTAGTGGTTACGTGTTGCTTATTGGTGCCAGCGCCATCTAGGTGAGTGTAAAAAAAAAATTATAATTCTTTAGAGTATAGTTAAACTTAAATTTTAGAAACTTAGATATTAGATATAATTAAAACTGCAAGAGTGGTTGCTCTATCTGTAATAGGTCCCCAGACCGACATGGTCATATCGAATCGTCTTTCAGTGCTGATCAAGAATATAAATACAAGAGCCCTGCACTATTATCCAAAAGCGTTTTAATGAAAAACACAAAATGAAAACGACTCGAGTAATTCAAGTCAACTGCTAGGCAAATGTTCAACTTGACTCGACTCTTTTGACATTGGTACGCATCGACTCGAGTGTGATGACTTCAATTAAAATACAATCAGCTAAACGGTTTAGGTTGATCGGTTTCTAGATTGAGCTATAGCAAAAATTATAATAAAAGCTTATTAATAATTTTGCTATGGAATTTCTTAAGTTAATGTTGGCATACGAGCTTATTTGACTGAATATGCAATATTAATTTCCCTAGCACCTGTACTAACAATTTGTTTTGCTTTATAAAAAAACAACAACAAAATATGCAATAACTCAAGTAAATTCCGAAAGATCGATTAATTGAACGCCACGGTAGCCTACGTTTATTTGAGTAAGTATATGATTTAAACTGCCGGTTGGACGACTCATTGGCTTGAGAAAGTTATGACTCGATTAAATCCATTTGCCGCTGCAGGGCTATCATATATGGTATATGTACTGCATGGGGTTTCCACGCTTTATTTTGTGACATACACGCGCATAAACCTGATATGCACTACGAATATTAAGGGTATAAATAATACACTCATTCAATGTGGGTCAGCGCCATATAAAAATAGCACAAAGATACAAGCGAGAAAGCATTACTTCTTTAAGTCTATACATAAATATTGCTATCGATGATGAATCGAATCAAAAGCGTTTTAATAATATTGCGAAATTGAATATCGATAAGAATGTCTATAACCGAAGTCATTAACCTAACCGCACCACCCGCAAGTTAAAAGTTTATGCAAGTGTTGTCCTACGTTCGACGCAACCATCGGCCGACCTACTTTAAAGCAGCGACAGCGGTTTTTTATTATTTTTTTTTAGTTTTGTACCATAACAAATGCGACCTAATTTACATGTCATTTTATATCAGACTTTGACCATTTTTTCCCGGCTACTTCTTTACCGCCACCCAATTGCAAAGTACTCACATTTTTGTTGTGTCTCGACAGAGACTCCTTGTCTTCTGGCTTGATTTACCGCAGATTCAGTTTTCAAAGCCGATGATTTGGGTGCCTTCTTGCGCAGCACAGTTACGGAATCCCACTCGGACATGCTGATATGTATATATTTATGTAAATATGTAGGTACGTGTATGTGCGCGATGATGTGGTTAATAAATGCACGTTTTATTAGAGAACAAGAAGAGAAAATTAATAACAGAAATTTAGCTTTGTTGCGCGTTTTCGTTAGGCGCTTGAAAATTTAAAATATTTATAATGTACGCTGCGCTGTCAACTTACTTCTAATAATTTAAAATTATTTGCTAAGGTATTTATATGTATAAAGTATAGTCTCTTTTTTTTTTACAAATTATAAAGTTAATATTCCGAACCGTCCCGTTATGTTGTGTCTGCCTCGTAAGAGGAACAGAGTTAGATATAATTATCTACTGTCTCGTTCGTTCTTACATCGTACCATGCAACGTACAGCTTGAATTGAGCAGATGCGTTCGCTATGAGTTCAAGCAAAGCAGAAATTAGGAGGGAGGGTGAATAGGAGGGAGCAGGACGACGCGTGTGCGAGCAGCACAGCTAATGGCGATAACGATAAATGTGGAAACAGAGCTGTCAGCTTTCTTGTGTGATTAAATTTTCATGTTTTAGTAACTTTGTAATTGTAGTAAGAAGAAAAATGTAACATAAACGAACTATTTCAATGCACATGAAATATTTCTTCTACCGCTTTCGCACTCCCCCCCAGCGCCCGGGGGGCCGAAAAAATATTAAAAAAAAAAAAACAAAAAAAGAAGAAATCAATGACGGCACACTGTTTGCAATACATTGTACTGCTAAACGGTCACACTGCTGTTCAGTATTCATCGAGTAACCACTCATCGAGCGGACGTGTTTCGTGTCCGTCGGGTTGTGTATATTTAATTTTTATTATGTGAAAAAATTAGAAAAAAACTGATTTTAATTGAATGGATGAATACAAAAAAAATGATACTCAAATAAATATCGATAAAAAACTAAAAAGCAGCATAATATCAAACACTGCCGACGTGTGTATGTGTGCGTATGTGTCTGTATGCAATTTACTAATTGAAGCTGCTGCAACAACAACAACACCAAAGTCTTATAAGAAAAATCTGTATATTTGTGTATATATTGTGTGTGTGTATGAGTGTGATAAAAGCATAGAAAAAAAAATTGCAAACAAACGCATAAGCTGTGCTAAATACACACACACACATACTCAATCGTAACAATAAAAATGTAGAGCTTGCACAAAAAAAAAAAACAAAATTAACAAACATAAAATCTAACTGATTTCAAGTCAACGAGCGCCGCCGCAGACAAAAAAAGTGCATTTTAGGGCGTGTTGTATATGCCTGAGCCCCCACCAGACGACAACAACATCAACAAGAAATACAAGAACAACAACGACGACGACGGCGACGACGCCAAAGTGTGTAAAAGAAGTGAAAGAAAAAAATCGAATTGAAGACGTCGAAAAGAAAAAAGTGATAAAAAATTAATGCAAATAATTTGAAAGAAAGAAAGAATGCTAATTATGTGCATGTGTGTGTTTTTATAAGTAAAAAAAAATAATTAAAAGATAACAAATTAATTTTAAAAAAAGCAGCTAAATATTTTTAAAACCAAATAAATTTTTTTTCTGTTGCTGCTTAATAACGAGAAGAAGAAAAAACCAAAAGCAATAAGTGAAATAAAATACAAAGAAAGGATATCCAAAAAAGAGAGAGAGAGAGATAAAAATTCTAACAAGAAGAAGCAGCGCTAATTCAGCGCTTGTGAAATACAGCATCTTTCCTTTTTCTTTTATTTTTTTGTTTTTTATTTATAAAGTTTTTTTTTTTTTTTCTTGATGTATTCCAAGCAAAAATATTGCTGGCATTGAAAATTCGCGCTTGAAACGCTACGACAAAATATACACCTCACTTCTCTGTCTCGACTATATATAGTTTATAATGGGTGCACAACAGGGCAAAGAGCGTGGCTCACACTCCAGCGGCGGCGGTGGTGGTGGCGGTCATCATCATGGCAGCACCGCTAGTTGCATTGGTGTCTCGAGCAGTAGTCCAGTTGGTAGTTCACCACATGGCATTAGTGTCAGTAGTGTTAATGCACTTGGCGCTGGTACCACATTGCGTGGTTCACGCATTAAATCCACAGCAATACATCATGGGAGTGGCAGTGTTGGTGGCGTTAGCGGTACACATCGTAGCCCTGGTGTTGGCGCTACAGCAAATACATCAAGTGGTGGACACAAAGACAACCGCTGTAATCCAGTGGGCCTAAATATATTTACAGAACACAATGGTAAGTGAGATAGATAGTATACATATATACGATTAGGTCAATATATTAATCTTATTATTTTCGTTATATGCCGGCGTATAAATGTGCTACTTGTTGTTGTAGTTGTTGTCACGCGGCACGCGGCCGGCACATATTGTACAAAAGTATATTCACACATATACAACGACAGCATAAATGCGTACAACAAAATGCTTTCAAAAAGCGTGGGTGGGTGGGTCGATGAATGTTGTTTGTATGAGTTTTATACAAGGGAGTATAGCACTCAGCAAAAAGGTAGTAATTGTAAAATATATTTTATATATATACTATATGTATCCTGCCGCAGGGGCTGCTTCATCTCTACTTTGTTTGCTGTTTGTACGTTTTCTTCACGTATTTGTATTTTTTTGCCTTTTAAGGCAATACACCCGCGCATCCCTTTTGTATGCTTTTTGTACGTAGTGTAACCACCCCCGCTGTTTTCCAACACCGGAAACCATTTCACGCATTTACGCATTATAAATAAGTACGATGTATGTTTTGAGTGTATTTCTTAGCTGTCTTAAATTATATTTTTTATTTATTTGTGTGCCCTTTATTTTGCAAAATTACATATAATTCTTTTTTTTCATCATAAAACTACCTAATCTATTTTTTATGTTTCCCTAAGTCGTCTTCACATAGCTCATTGTAGTCCTACCGCAAGCCAAAGTGTTTGCCTTTAGGTAAATTCATTTTAGATAACATGGCGCACCCTGCTGTTGCCCGCATCTTTATTTCTTTTCTTCTTATTTTTGGTATAATTATTAATTAAGAAAATATACGACAGCCCAGACAAAGTACATAGTTTTTCATTTTTTTTTTTTATTTTCTTTTTCCCTAACAAAAAATACTTATATTTAATTTATTTCAATTATTTCAACATAATTTCGCAGTCAGGCAGTCTAGTAAAATTGTTTTGTTTGTTTGAGTTGTGCCTCGCCATGAGCGCTTGGGTTTCTCGTTGTTTCTACTGCTTGCTTTATCGCATACATTTTTCTTTGATTTAATTTAAATTTTTTTTTATATTTTTATTAAATCAGAATTTGCCTAGACTCGTTGAGTGCAAACAGTCAGGTGCAGTTAAATATTTACTTGCATTTTTATTTATTTAATTTATCAGAACTAATTTCACGTAAATTTTTGTTTCGCATAAATTATGCAAAATAATTAATTTAAACGCTTATTTGTTGCAATGTAGCATTTGAAAGATTTATATAAAAAATTTATATTATTCTTTTTTATTTTAAGGTTTCTATTTTTATGTCAATAGTTGTATTTTTCTTTAAACTCAGACTAATGCCTTGATTCACAACGACGACGTTGAATGCTGTTTGTTACTTTGGTCAGTTTGAGATATTTTTTAAATGTGCAATTTATTTTTCACGATATCAATTTGCATATATCTACGTTTTATTATTTTCTTTTTAACCATAAAATTTTGTCGAGAAAAATTTTCCATTTATGCTTTAATTTAATAGTTGCTGCTAAATGAATTTGTAAATTTCAATTGAGAACTTTACATGTTCTTTAAGTTATTCAAATATTTTTACTATAAAATACTCATTTCGCAATCAAAAACTATTAGTATGCGTTTTGCCTGTTTAGTAATCTAACACGCACAACATTCAGTGCATAATTTTTCCCAATCTATTCCAGGAATCTGTCATTAGTTTTGCTTTGTACGTCACTAGATACGAATGTATCTATACGAAGATACATGCATATGAAAGCTGTTTTGCAATTGCAAGTTGTTGTACAATTTTATGTGCCTTCAAGTGTCTAAAGTCTAGAAAGCGATTTTACATGCCACGCAAAATTCTCAGAAACAAGTGCAATTGCATACAAATAGACTGCAGATAAAAAAAAGTATCTACAACAGCATAAGTCAATGATGAAAAGAAAAAAATGCATGACTCCAGCAATTCAAGAAAAGTTTACAGGCGCCTTCGCTGCGCCTGGAAAATCCATTAAAATTATTAGAAATATATATAGGCAGGCAACAAGGCGGCGTTGTTATTTGAAAGCATATTTTCATAACGCCCACACGCTCAATTCAAGATATCGAATGCACATATTTTATGTTTATACATAAACAAAAAAGAAAAAAAGAAATGTTTTAATATTTTTGATGAAAGTCATATTGAAAGGGAAAGTGTTTGAAAGCCTTTCAATAATAATGTTTATGTGCTAAGGGAAATGAGAAAAACGTTAAGTGCTTTAAATATTTTAGTAAAAGTGTGAAATTATTAATTTACCATTAGGCAGCAATTAAGCATAATTAAATTTCACAACAATTTAATGTGTACACAAAAAACATTTCGTTTTCGGTTTATTTTATTTTCTTTTTTTTTTTTTTTTTTTTAGTTTTTTGTTTTGTGCAGCGTCAAAATTGTCTTTTATTATTTTTATCTGTTTAAAGTCTTTGAGAAATTTGTACAACACAAAAATTCGAAGCCAAGTTCAATGACCAAGTTTTGAAATGTTGTGGCAGGCATTGTGTGTACACAAAAAAAAAAAAAAAATACAAATATAAAAAAAAAAAAAAATGCCTTTTCAATGGTTTAATTTGTCTCGCCCAATTTTTATTGCTCGAGACTGGTTTTTTCACTTCCGATTTTTTAAGTTTTTCTTTCGATTTTATATACAGCCAATGTATTAACAAACGATTACTTTTTTAAATCAAATTATTTACCAAATGAGTAGTGTTTCTCAAATGAGTACATTTTCATATCAAACGAAGACTTCTTACTACTTTTTCCTTACTAAACGAGTACTTTTCCAATTAAACAAGGTATTTTTCTATCAAATGTTATTCGAAACGAGTACTTTTTCTTAAATAATTACAAAGGCTTTTTATAAGAAATACTTTTTCGTATCAAACGAGTAATTTCTCTATCAAAGCAGTACTTTCTTTTTTAAACTAGTACTTTTTTCTTAACAAACATATAGTTTTCATATTACAGGTGTACTTTTTATTGTGTAATATGCACTTTTCTTATCAAATGAGTACTTTTTTTTATAAATAGAATTTTTTCCTATCATTTTATCATTTTCTTTTCAATTATCAAACGAGTAATTCTCTAGGCAAACGAGTACTTTTTTTCTTCCAATGGAGTCAAATCAAATATTTTCCCTAACAAACTTTTTGTTAACAATTTAGTAGTTTAATAATGAAACTTTTGTTTTTATTATTATTAAATCGAGTATTTTTTTCCCTACTAAAGGAAACATTTTCTTATCAAAGAAGTAATTTTCTTATGAAACAAGTACTTTATTCTTCCAATCAAGTATTTTTATTATTAAACGAATATTTATTCTTTTTAAATCAAGTATATTTTTTCATCAAACAAGTCATTTTATTATCATTCTTTCATAATATATTGAAATTTGTGCTAAGTATAAAAAAATGTTGAAATAAACTTCATTCTATTTAACACAAATTTTTTTTTTTTTAACTTGTTCAAAAAAAATTTGTAAATAGATATTTTTTTTTTAAAATAAAATTTGAAAAGAATTTTAATAGTATCTTTTGATTTATTCAATGTTGTTTACCTTTGTCTGCGCTTTGGACAAACAAATGGAAAAAAAAGTAGACACTATCGCAATCTCTCACACTGATAAAACTTTGTTGAATTTCTGGTATGGTTTGGTATGGTTTTCTTTTGACTGTTGATAACTTTATTCGTTTTTTTAACCATTCATTTTATAATTTTTATTACTATGAAGTGTTGCTGCAGCTGTTTTTATTTAATTCTGCAGCAATTCGTAAAGTTCAAGGCCCCAACAAACGGAACCGTACGTGCCGAAACAGATTCATGAACTTAAATATAAACATAATCTTTCGTTCGTTCGTTTGTTCGCTCGCACATTTTATGTATTTATTTTTTTTTATAATTTTTTTTATTTCGCTTCATTTTGCATTGAATTTAATAATAATTAGAGTTTGTGCTGTGCAGAGCCGTTGTTGTTGTTGTTGTCTCTGCAGCGGAGAACAAAGCCTGCTGACTGAGTTGTGTGCACTTGTTAGCTTAGCTGTGCAATAACAAGTTCTGGGGCGTCATATGTGTGTACAATGTATCTAGATATTTTTATTGTATGTATATAATTTTTTTTTCTACATTGCCACAACTGTCCCAATTGTAATTGTTTTTCAAGAACAGGTTTGATTAACTGTAAACATTGCTGTTTGCTACTTTTTACAGTTTTATTTTGCTACATTTTTTTTTATGTTTTAATACATTTTTTGCAGCTACAAATACACAATTTGTATATTTCAATTTTCGCATAAATTTAATAAATAATTTAATTTTCAACCTTGCGCACTTATTAACGGTAAACTTTGCGCATGCAGATTTGTTTATCGTGTGTGTCTGTCTGTATATATACAATAAATATATCGTATATTTTATTTTATATGCAGAGAAACGTCTCGTTCAAAAAAAAAAATGATAACAAAAAGTAAATAAAATTTTATATATGAGGAGGCGCTTCAAAAGAAATATTATGTACATGAGTCAAAAATACCTCACGATTGGTTTTTATTCACACATGAAAATAATAAATATAAACAAATATTAATTATACTGAAGTGTTGTCTTGTGTGTAGTCATTGTAGATAGGGAGGGGGCGTAACGTATATTGAACATATATTGCAAACATATCAATCAAATGGCGTCAAAAATATTTATGACCTACAAATCATCAAGGAAAATTTTTTATTTTTTAAAATAGAATTTTAATTTGTTTAGACTGAATCGTGCCACATTGCACACATTGCGTAAAAGTGTTATTGACACTAAACGGAAATTGTCAATTTTAAGAAGCGTCAAAACAGTATTCAGGATTTATTTGAATATGTTTTAAAATATCGAATGATTTTTGCTAATAGATTTATAATTTTGGCTGAAATAAAATTTTCAATTTTATATTATTTTGTGATGTTTTTTATTCAATGTAAATAAATTTATTTATTTGCTTGTAAAACGTATGATTTTTGCAAAATGGCTTCTATATTAGATAGTCCTCTACGATAGATCTTTAAATTTTCTCTGTATAAAGTTTTGATAACTAATAAAAGGCTAATGTGTAAATAATAAGAGCAACAGAATTAAAGTATTCCGTCGAAACAATTTTCCAATTGTTATTATTTTAGAATCTTATAAGTTTCTTAATTCTGATGATTTTCGAAAGGTTTCTTAATAAAACTCTTATAAGAATCCTTACTGGAACAAGTTTTGGACAGTTTATAAATTTAAATAATTTTCGAGTACTCTTCGGATTGCTCATTAAGACTTCTTATAGAGTTCCCTTGTACAACAGAAAGCAAAAAACTGTATAATTTAAGACTTAAAAGAGGATTGAAACACTTCCAATCAGAAACTTTTAAAATACTTTCATAATTTCCTGGTAACTATCTCTACAAGAACTACAACCATCCCATAAAAGATTCTTCTTTTGAATCTTTTATGGTATTTGGTTGTTATTGGCTTTCTGCTGAAATTTAAGACCTCTGACAAATTCCTTTGTTCTCTTGGTACTCTCTTTTTTAAAAGACTAGATTTAGTTTAGATTTAATCACACCAGCTTCTATAAGCTTTAAACAAAATTAAAGTTCAAAAAGTGATTCTGGTACTAAAAAATTATTTGTTAATAAATTTTGTTTCTGTTCACTCCAACAAAAGTCCAGATCGTAAAGATCCCAACGTAACTCCCGTACTAAACAAAAATCTTGCTTAAGCTTTATTTCAAGTTAAATTGATGACATCTCTGATTTTCTTGGAATGTTTTTATGATTATTCAACGCAGATAGATTCTCTAAAACTCATATTAAACCTATTTTGTAGAAGTATTTTACGCGCTTAGTAATTTTCTTTGAATTTTTCAATGAATAAGCATGAAATGTTGCTGCTATTTATTTTATTAATTCAACAATTAATTGAGTTGTATTACACATTTTTTAATACAATTGATATTTAAATCCGCAATTGTTATCTAAGTTTTATTATTTTATAAAATATAAAATAAAATGCCGGAAAAAAAAGTTTAATGAATTAAAAGAAAAAAAATAAAAACAAAAAAACAAACAATAATAAATCTACCGCATTGGCGTTTTTGAATTAATTTGTCATGAAATTCCCACAAATATTGAAATTTTCATTTATTAAAGCATAAAAATGAACGTAAAATATGAAATGTATTTGCAATGTGTTGAGCATACATGCATTACTATTAACTTTCATATCTAGATACATATGTATGCACGTATATGTATCTTTAAACAAAAAAAAAAACAAAACAATGCAAGTAGATACTTTTGTGTAACTGCTTCGCTGTGTAATGCTGTGCTCTGCTGTTGTAACTTAATTACGAAAATTACAATCTATATAATGGCGACAGCTGTAACTGAAGCTGAATTAGGCAGAGACATTTCAACGAAACAACTTCAGGTCTGCTAATGCTGCTGCTGCGGCTGCTGCTGCGAAACTCAATCACATACAAAGACAATTTTACTTATTGACAACTGCAATGAAGCGAATACATACTACGTTACTATACGTATGTGTGTGTGTATGTATATCTTTTGTGGGGGCGTATATGACGCAGAACGTGAAATGTTTGAAGTAACGGTTACGACAACTTCAACAACGTCGACGACGACGACGACAAATGTAATTAGATACTCGTCAAATGCGAGCAAATAACTGAAAAGGCAAACTTTAAGATATACTTTTGGTATGCAGAGATACAACAAACGCTTTCATTATTGTAAAGTGCTCAAACATGTTAAGAAATTGCTACTTATAATAGAAGTAGTAATGCTGCTTCCTTGTTTTTTTCTTCTTTCTTTTTATTATGGAGTGATCTTGATTGAACTCGAAATAGAAGCAACACACAGTTCACAATAAAATTGCCAAAGGCATTTGTTGAAAACTTTAAAGTCAATTAAAATTCTACTGCCAAACCGAAATGTCAATTAATTGACGGATGAAATGTCAACAAAGTTTAGTTTTGTAGAAATCAAAGACATTACTGTGAGTTTTTTAATAGAATTTTATGCGCTTATAAAAAAAAAAAACTTTTATGCAATCTAATCCAATGAATCATTTTCAACACTCACTGAAAAATCTCTAAGGTGCTATTAACCATGTCTCAACAGTTTTACAAGGTAAGCGAAAGTTTTATACTTTAGCCAATTAGACTAACAACACCCACTAGCAAAAGCTACAGTAACAACAACAACAACAACAATTAAAGGTGATAATGGCCAGTGTAAAAAACTTCAAACAAAATTTTTTTTATGCTTGCGTGCTGTGCCAGGCTAACTATAAAACTGGCGCATTTTTCGTTTAGTGTCTCAAAATAGCCTTGAGTGCCTTTGACGAGTGTTTTGTTGTTGTTGTTTTTATTGTCGCAGCCATACATCACTTAATATTTGTCGGAGTGGTATAGCCATATATACTATACACCAGTCCGTCAGCAGAGAAGCACAGCACTGTGCAAATATTTTTCTCGCAAAACATTTTCCTTCCTTCAAAAAACAACTCAAAAGCGTAATATTTGTTTCTATGTAACGTAATCTGAGCGGCGTCAATGGCCGCTGGGGCTGGCTGGCTGACTGTATAAGTGCTGGTAGTAGCCTGTCAGACAGACGGACTGACGGACTACTTCGGCAGGCTACTTCACGCCATGACATGCAAGCAAATTATAAGGCAAATGAACTTTTATGAAGCTAATAGCATACATATATAAACAGAAAAATACTCATACTTTAGATACATTTTGTATATATAATATATATATTTTATATCTCATTCATTCGTTCATTCATGACGAGAGATACATATAAACAGTTTGATGGATAGATATGCAGATAAATAGTTAGTTAGATGAATAATAGCAAACAGGTGACGGTGACCGACCGTTGTATTGGATAATAAATTGTTATATAGTATACCGCACCGCATAAATGAAAAGTAAAACTTTATTATTTTCATTTTATTTCAAAACTATACAATAAATATTTCAACTTCAATAATCATAAAGCACAAACACACAAAAAGAGGAGCAGGAGCCAAGGGAACAAGCTAATCGAAATTGATGGCGACGTCTTTGTCTTTTGTCGCGTCGTCGTTCATCGTCGTCGTCGTTGTTGTCTGCAATTTTTCCTTGATGCATTTCTAAAATTAGTCGGGGTAATATCTTGTTTCGTTCGAAGGAGAAGTATGTGTGTAGTTGTTGTCGTAGAAAAGATACTTGTGCATATTTTTCACTCTTATTCGATACTTCATTTTATTATGTATGCATTTTATAAATGTCGAATATCTTTGAATGCGTGCGTTTGTCTTCATTTCTAAATGCAGTAGCAGTATAGCAGCGTAGCTAAATGTATCTACAACTTTGTTGTTGTCGTCGTCGACAACCGTTTCCTGCTGCAGCATAGCACTCCAAAGCAAAATTCCGTGTATGTGTATGTATGTATCTGAATTTAACTATAAACATAGTTGTTGCTGTCTTCTTTGTGTTGTTGTTGTTGTTGCTATTGCTCTAAGGCATCGATTGTCGAGTATATTCCTTCATTTTATTTTTCAAAAAATTGTTTTTCTTGATTTTCTTCTAATTTTAGTGCGTGTTTCCAATGGAGCATTGGCACACCAACTGTCGTCGCTTAGTTTATTTTGGAAAATCTTTATATATTTTGCTAGTTGTTGACATGAATTGAATTAAAGCAAAACACAAATTTGAAATTTGATTTTAAACAAAATATTTTTGTTGCTTCCAAAATTTTATACAACACAGTTTTTCAAGTGTTATAATAGGTTGACGCTGATTTGTATTATTTTAAGACACACTTTAAATAAATTGAGAACCGATTCGATTCGAAACGAACCACTTTTGCCTCTTATATATTTCAGTTTTTGGTTTAAACCAATTTTCTTTCAGAAAAACTGATTCAGTTCATGATTCGGAGCAAACGAACAAAAATTTTGTACTTCGATTCAAACTCGATTTGTAGCCCATGTTTTTTTTTTTTTAGTGTATTGGCAATTGATAAATTATTTGCTTTAAAACATGATTCTATGACTTTTTAAAATTGTTAAGCTTAAAATGCTGACGAATCTAGTAGATAAGCTGAGCAACAACTTCAGACTTTGTGTTTGCTTTAAATAATTTCATATGACTCATAAATTTTTCAGCGTCAATTAAATTTTAATATCAGTAAACGAAACGGAAAAATTAAAAACGAAACGAGTAAATAAATAAATTTAAGCGAGTGATCAGCGTTTCAACGCTGCTGTTTCTGTTGAAGTCATACAAAGATACAAACGAATTTATATAAACTATCTCTAATACATTTTTTTTTTTTTTGTATTTAGAAATTACTGAAGCGTATAATTACAACAATCATACGAAACGTTAAAAAATAACAACACAAATAGATTTATTTTTTGTTGTTGTATAAAATAGCTAATTGCAACTTAAAGCCAAGCGGCGACGATTTATAGATACAAAATTTCATATAAACCGTTTTTTTTTTAAGTGTAAATTTTGGAATCCATTTTACATTTCATGTAATTCGAATACGTTGCATTTATCACGAAAAAACGATTAATTGAACACGAATGCTTTCGCTTAATTTGAAAATTTTCATTAAATAATATTTTTCGTTGTCAATGTCGATGAAATTTGATTTAAAACAATTTTTAAGTGGAAAATTAAAAACATCAAAAAATTTATTGTAAAAGTTTTTGGTGTGCAAATAAATCTTTGACTCCTCTTCTTGGCTGTTTTTGTTAATGATAACAAGTTGAAAAGTGTATTTTGTTTTGGCCAAAATACTGCCATATCTTTGTGTTTCAGTCGCTTTGCTTTTTTTGTGGCTATAAAATGTCACTCTGCGGTATCTTTTTTTTTTTTTTATTTTTTTTTTTTAATACACATGCAGGTTTTTAATTAAGTTTTATGGTCACATTGTGCTGCAAAAGTTTTGACATTGTGGTTTTGTCATTTACACTCTTTTTTTTTTTTTTTTTTTTTTGCAGTAAACATTTGCTAATTTGTTTCTTGTTTTGGTGCTACGCAATTTATCTTGGCTAACTTGCTTTATACAATACAATGTCTCGCAAACGAAAAACAAAACTCAAACCAAACTAAAAATATGTATAAATTTTCTAAAAGTTAAAACAAGTTTTAAAATTGTGATTTGTTACTTAAATTGAAATAAAAAAAGTTATTGTTTTAATCATATTTTATATTTGTACTGTGTATCTTGTGTCGGAAGATACCAATCAGAATCATGCAGTTTTTGTAAGTTGTACCCAAAGCGTAAAATAATGCATCAAGTTTAGGCAAAATAAGGCTTAGAAGACTTTATAAAAAAATATAGATACATTCTTGATCAAGGTCTACTAAATCCGAGTCAAATTAGCTATGACTGTCATTGTGATGGTCTTTCTTGGAGACTATAATAGATAAACTTATATACTCCACAGCTCTTTTACGTTTATCTTATATATAAAAGCATTTCTTTTGGCGTCTTAGCTAAATTGGAACCATCTCTGTTGTACTACAGGCTAAATTTAGTGTTGTCAGTTATAGTAAAAAAAACTGAAAAACTTGAGGTAGGTTTATATGGGAACTATATATTGAAGTTTTGTTTAAACCGAAGTTTTGAAGCCCGTCACACAAGATTTTAGTGACAACAACTCGGAAATTTTGCTGACTTTGTATAGGGATTATATGATATAGAGATCTTATCTTTTTTCAATGCATATTCTATAGTTAACTGATCCGTATCAAATCTATACTGTACATATAGACCATAACAAAAGATAATACCATATTTGAAGCTTATAACCTTTTTTTATATAAAAACTACAAAATAATCTTTGGGTTTTTGTGGGGGGAGTGAATACTTTTATAAATAATAACTATTTTCATGCAATAACTGTAAAATCTGCAGTAGATTTGTATGGGAGCTATGCACTTTAACTGTATAGAGCTGAGAAAAGCTTTACTTTCGAATTTATGGGGAATATCTGTAAAACTAAGCGAACTACAATAAATTTTGTTAGTCACTTTTAATAGTTTTATTTCGGAAGACATCCATCTTCTGCATCAGTAGTTTTTTTTTATTGTTATTTTTTTTAAATCTATTTAATAATTGTATCAATTGGATATAATATTTTGTATATTGTTACATGAACTTTAAATATGTTTCTCTTGTTTTTAAGTTTCTCAAATACATAACAACCCTATGAAAGTTTTTTTTTGCTTTCAACAACTATTTTAAATTCTTACGTAAGGTTATCAAATTTTATTATATAATTCAAGTTTTTTTTTTTTTTTATAATTAGACTAACAATTTTGTAGCAATAAAAAAAAACCAACATAAAAAAATTTTGAAATACTTCAACGTAATACATCGCTGCTACCTTCGACACAAACTCAGTAACCATGACAGAGCATTGGAAAACTTACAAAAAAAAATCATAAAAAAAAGAGTGGAAAAGAAAGAAAACATTATTATGTACGCAGACGCAGAAAAATGCAATTTTCACTTTTATAACACAACAAATACAATATTATTTATGGAGCGATTACTATTATCTTTTATAACATATTTATGGGTGAATGAAATAAAGATTCAATTATTCGATTTTATTTGGGCGTGAGTGAAATGCTTGATAAAAAAAATTAACTACATAAATTGCTTTTTTAATAAAAATTTTTAACACTTGACTGAAGTTTTAATTATTTTAATTTGTATTATAAAAATAAATTACAAAATGTGTTAAGTAAAAGCCTTATAAAAACATAAATAAATTCAAAATTATTACAAATTTTAATGATAAAGCAAACAACCTCTTAATGCGCTCTGATTTAACAAGCTTAAAAGCTGTCAAAGTTCAATTTTTTTTTGTTTTACACTCAGGGTTTGGATATAAAACCCTAAAGTGCAGCTTGGGTGAGAAAGAAAAAAAACCGTAAAAACTAAAATGTTAAACAAAAGAAAACAAATGAGAGAAAAATAAGCAAAAATTGGTAAAATAATAGAATAGAGCTGAAGAGAATACAAAACGAAGAAGTAAAATAAAAAACAGAAATTAAAGCAATAAGCAAATAAAACCACCCCCAACGACGAGGGCAATGCCGAATGCAAGTAAGAAAAAAAAAGAAAAAGGACCGAGACCAGTGGGACGGACGTGTGCATATGCGCAAGCGACATGCCTACCGGCAATTTTTCCACTTTTATTTTATAAGGATTCCACATAGAGTAAAAAGTTGTAAGCGGCGCATAGCCAAGCGCTATGTAAATACAAATACACACGTTACGATGAGTAGGCGGCATGTAGCATTACCCCGCGTTACACTGCATCACCGCATGCATGCCCGCATATGTTTACAACAAATAATAGCGAAAAAGTGGAGAGTCAGTTGACTTGAATCAACTTCTCGACTGTCTTTCTGTCTGTCCTGTCTGGTCTGGGCGACTACTACTGTCAAAAGCCCGCAGGAGTAACAGTAATAGTAGTAGTAGTAGCATCAGTTGTAAAAGGAATATAAATGCCATAGCAAGCGGCAGGATCAGGGCTAAAGGCAGCTGTAGCTGTCGCAGCACAGCTTCATCAGTTAAAACTGATGTTGATGAGTCTGTGTGTGACTAGAGTAAAAAATCGATAGAATAAGATGTATTTGTGTTGTTGTTGTAGGTTTCCACTAACATTTTGCTTGCAGTCTAGTAAATCCGACCAAAAAATTTTTATTCGACAATGCTATGATGGCGCTTCAATAACAGAAAGGAAACAAAAAAAAAAAAGAAGAAAAATCAAGTAATACGTGTTCCGTTCGTTCGTTCTTTTTCTCCTCAAATCAGTTTTTGTGATAAATTAGAGACCAGCAGCACCAACAGCAGCAGCAGCCGCCGCCGCAGCAACCTTCAATCTTTTGTGTGAAAAATTATCGATTCAAATGTTGAATGAAACAAAGACAGCAGAGGCAGGGGACAAGCTGGCTGGCTGGAATGCAGAGTCATGGTAAATGAAAAATGAATTGAAATAAATTGAATTGATGTCCTTGCTCGCCACTACACAAATGGGTTGTACGAAATGGAAAAAAATAGATATATTAAAAGTGGCTACTGAATAGCAAAAAAATTTTTACTATCAACTTAAAATAAGAAAAAGTTACCGAACTGCAAAAAAAAATATATAGAAATGTTATTAATAATAAAAAACAAGGAAAAACTTAAACTTTTGTAGAACCGAAGCTCAAATGCACGTCACACGAAACTTGAATAGATTAAAGAGTTTATTTTTATAATTTTCCTGGAAAAAAATTTTAAAATCTTAGGCTTAATATTATAGACAACCCATCCGTATCATAAAGGTAGTTTTAGTAAAGTTTTTATACAATTCATACAATTTCATAAAAAAAAAAAAAAACATGAAAACCATAAAGGTTTATATGGGGCTAAGTTGGCTTTGAAGCTGGGTTTTTACATACAAAGTATCTAGTGCCAAGGTAATCTTAAATTTTGAAATTTCAACCTAATTTCTTTAAAACTAAGCGGAGACACTGTTCTTTCGTATACTACTTTATAGTTTCTGGTTTAATGTATCCATTCATTCAGAAGTCTTCAAGATCTTGGTTTTGACCCTGGATGACAAAAGGAAATGTTTTTACCCAATTAAATAATTAATATTTTTAAAGAAAAATCGAAAAAAATCGATAAGTTTGTATGGGGGCTATACCTAAAAATGGGCGTGGCACTCTCATCGAACTTAACCTAGTTGTTCAAGAGAAAAGCTTAAGTTTAAAATTTCAGCCCAATATCTTTATATCTTCATCGAATAAATCGCGTAGCAACAAACAGACGGACAGATAGACATGGCTAGATCGATTCGTCTCATCGAGCTGATCAAGAAATATATACTTTGTGGGGTCTCCGATGCCTCCTTCAATGCGTTACAAACTTTTGGACAAACTGAATATACCCGTTTACACTATGTGTACAACTGCAAAATTTTCAAACAATTATTATTAACATAGATGAGCATCTCTAGATAGTCTACTCATCTCAACCATCACTAAATTTAAAAGTCAAAATATTATTATAATCCAAAAAGAAGCCCGCACAGTGCCTTATGAAAATATTTATAGAGTATTTTTTGTTGAAAAGCAAAACTGAAAGTTTGTTTACTTTGGCGTAACATCGTCGTTCACTATTTCGTTCATTGGTTACCCCGGCACGTTGCAATTGTTTCGTTTCGCCATTTTGTTATTTGCCAATTGCATGCCGCTGTTTTTTTTTTTTTTTTTTTTTTTTTGTCATCGTCGACATTGCCATCTGGCACCTGCCGCCGCTGCCTTGCTTACTTCCTGTCTTGCGTATATTTTCTTTGCAATTGCAAAATGGATTTGGCTTTCGCTATCATAAATAACAATAAAAATAAATAAATAAAAAAAAATATTTAAAAATATATATTTTTTTATAATATATAAAAGTGTCTGTTGTTCGTTAAAAATTGGCTTTTAATCGTCGTCGTCATTGTTTTTGTTGTTGTTGTTATTGTTTCTGTTGTTGCCGTAGTCAATGGCAAACGGCCAAAATGAAAAGAATGAAATTTGTTCTTTGCGCTGGTCAAAATCGGGAAACACGCCTCAGTCACATTGCCAGACGACGTAGCACATTCCGGCATACTCGCGTATGATTCACCATTTACGCTGTATGTGTGTGCGCTGTATCATGCTTTTGTTCGTTCTTGTCATTTTTGTCATTTAAATGTATCCAAATATGTAGCAGCTACATATGTATATGAATATAGAGATATACTATATATATATTTTTTTTTTTTATATGCAAATAGATATGACCGCTTGGCTATTATCAACATCATCATCATCATCGTTTGAGCAGCGTGTGGTTATATAGTACATTAGGTTTATTCGTTTGTAGATAAATGCTTTGGCATTTATTGTCGCTTGTGGTTTTATTTTTTTCTTTTCTTGTTTATTTTGAATTTATTTAAAAAAATTTCAAATGAATGAATGAAACATTTCAGTTTTTCCGATTATACACAATATTTGTTCTGACTTTTGAGTGGGTGTTACTTTTGTCGATTGATAATGTGCATGAGTATCGTTTTATATATGTACTTCAATAAGTGGAATTTTCTATAGGGGTGTCTTCTTCATCTTCTTAAGTGTTGCATGAAACTGTAACACTTTTCTTCTATCTATCTTCTCTGATTTTATTCAATGAATTATGAACTGAATTTGTGTTGCAGGCAGATGTATCTATTATAAAACCCACGCCAAACATTTGGCAGCTATTGAAATGTCATATAAATTTTATTTTGAAACTGATTAAGATTTTACAATTTTAATTGGGATTCTGTGAGATTTTTTTTTTTTTTATTATATCATTGCCATCAATTTTATTCATTTCTGGAAAGAATAAAGTCGATACATTTGTTAGATTTCTGAAATCTAAGATGGCCGCTAACAGCTGTAAAAATCCTATTGGGTATATTTTATTGGGACTATTGTAGTTATAATTTTTTACTAAATTTAAAGTTCCTTCTTTAAGTAACAAAAGAAGTATTTATGCAAAAACTCAAAATTTTATGGTAGTTCTGTATGGGGAGAGCTTAAGAATAAACATTTGTAAAAAAACATTTAATGGTTCAGGAGAGTCTAAGTTTCAAATATTTTTTTACTATTTTCAATTATGTAATTTATAAAATCGGAACTATGTTGTTAAACTTCAGATAAACCAATTTATTTACATTTTGTGAATTATGTAGAATTATTATTACAAAACCTAATTGAAAGCCTTTTAGAAAACCTCAAATGATCATTAGAGTGAATACTATTACCAATTTTTGTTTTTTTTTTGCACATAAACCGAAAAACACATAAGCAACGACGGAAGCCGCAAAAGTGACTAATTAAATTTAACCCGTAAAGTTTATTACTTTGAGCTGACCGAAGCCTGCATATGAAAACAACGTATATTGTATAAGTCGTTCAAGTATAAATGGTAATATTACCCAGACAGTGCAAATTCTGAACGATGTTCGGACAACAGAGTCAATAGAAGAAGAAGAAGTTAACGAAGACAACGACGACAAGAACAATGTAGAAGAAAATGGTATACGACTATATGAGTTTGTTTAACTGGATGACTGGCTGGCTGGCCATGTCTGCCTTGACATAAAAAAAAAGCAACGTAGTAAAACCCGAAAAAGCCCTTGTGTAAAGAATAAAAACATTCGAATGGAGGCGAAGGCGTCATTGGCTTATATAGTAACGTTGTAGACGGACGGACGGAGGAGGGACAAATGATATTCAAACTAAAGCCATGACGTGCTCAAATGCACAAAACTCAATGAGCACAAATGAGTAAATGAAAAAATGAATGAATGGAATAACGAGTGACTGACTGAATGTGTGAATGCATGAATGAAATAATGCAATGAGCAAGAAAGAGACGCTTCAATAAATACATGCTGTGAGTGAGATACGCAAATGGAGAAATATATAAGCAGGCGTCTGCAGCTATTCAAGCAGCCGACAAACAGACGTCTGGATGAAGAGCGGATGGATGACTGAATTGTCGAAATGAATTTCGGAGTAGATGAATGCTACAAACAAACATTCGGGATGACATTGTCAACAACGACAACAACAACAACAATTCTTGAAATGTTCGTGTAGCAACGATTTGTATATATAAATTACGGTAAAGAGCAGAAAGGGCGGACGTCTGAGGAGGAGAATCAGTGAAGCGACATATATAAATTACACATTGAAGCTCATTTATTTGACAGTTTTTGCTTGCAATAAGAAATGTTGAACAACAGCAAAGTAGCAAGTACCGAAAAAAAGTATTCAATGATTTTAATGTCTGTCAATGAGTTGCAATCGTTTTCGTTTTTTTTTTCTCTTTTTATTTCTGCTTAATGTTGCACAAATTTAAACAAAGCAACTTTTTTCGCCAATGAAACAGTCAAGGACAACGTTGAGCGCTTGAGGCTATTAGTATGTATCTCGAAGGATATCTATACTTGTATCTTTTTTGTATACAAACATAGCTCGCTAGTATATACATAATTTTCAATGTAGCTAATGTACAGCGACAACACTTGCTGCTGCTGCTACTGCTGCTGCTGTTGTTGACAATGACTAAGGATATTGAAGCCTGAACTGTGCAAAAGTTGAACTTTTGTCGACTTAACTTTTTCTTATGCTGCTTCTTGTTGCGCTTACACACAATGTTTGTAAGCGTGTGACGTCTTAAGTGCTATGAAAAAGCAACGTAGAAAAAAAAGAAGAAACCCTTTTAAGTAACTTGTAAGCTAATATGCGCAGCGGTGTGAAGTACGTACATAGCAATTGTAAAAAGAAATTGTAGAACCCTTCGTCAATGCATAAAGAACTTTAGCCAGCTCTATACTTACATGTAATAAATGACGTAGCTGTTAGTTGAACGCTTGCTTGTGGACTTTAGAACTTTAATCTGTTAAAATCAAAGACGTAGCGACTTGAAATGGGGGTAGAACTTCATCTCACTCTCTCATCTCTTTCTCTAAAGAAATTGCGAGTAGTAACTAATGAAGCGTTGCAAATAAAATGTAAAGTGTAAGGAGATCACTACCGATCTGCGTTAAATTTGCAAAACAAAAGTTTTGTTGATAATTTTGAGAGTAGCTGTGGTGGAAAAAAAGCTGACATAGAAAAGATACAAACTAGGTGCACGCACCGGTAGAAACTCAATAGTTCCCGTTTTCACTTACTTTCTCTTTCTGGGAAATTATAGCAACTTTATTACTGAGTATCTTAAATCGAACTAAATTTTAAATGTGTACATGCTTATTAGAGGTCTGCAAGAGCTAAAATTCAATTGCAAAGAGTTAGAGGGAATATAAGCGTTCCATGCGAAATGAATGAGTATTGTACACAGCAAACATTCAGTTGTACTCATTCAAAACGTATTGTGCAAATCTCAGTAACAAAAACAATTTACGCTTTTCTATTGCTTTCAGAGTTGAGTAGAAGTTATGAGGTTTTTTCAACGAGAAAACCCAGAAGAAGGTTCAATAAAGAAATTTGAAATTTGTGTCCAATTTTTTTTATAACCAAATTCCCAACCAATTTTTTTTTATTCTCCATTTTGAAATTTTAAAAATTATCGCAAAAATTTTAATATCTAATTTAAACTTCCTAGGTGCAACCATTTTTTGGGATACACTGGAGTGCTCCTGTTGACAAAGAATATCTCTTATATTCTCTGTGTGGAGTATTTTTTTCTCAAGATTTAATATACTTTTCAGGATCTTACAACCCCTTCTCTAAGAATTTTTTTTTTTTAAACTATAACACTGTTTCGCAATGTCCTTCGTGCAAACTGACACAAAAGCGAGAGAGTGAAAAAAAACCGATGACCACGATTAGAAGTAGCAATATATTATAATGTCACGCACTTAAAAGCTTTGTCTTTGCTTCAAGTTTTTCATTTTTGCACTAACACACACCCTAAACTCTGACATTTAGATGAAACTATAAATACTCATATGCATGTACGACATACATATATGTAGATATATACATATAGAAGCATATATATATATATATATATAAGACGACAATGCGTGCATCTATGCATGTCTCAATAGAACACGCACTCGACGACGAGAACGAAGCACTAAAAGGATTTTACAATGTGTATGTATGTAGACAATATAAGTCATGCTGTATGTATAAGAGATGTACTAGATAAGCACGATGTGCTGAACCCACGCAAAAGTGTCTTTGATTTTTCGCTTTCAATGCTTTTTTTTTTTTTCTTCTTGAATGTAGATTGTCTTAAGCAGACAGAGACAGTCTGACAGACGAACTTAGATACTTACGCATTGCATTGTAGCAGATACTTGTGGGATTTTTACTTAGAGTGCTTCAATGCGATGTCATCGTTGATTCTTTATATATTTTTTTTTTTATTTTTTGCCAACGTCGTCTAACCCAGTTCGTTCAGTTCTTTCTTGCTTTAAATCTTCAATTTAACTCATCACTCTAATGCGCGCAATTGCTGATGACGTCGTTTGTTTCGTTCTGTCTATGCTGAGATTGTTTTGCTAATTCTCCAAGTTGCGCGCTTTCATTCATGCTTTAAACTAAACTGATGTTGAGAAGTTGTTCGTTCTGGTTAAATCTCAGCGGTTTGCTCCAATTCTTATTACTAATAACTTCCACATATACTCGAGAGATTTCTTCGCAGAAAATAGTTCACTTTGGAATTTTTACAAACAGAATAATAATATTCGTTATAATATGCTCACTGACTGACTGACTAACGACGTCGTCTATGTTGGAGATTTTGTTTCCCTTTTGGATAATAAGTGTGTTGTTGTTAATGCTTTTTTTTCTTCATCTTCTTCTAAACGTTTCGAGTCGTTAAGTTCATTGGCCTCGTTTTGTAACTAATAAGAAAATCGCATATATATTTTTTATTTTTTCTATATTCATTCCAATGTCTACGCCCTTTGTGCGCCCTTTTAGTGTCGTTTTAGCTTAACAAAATTTTTGAATGATTTTTTTATTTCTATTTCTATTTCATCTTCTCAGTTCTCAGTTCTCATTCTCATAGTTGTCAAATGTCAAGAGTGGCAGTCAGACAATCAGAGCGGCAGCCGGCATACACAACAATATTATAAAGCAGTCTTACAATAATCGTGTTGCATGGGGCAACAGCTACAACAACAACAACAATAACAACTCTATATAGAGTACCCTATAACACAATAATGCTAACGACAATTGACTTTTTATGTGAGAATGCGGTACTTTGCTTTGCTAGCCAGATTTGGTTTCTTTGTGTGAGACTTTGGCTTTTTTTTTTGGAGCGCCAAATAAAACTGTTGCACTTTGCGGTAAAAACCCAAATAAGAGAAGAACAACCACAACAAAGATAAGATCCATTAAACGCTTTCATTCTTGAGGCATTGTTAATTGGCATTTTTTTTTTAAACCTTTTTTTTTTTTTTTTTTCTTTTGATAGTTTTAAAGTACTTCACTCCATGACTAAATTTTTTTTCTAAAGGATTTAACTGTTTGTAAAAATTATTTAAAAGTCATTGTGCTGTGCTTTGACATAGCTTAATTTGTGTATGAGATTTTATAAAACTTGAAAGAAAAAACCTTCATGTCATTGGCTTTAAATATACTGAAAAGAAATAATGGTGAAAAACTTGAAGAGTTTTTATTCAAGAATTCTTTAATGAAAATGAATGATACTAAGCTTCTCTCTGTACAAATATTTCTTGTACGTTTCGATTGTATTCAAGTTTTAAGCTAATAATAACATCAAAATCAAAAATAGCTAATATAACTACTTATTATGCCTATAATAAGCTAATTATAAGCTATAAAACTTTCGATTTCCTTCATGCATCATAGACCATCATGCAGACTAGAAACGACTTCCTTCCGCTGGGTTACACCCTACTTACTTTATGTGTATACGAACACACACACACACGCATACGCACAGAACGCACTTGAAACGTTTAATTTATATAACAACTAATGCCATTCAGTGCAAACGTGTCATAAAATAACGAACACTTTTAAAATCATAGCGCACCCACTTACAATAAATTATGATGATAAATTTACTTGGAAATTTTCTAGTAGAATCAAAAGAAAAAATATGCTTACTATGTGTGAGGGTTGAGATTGAAGATTATAAAATATAAGCGGGCAAGTCTCTTTCCAACGTTGATCATTTTAAATTTAATTAATTTAAATGCCACAAAAGCAAAAAAAAAAAAAAAGAAATACAAATTCATACAAAGTAATGAATTGAAAAACTAAACATTATGCAGCCGGACATTGCGTCCAATTGGACGGACGGACTGTTGTGCGTCAGTCTCGCCGGTTTGGCTGCGTTAGTTGTTTCAATGCATGCCACATTCAACGCCACCGCCACAGTTACCCGCAAAGTCAATTCATCACCCTAAAAGCGTGGTGGCGTGCGGTTAGAAGAGAAGTCAATGCGAAACTGCGGTAGCTGTTGAGTTTGTTGTTCTTGGTATACAAAAACGGAAGTTGCCTCTTTAAAAAAAAAAAACCGTAAAAAATGTAAATTTTCTCAATTATTTACTATATGCCAAATGCACATTTAGAATATTTAAATCAGCTTTGAGTGAATTTAACAAAAAATAAAAAAAAAGAAATATGTTTATAAAGCAAGATTGACGAGAACACGTTGTTAGGTAATCAAAAGTAGTATATTCAAAAAAGTTAGAAATGCTCTTAAAAGCATTTGAAAATTTTTATATACGAATGTACGTGGCATACAAAATTAGTATTTGTAATACACAGCAAACACTCATTTGTAATCACTTTGTACTCACTTGTACTTATTGTTCTCTTTTACCAAACACACTTTTCATATTGCTTAAAATCTTTTGAAATTTGAAGATTCTTATTAATTTTATATTGTCAATTACTTAACATTTGACCCTCGTATGTATCTACATATTTTTGTATGAATGAATAAATTGAATACGCAGTTAAAGTTTTCATTCATTGTCATAAATTGGTGCGTGGATACAGATCTATCTACAAAATATAATATTGTAGTACATATAAACCTTAAACGAAAGAGCTATGAGATACATTTTATTTTTAACAGTTTTCACTGACAGTGTGAATCTTTGTTTTTGTGTTTTTTTTTTTTTGTCAAAAGCTTCTCACAAGCTAAACATTTTTTTCTTTTTATTTTTTTTTTTTAAATTATTCTTTTTTTAACTTTTTACGCTCAGCTTTTCTGATTTTCCATTTATTCTTTTGGTATATAAAATTCCTCTTATGCATAATTTATTTCCTCAATGGAAATAGCAAGAAGATGTGTAGTAAACGAAGAGGAAGAAGAGCTCAACAGCAGCTTTAGAGTTGTAAAAAGTTACTTTGAGAAACGAACGAACGAACGAACGACCTGGCGGCCGGCAGTCCAAACGACCGTTGACGTCGTCGTCGTCGTAGTCGTCATTGTCGTCATTCTATTGTAACTCTCCATAAATTGCTCGCATTCCTTTGTCATCGTTGTTGATGTGTTTCTTTTCTTCCCGTTGTTTTTGTTGTTGTTCTTCTTCTTCAAGTCTTTGTTGTTGTTGCTTTTTTATACCTGTTCAAAAGCCAAGTTTTTAAGCTTTGTCGTTGTTTGCTTGAACAATTGTGCGCTTATCGAGCTGTGCTGTGTACTACTTTGCTGTGCCTGGGCCTGTGCTGTGTACTCTCATTCCTCGTAAACAAGTTTTTCTGTCGTTTTTGTTGTTGTTGTGTCATCTTTTATATTTATTATGTTTTTTTTTTTGTTGTTGTTTTTTTTTTGTTTTATTCTTTTTAAGCCGAAAGCAAAATTTAATTTTTTCTAAAATTAAGTTTTTCCCACTTACAAATCCGTAAAAAAAAGTTTTTCATTTAGTTTACCATAGTACTTAAAAACTAAAGTTGTTTTTCTTTCTTGCCTTTGGCTGCTTTATTCCAGAAGCATTGCTACAATCACGTCCACTACCACACATTCCTGCCGGCAGTACACTACTCAGTGAAGCAGATTTGCATGCTGCACAAAGCCAGGATGGCATCTCATTACATACACAAAGTCATAGTCAAGGACATAGTTCAACAACGTCAGGTTTTGAATCTGCACATCGTTGGACGTCCAAGGAGAATCTACTGGCGCCCGGTCCTGAAGAGGATGATCCACAGCTATTTGTTGCACTTTACGACTTTCAGGCGGGCGGCGAGAATCAATTGAGTCTGAAAAAAGGTGAACAGGTGCGCATCTTGTCATACAATAAGTCGGGTGAATGGTGCGAAGCACATTCCGACTCGGGCAATGTCGGTTGGGTGCCATCAAACTATGTAACGCCGCTCAATTCATTGGAAAAGCATTCGTGGTATCATGGTCCAATTTCACGTAATGCTGCAGAATATTTGCTCAGTTCCGGTATAAATGGTAGCTTTCTGGTTAGAGAAAGTGAAAGTTCACCGGGTCAGCGTAGTATTTCACTGCGGTAAGTAATATTATTGTTGCATACTTTCTTAAGCTTTGACTAATGTTTTTATTTTTTTTATTAGTTATGAGGGTCGCGTCTATCACTATCGTATCTCAGAGGATCCTGATGGCAAGGTTTTTGTCACAGCAGAGGCAAAATTCAATACACTTGCTGAACTTGTGCATCATCATAGTGTACCGCATGAGGGTCATGGTCTAATAACGCCGCTACTATATCCCGCACCAAAGCAAAATAAACCAACAGTATTTCCGCTTAGTCCAGAACCAGATGAGTGGGAGATTTGCCGCACAGATATTGTCATGAAACACAAACTGGGCGGTGGTCAATATGGCGAGGTATATGAAGCAATTTGGAAACGCTATGGCAATACAGTTGCTGTTAAGACACTCAAAGAGGATACAATGGCTCTAAAAGATTTTCTTGAGGAGGCAGCTATTATGAAGGAAATGAAGCATCCGAATTTAGTGCAATTGATTGGTAGGTTTTACCGCTTAGCATATTTGTAATGCAGCAGCAGCAGCAACCATTAATGACATCATTGATTCTATCTTTATAGGTGTCTGCACCCGTGAACCGCCCTTCTATATTATCACCGAATTTATGTCGCATGGCAATCTACTTGATTTTCTACGCTCTGCTGGTCGCGAAACACTTGACGCTGTTGCACTACTCTATATGGCAACACAGATTGCTTCCGGTATGAGCTATTTGGAATCTCGAAACTATATACATCGTGATTTGGCTGCACGTAATTGTCTTGTCGGTGATAATAAGCTCGTAAAGGTCGCTGACTTCGGTCTTGCGCGGCTGATGCGTGATGACACCTATACGGCGCACGCGGGTGCAAAATTTCCAATCAAATGGACCGCCCCCGAGGGATTGGCTTATAATAAGTTTAGCACTAAATCAGATGTTTGGGCATTCGGCGTTTTACTATGGGAAATTGCAACATATGGCATGTCACCGTATCCGGGTATTGATCTCACCGATGTATTTCATAAATTGGAGAAGGGTTATCGTATGGAACGTCCGCCCGGTTGTCCGCCAGAAGTATACGATCTAATGCGTCAATGTTGGCAATGGAATGCTGCAGATCGGCCGACATTTAAGAGTATACATCACGCTTTGGAGCATATGTTTCAGGTGGGTGAGGTGTGGGACGATGATGAGTATGAATATGACGACGAAGAAGAAGTGGAAGAGGAAGAAGATGAGCGCAATAATGAAGCATCGAATGAGGACGATGATTACGATGATGATGATGGCATTGAGCTTTGATTTGAACATTGCGATAAAGTTATAGATAAAGATAAAGTTAATATTAATAATGTCGTCGCAGAGAATTGTTTTAATAAGCGCAGAACGCATATAACTAGTTATGATTATGATAATGCTAATAGTGGACGAACACGTCTCGTTTTCTTCGATCTGCAGGAATCATCTATAACAGAAGCGGTCGAGAAACAATTGAATGCAACAACAACAACAACGGCAACGGTTAATGCAACGTCCACAACGACAACAGCAGGCCTTAGCCTAACGCCGCAAATGGTCAAGAAGGGTTTGGCCGGCGGTGGTGGTGGCGGCGGCGGTAGCGGCAGTGGCAGCGGTGGTTGTTTAACGCCGGGTGGTCATCACGATCAGCAAGCGAGCACACCAATGTCCGGTGAGTAACTAAAACTATTTTGTGTAATTTGTTTAAGCTTTTTTCACACACACACATTTTTCTCTCTCATTTTTGTTGTACAAAACAATTTCAGAAACTGGCTCTACCTCAACTAAGTTGAGCACTTTTTCCAGCCAAGGCAAAGGTAATGTGCAAATGCGACGTACCACCAATAAACAGGGTAAGCAAGCACCAGCACCACCGAAACGCACCAGGTATGTTAATCATATAAATTTTTGATTAAAACAATATTTTTATTATACAATAAAATTTGGTTTTTAACTTTAGCTTGCTCTCGACCAGCCGCGATTCGACATATCGTGAGGAGGAGCAACGCAACTATATCGATGAACTGAATACAAATGGTAGTAATAAGATACTCAGTTATACAACCCTCAGTAGAAATTATAAGTCCCAACTTGTTTCTACTCCTCCCGTTCAAAATCGTACACAATATGCTATTAAAAAATCATCCTCCTGCAGTAGTTTCCTTATCGACATTCTATTTCGAGGTATTTGTCAAAGGCGTAAGATTTTTATTTTCTTCCTTTTTTTAAATGTTTTGTTTTGTTTTGCTGCTCTCTCTTTTATTGGTATTTTGTGTTTCCGTTTCCGTTTTCGTTTATATTCTATTCTGTTATTTTTGTGTGCTTTATTTACTTTAAAATTATTTTATATTTACTAATTTATGTTTAAGTTGTTTCGTTTGTTTTTTGTTTGTTTTCGTTATTGAAATATTGGTTTTTGTTTGTGCAATTAATGCTGCTTGACAAATATTGACCAAATAGCTTGCCGATGTTAATTAAACAAGAGAATCCCAAGCGGCTTCACGCTTAATGACGCAGAAGCATCATACGAAACAAAGTTAAACTTAATAATGTTTAATGTTTATTTAAATTTGTTCTTAGGTCTTACACGTGACATCAACAGCTTGACGCATCGTTATGACTCAGAAAACGACAATACAGGTGATCCGGACACTGATGCAACCGGTGACAGTCTGGAGCAAAATCTTGTGCCACAAAGTAAAATGCAACACTCGATACATACCGGCGGCAGCAACATTGGACCGCGTTCCTCACAGCAGCACAGCTCATTTAAACGTGCAACGCCAGTTATGGGCAATCGAGGACTGGAGACGCGTCAAAGCAAACGTACACAGCAACATCCTGCAAGGGATTGTAACAATGGTATTATAGCAAATGCTAATGGCAACATAGCGGCGCATCCAATTACTGTTGGCGCATTGGAGGTTATGAATGTGAAGCGTGTGGTTAATCGTTACGGTACACTACCTAAGGTAGCACGCATTGGAGCATTTCTCGATAGTCTCGAGGATTCCAATGATCCGAATGCAATTGCAAATCAATCGATAGCAGCAGTAGCCGTTCCAACTAATGGTCATGTTGCAGTTAATACAGCGGCAGCATTGCGTCAACCAAATCAAATCCCAAAAGCCGCTATACAACCACTGGTATCAGTGCCGCCACAGCAAATGATACGCAGTAATTCGTCCGGTGGTGTTACTATGCAAAATAATGCTGCAGCCAGTTTAAATAAGCTTCAACGACATCGTACAACTACTGATGCCACTATGATGACTTTCTCTTCGTTCCGCGGTGCAAGCTCCAATTCACCAAAACGAGGACAACAACCGGCATTGGCTAATTTAGAGTTTCCGCCACCACCCTTGGATTTACCACCACCACCAGAAGAGTTTGAAACACCAGCCGCACCAATACCGGAATCAGCGCCTTTGCCGCCTCCATTACATTTGAATGCAACACCGCTACATGTCACGCAGCCCGCGGCAGCAGTAATAGCAGCAAAAAGTAGCTGCAACGATGTATCCAATACGGCGCCCAGTGTTGAAGAGGCAAGTTCGAGATTTGGTGTTTCGTTGCGTAAAAGAGAACCTTCCACAGATTCATGCAGCTCACTGGGTACACCACCGGATGCAGCGCCAGAGAAAAGTCTTAATCTCAAAGAGAAACTCATTACAGAAATTAAAGATCGTAATAAGGAGCACAGTGGTGCTGTAAGTGTGCCAAACGGCAATGCAGCATACGATAAAGTTGATCCAGTTTCATTGCTTGTCACCGAGTTGGCGGAGAGCATGAATTTACCGAAACAAAAAACACCGCCAAAACCAGCAGCATCTAGTGGCGACTTTATTGGTCAACAACAAAGTGCCAACAATAATCAGCAGCAGCAAACGAACGGAGCAGTTGGCGGCAACACAAACACATTCAAGGCGCAACTCAAAAAGGTCGAACCGAAGAAGTTAAATACGCCCGCACAGAAAACGGAGCCAAGTACGAATATAATCGATTTTAAAGCACATTTGCGCAAAGTTGAAAAGGAGCCAAAGGATACCAGCAACAATACAACAAATAACCACAAGAAGGATGATGAAACGCGAAAGCCAACGTCCAATGTCACCGCTAATCCGATTGGAATGGGTACACTTTCGCGTAAAGATGACAAAAAATTTTCTACACAACAAAAGACTGAAATCAAAATAGACATTGCAAGCAACGCAACAACAAACAATTCAAATTCCAATCCGAATGCCAATATGGAGGATGCAGCAGATGCGACTGGCGGCGGCGGCGATGCTGGCAAACGACGTAGCACAGGTAGTATAAATAGTTTAAAGAAACTCTGGGAACAGTCAAGCAGCAGTGGCGGCGGTGGCGCCGATTATGCTAGCACTGCAGCAAATACCAACAATACGAACGGCACTACTGCAACCAACAATAGCACCATGCAATTATCGCCCAAATACGGGTATAAATCGACTGCTACGGCAACAACGCCAACAACAAGTACGGCGACTGTCGGTCAGCAGCGATTTCCTTTGCCAAATCAGCAACAAATTCAACAACAACAACAACAAATTTCACCACGCAGTACTGCAAATAGTGCTGCTGTTGCCAAATTCTCCAATAATTCCTACTCCACCACTACTATAGCACTGACCAACAAGCCGCCACCGGCAGCACCACCACCACCGCCCCCAATCACAAGTAGTAGCAATAATTATACACTAAAAAAATTCTATCTCAACGCAACTATTCACAGATGCTGCCAACAATGGATCAACAATGGATAACACAGATGAACAAAATCCAGCGATGACAGCAACAACAACAACGACGACACAAAACAACGAAAATATGACACAATCGCTTTACGTTGAAAACACTTCCATTGCAGCAGGAAACCGACAACTTAGCACTTCGACCATATCCAGCAGTAATAATGCCAATTCCAATATAAATAAACCTGCTGTACCGCTCAAGCCCACTAAACTGACAATATATGCGACACCAATTGCTAAGATTAGTGGCGTTGCCATTGGTAGCGGTGGTAGCAGCCAAAATGATATAACAAATTCCTCCAGCAGCGCCAATAATTCAACACAAATTTCGCGTGAAAGCATACTTGAATTGGTGGCTCTACTCGAGAGTTCGCTTAAGCATCCGGTAAATAGCATCTCCGCTTCACAATGGCTACAGCTCAGTGACAAATTGAATATACTGCAAAACTCATGCGTTGTATATGCTGACAATGAATCCATGCCGCCACACTCCAAGTTTCATTTTCGTGAGCTAGTCACACGCGTTGAGACACAATCGCAACATCTACGCACCGCCGGCAGCAAGAATGTACAGGACAACGAGCGTTTAGTAGGTGAGGTTGGTCAATCGCTTAAACAGCTTTCGAATGCGCTGCATAGGTAAATATTAAGAAGGGGAATGGTGGGCAGCAATGGACAACATGGACACAATGGCGGCAACAATGGTCAAGAGTTGTGGCTAGATGCCGAGGGTAATTTCATAAAAAGAAAACAACAACATTAAAAACCATGAAAACACATACAAACACACACACACCTTCCCCTTCGACAACGTAGCTGAAGAAAGCATTGACAGTGGGTGTCAGGTGCGATGCAAATGAAACAACGTATTCCAATTATTAAAAAAAAATACTGAATTGGAAAACCAAAACGAAAATGACAAAATAGTTCTAAAAAAAAAAAAAAAAAATATTAAATTTAAACAACTAAATAAGCAAAACTTTGTATTTCTAGTCAACAACATTTGCATAAAAATAAGCATAAAACTAATTGTTTACTAAAGGAATTTAAAATATTCTAATTAGCTGCTTCGATTTTATTTAAAAAATTTATTTTTTTCCAAAAAAGATTTCTTATTTTTTTTTTTTTTTTTTAGTTTTGTAAACAATTCTATAATTAGGCCTATTTTTATTTTCAATAATTCTAAAAATATTTTTTCCACTCCATTGCAATATTTTTTTCCGCTTTAAAATTATACAAAAAATTATTAAATAAATAAATTTGTACTGTCTTTTTTGTTTATGTAAATTTTAATTGTCTCAGTGTCTTCTTGTTTTTTGTATTTATTGTTTCCTAAGTCTGTGATAATTTTTTTTAAATTTCAGTTTCAATTAAAAGCCTCATTATAGAATTGTTTTCGATCTCTCTTCAAGGAATGTAAATTCATATATATCCCTTTTTTTTCTTACTTATTTTAAATCAAATTGTAAATTTCTCATCACATTTATACATAATATTTAATTATTATTATTTTTTTTTTTTAGTAGTTTTAAGCTTTCTAAAACTGATTTGGTTTTCTTTAATTAGTCATACACATTTATACATATTCATAAAAATTTGAAAAAAAAAAAAAATCATATACAAACACTAAAAAAAAAAATCGAATGCAACAAATATTTAAAACTAGTCGTAAAAAAAATGTTTTAAAAATTAAAATACAATAAAAAAATATATAAATTAATGCTACAAACAAAAATATCCAAGCAAATAAAAAATAAATATAGCGCTCGATATTGTTTTTAGAGTTTTAAGTAAGCAAAATACAAAAAAAAAATGCTTTTTTAAAAACTAATTTTCCGAAATGAGAAAAAAAGACAACAAAGAAAAATAAAAAAAAAAAAAAATATCCAAAGATATATTTTAAGAATTAAAAAAGAAATACCTTAGTTGTTCAATATTGCTTAAAAAAAAAAAAAAAAAAAAAAAAAAAACGAAATGTAGTTCCAAATTAGTTGCAAAAAAAAAAAAATTACGAAAACTACAAATAATATGTTACAAAATGCTTTTAATTAAACTAAATTATTGTATTAAAGAATTTTTTTATTGACAATTTTAAATTATAATTTATACAAAAAATAAAATAAAAATTTTAGTAATTAGTTTTTTAAAACACTGATATATATTTTAATATAAGTAAGAAAGAAACATTTTTAGATTGATGTCAAGAAATTTATATTTTAAAAAAATAATTAATATATTTATGTAATTGTAGCAAGAAGAAAAAAAACCAAATAAATACTTAAACATGACAAAAGCAAATAAATCAACTCATTAGTTATTAATTTAAAATATATATATAATAAAATAAAAATTGATTATTATGCATAATAATAATAAACAAGATACATATATACGTATAGTAATTATTAAATAGCTGCTCTGTGTATAAAAACAAAAACATAAAATAAACGATATTATATATCTACATATATACAATATACTTATATATATATATTTATAAATACATATGTGTGTCTGTGCAGTAAAAAGAAAATGATTATAGCCATGGAATATTTGTGTAGCAATTTAAAAAAAAATATATATATAAAAACCTAATTTGACTTATCAAGTGTCAACGAAAATATTAAAAAAAAAAGTACAAATTATTTCCATTCTATTAAAAAAAAAAAAAACAAAATGCAATATGCATTAATAAACTTATACATACAATTTATATACTTATAAATATATATAAACAAAAAAAATAATAAACTGCATTGAATCGATATTTCTTGAATAAACTTTCTCTAAACGACTACAAATATTTTGATGAACAGCAACAACAACAAGCTTGGTTACAGTTATTATTTAGAATTTATACAAAAAAAAAAAAAAAAAAAAAAAAAAAAAATTTCACTAAAAAATATAAACAAATTAAATTTTGTCATAAATGAACAAGAAGCTGATTATTTCAGCTTTCAGAAATGGTGTTGAAGCTTAAAATTTTTTTCAATTCTCATTTTTTAATAGTTTCTCCTGCAAAAATGAATTAAATTTATTGAATTAATATCGAAAATAATTATTTCGTGTTAGAATTTCATTCTGGACCATTGTGTCTTAGATTTCTTTAACTTCGTTTCTCATTCTTATAAAGATTAAATTAATTTCATCATTTTCTGTGAGAAATGTGACAAAAGTTAATTTTATTAAAAAAAAAAATACAATATTAAGTTAAAATATTTATCAAAAAATCTTGTAATATTGAGCTTTAATCAAACAATGCAAGTTCAAATATTAAAGCAAATTTTTCCAAAGCGTAAGTACCTATTTTTTCCATTCAATCTTGTGCAAGAACTGGTCATCTAACAAGGATGGGCCTGCCGTCCTTCAGTTAGGACGACATTTTGCTCGTAAACTTATAGTGCCGATTCTCTGCCCACATTCGAAGCGGGTTAATTGCACAGAGCAATTGATTCTATGAATGTCCATTATATAGCTCATACGGCAACATCGTTCATGAGAACACCGAAGTCATTTACCGCTCTGACCGGTCCAAGGCTCATTTGAAGAATCTTTTTTCTTTCTCTCTCTAAAGCAGACATTGCTACAACTGATCTGGATATACCACTTCTTTGAGTCTGCATGACATATAATAATTACTTGTAAATAATACACACATTATCGGAAAAAAGTTGTTTTGCAATCCATCCAAAGTTTAAGATTTTGTCTACCTTTTTAATTAACGATTTTCAGTAGAGCGCGATAACACCAATCGATAAAGAATGTTATCTGTGCTATCCTATGCTATCGGTTATCATAGGCCATTGTGAATAAAATTCGACCAATTATTGTACCAACTCTGTCGGCCAGTCAATTTCCTCGTCGAGTAGCAGAAATTCACACACGAAATTAGGCAAAATGATGTCCAAAGCGGCGATTCTCGCAGGTAATTAAGGGTAAAATAAACAAAATATTGTATAAGGTGTAACAGTCAATTGGAAAAAGTTTAAATAAAGTTGCGCAACTTTGTCAAAATTGATTATTTTACGGTTGACTCGTGTCGTATTCGCCTTCGTCGTCGCCATCGTGGTTTATGTAATCAATTCATCAGCTGCTGCAAATATTTTTTTCGCGCATAATATACACTTTTTTGCAACATTTATTTAATTTTATTTTGTGTTTTTTTTTTTTTGTTTCGTCTATGCTTTAGTTCAACGCCCAATTAGTGCGCTTGTCGCTAGATCTGCAGCAACCGCTGCTGTAGAGCGCCGTACTCGCCCCGAACACCCCGGCAAGGTGCGTATGGGTTTCATACCAGAAGAATGGTTCCAGTTCTTCTACAACAAAACCGGTGTTACCGGACCTTACACATTCGGTGTGGGTTTGATTACCTACTTGTGCTCCAAGGAAATCTATGTCATGGAACATGAATACTACAGCGGTGTTTCCTTGGCTATCATGGCCGTTATTGCCACAAAGAAACTTGGTCCAGTCATTGCCAAGTGGGCTGATGGTGAAATCGATGTAGGTGTTTCAAAATTGTGTTAAAAGAAAACAAACTTAATAATCTTGGTTTTCAACTTAGAAAATCGAAGGCGAATGGAAGGCTGGCCGTGAAGCAGAATTGCAGGCACTCGCCGATGCTATTGAAGCCGAAAAGAAGGAACAATGGCGCGCCGATGGTGCCTTATTGTTGATGGAGGCTAAGAAGGAGAATGTTGCACTTCAGCTGGAAGCTGCATTCCGTGAACGCGCCATGAACGTTTACAACGAGGTTAGTTAGAGAGAATTTTTTGGAAAAAAGCCAATAAGTTTTTTTAATATATGCAAAAATTTTAATTTTTAATTGAATCTTCTAGGTTAAGCGTCGTCTGGATTATCAGGTCGAATGCCGTCATGTTGAACGTCGTCTTAACCAGAAGCATATGGTTAACTGGATCGTAAGCAGTGTGCTGGCTTCAATCAGCCCTGCACAAGAGAAGGAGACATTGAATAAATGCATTGCCGATTTGAGCGCTTTGGCTTTGCGCGTTAAGTAAATTTAAAGTTCTTAGTTTTTTCTTTTTTCGTTAATTTTAAATATGCGATACAACAACAAAAACTACACTAAGCCACAGAGTTATACAACAACAACAAAAACAGTAGCAGCAACAACATAAACAAACTCCAACACAGTGAATTTTCGTTGTTTATTATGAAAGAAAATGTTCGTTTAAGTTGTGATTTCTGAAATAAATGCGCCTGCTCCCCGGAGAAATTGGATTGAATATGTTTCTATTTTTATTCTAATGGAATATAAGGGAAATGGGATTAAACATTTTAGATCTATAAATCGGATTCTGAGGAGATAGAACACTACATACACAGGCGATGATTTAGTTTTGGTCGGCTACAAAAAACATTTGCCGACGCTACAGTTTTTTTTTCATACAAAAGAAAAACGAATTATATCATTGCCTACTAAGGACCGATACATTTTATAGTTGGCTGGATAACATATTTCGGTGTGCTTTCGGTGCTATCAAATGCAATACACAGTGTGTGATCGATAGCTATCGATTTTTGTGTATCGATAAATATAACCGATATGTCACCCTATCAATCCGTATGAGTCGAAATTTCTGTCAAGTCAGCTGCTGTCAGTTGTCACAGAAAAAAATGAAGCTTAAAGTAAAAATGTTCGGTAAATGTTAAATTAAATAAACGCAAAATTAAATAAACGCAATAAAAATCAATAGCCAATAGAAAAAAAAAGAACGCACTTATAAACCGTTGATAGGCGCATAATTACCCAAATTGGTTACGATTGTATTGCAAAGAAAAAAAAAAAATAATGCAGTGGTACTCGGGAAACATTGTTGAGGCGGTTGCGCTTTCCAAAACGAAAAATGCAATATTTGTTGTCTATATTGAGGGTAAGAGACGAAAACGTGATTAGCCGTTAGACAAAAAAAACACGTCACTTATTGCTATAATTATTCATTTACAGGCGATGATGAAATGTCGAGGAATCTAACAAAGCTAATCGATACGGAACAAGTGTCTAGAAAATTGGAATCCGATGATTTTGTTGCTATTAAAATCGATGCCAATAGTCAAGCTTATGGACAATTTATGTCCATTTGTAAGTGACAAAATTGCATTCTCCTATAGTATTTGTCGCTAAATAATATTTAAACATTTTTAGATACTGTTGTCCCTGTGCCATCAATCTTCTTCATTGGCAAATCTGGTACTCCACTAGAGGTTGGCACCGGTGTTATTGCTAGTGCTGAAGAATTGGAACGTAAAATTAATAAAGTGCTTGTTGCTGCGGGTAAAAATACAAATGCCGCGTCCACGTCATTGCTGATACAAGCCGAGCAGAGCAACGCTGCCACAACGCGCAATGTTGCTGGTGAAGAAACACAGCCGGAAGATGATGCAGCAGCATCTCAAGATGAATCGACACCAAAGAATACGCCGAATACTACTCCTGTAAGCAGTTGCACCAACTTCTCCTGCTGCTGCTACACCAACTTCTTCTCCTGCAGCTGCTACACCAACTTCTTCTCCTGCAGCTGCTGCACCAAATTCTTCTCCTGCGGCTGCTGCAACAACTTCTTCTCCTGCAGCTGCTGCACTAGCCACGGCTGTGCAACAGGTTACTGGTACCACAGCTCTACAAGCAACGCCGCTGGCAATGCCTGTTCCCGCTATCGATTCTGAAGAGCGTTTGGCTCATTTGCAGCGTGTAGTTGAGGAGAAACGTCAGGAGGAAAAAAAACCAACAGCAGCAAGCGGAAGAAGCACATAAACGTGCGCTGGAAGAGGTACGCAAACTTAAAGAGGAGGAGGAAAATACACGTAGACAACAAGAGGAGGAAGCAAAGAGGCGCGAACAGGAAGAAGCAAAAAAACGAGAACAGGAAGCAGCAAAGAAACGTGAACAGGAAGAAGCAAGGAAACGTGCAGAGGAAGAAAAGCGTAAAAAGGACCAAGAGGAAGAGGCCGAAAGAAAGCGAAGGGAAGAAGCTTTAAAGGCGGAACTAGAGCGAATTGAACAAGCTGAAATACGGCACCAACAGGAGTTGAAAACTTTACAGGTTTGACATAAAAAGAAAATCTTTAAAGAATATTTTATTTTATACAATTTCGTTTTAGGAAAGTATACGCCGTGAGCGTCAATTGGAAGCAGAAGAGCGTGAGCGCATACGTGCTCAAATTGCAGCTGATCGTGCAGAACGTGAACATGCCAGACGCATGCAACAATCTTTGCCAGCAGCAACAACGTCGACGGCCGCTTCGAATGTTTTCTCAAGCAATGCACCAAACGAAACACTTTTGCAATTACGTTTGCCCGGTGGCATTAATCGCAATAAGACCTTTAGTTCCGATCTACAACTGAGCGCAGTGCGTGATTATATTGTTAATGAATTACTAACAGGAACAAATATTGGTGGAGGACGTGATTTTACGCTTGCAACAACCTATCCGCGTCATGAATTCAACTTGGAAGATGAACTTAAGACATTAGCTGAACTGAAACTGGTACCGAATGCAATACTTTTGGTATTAACGCGAGAACAGTCGAATCGTGTTGTGCGCAACAAAGGATTCATGTCAATACTGGCAACTGTGTTTTGGGCCTTGATTACACCAGCCGCAAAAGCTTTTGATTATGTCAATCATATTGGTTTTCGCGCATTTACAGCACGCGTTGGTGAACGTTTACAACAAATGGGTTGGATACGTCCTACACCAGAAGTGGAAGCTGCGCAAAATGAATTGTAAGTGTTAAATGCTTCTTAAGCGTGTATATATTTTGATTTTTAATAATAATTTCTAAATTTTTGTAGACGACAACAACGAAATTTGGATATATTTATGCAGCGTACAACTGTAAATACTGAAACACAGCCCACAGACAAAGTAAACACAAATGAGGGTGCAGGTGGAGCAGCAGCAGCCGCTAAGGCTTCAGCTAAAAATACAGAGCCAGCTGTACCGCCTCCAACTACAAATGAAGTACCTAGGCGCAATTATTCCGGCGAGGCAACCATACATCGTTTACGCGATTCTAACAAGGACGAGGATGACAAAGCCACATATAATGGCAATTCAACACAGCAACAGTAGTCAATCCACGTATGCGCCTATTTGAATGTGTTGCTAGTTTTCACACTTTTTTTTCCTCTCTTCACATTCTTTTATTTTCATACTGAAATGCAATATTTTCTTCAACTCCAGCCATAGCTGCTGCATTCCTTTTCTCTAGGAAGAAAAATATACGAGTAATCTTTAAAATTATGAAATATTAATAAAGTTAATCATAGATAAAATCTTGGCTTTCTTTTTCATATATATTTCTATTTGATAAACAAATATTTTAACTAAATACAACTTATTCTATTTTGAACTAAGTTCGTCGTCTTCGTCGCCCACTTCGAGCAGGGCTTGCATAATTTTTCGTTTAAGTTTTTTACGTGAAAGTTCTGAATTGAGATTACGGAATTCGTTAGCTATTAATTCACCAAATGAATCCCATTGATCACGGCTATTGCCGCCAGTGCTCATAGAAGAGCAATTGAAGATGGCAGCGTTGGCAGCGCTTTTGTGGCTTACACCGACAGACTCCAAAACACTTTGTACTTTATTTGTGTTGCTGCTTTTGTTGTTATTATTGTTGTTGTTGTTGTGTTGAGTGCTTCCATTTGGCTCAACTAAGACACTGTTGGCGGTGTTGTTGGTGTTACTTATTCCAGGCAACAACTCTGTACCATCACATTTTTGTATAAGTGGTGTACTGGTATAGGCAGTCGTTGGCAGTTTTGGCGGAGTGCTGGAATGCGTGCTATAATTTTGATCGGAGATAGGTTCCAGTGTACCATATTGACTATACGGCAGTTGTATACTTTCGTCATATTGACATGATGCAGCTGTCGTTTCAGTATTTTGCTCTGTTGAGTGGCTGCTGCTGCCACGTATGTCGTCCTCGTATTCCAGTTTAGTGCGCATTTTCTGTAAGCAAGAAGCTTTCAGTAAGAGTTTAAATTTTTAATGCAAGCAAGCATTTACCTTTCCACCTCCTGGCGTTGTTGGTAGCGCTGCAATAGGCTGAAAGCCTGGACGTGGTTCAATTACTGTGCGTAAAAACATCAACGATTGAAAATGTTCCCAGCGACAGCGTTTGCTATTTGGTGCATCACTAAGCTCTTCGTAATTTAGAGTTCCTCCGGATTCTTCTATGCGTCGCTCTAGTTTTTTCATTTCCGAATTGAATTGATTGCGCAAATTGTGTATCTTTTTGCCATATTCATATTTGGTTATGCCAAGTGTTGTGCATATTTGTTTGATTGCCTTCGAACGGATTTCTTTGCATTTATATTCCTCAATGTACACATTCCAGAGGCAATCATATCGGTGATAGTGTTCGATTAACTGTGAAATCTTCTCCTTGGACCATAACGCTGCGCGACGCTGTTGCGGACGACATTCATCATTGGACTTGGTCATGTTTGCGGTTTGAGTTGTTTAAGTTGTTTATGCTTACAAATGACTTTATTTCAACTGAAGTTGCTAATCAGCTTGTTTTGTTTATCGACATTCGACAATTGACAATCGATTGCATTAAATCAGAGATGTGCATGTGTTGCTCTTTTAGGGAGCTACACGGAACCGATACAAAAAAAAATTGTTATTAGAAACACGAAGTATTATTTTAAATATATGTTTTAAAACAATTTAATGCAATTGTAATTCATAAAAGAGTTAAGTTGACAACAATATTTTGTTAAATATTATTTAAATTAAGAATAAACTGAAAATGCAGATACGTGATTTATACTAGTCCGTGCTTTTCATGTAACATAATCGCAACGCTATGCATTGTGCCAAATGAACGTACCGATAAATGAAATCGATTAGAAACTATCGATTTTCGACTATTATCTATATATATGCATATGTATTCAGTCAGTCAGTTCCAAGAGAGAAGGTTATATTCTCGCATTCGTTTAAAACCGTGAAACTGTTAACATGTACGACGTCGCATACGAGGCGCATAATTAATTTAGAGTTAATTAAGTGATAGCAAAGTGAAATAATAAATTTATAATTAAATAAAGAACAAAGCGCCATTCGATTTTAAATTATTTCTTGCGGTTTTATTGTAATTATTGAAACAAAAAAAAAAAAAAAAACAACAACAACAAAAGAAAAGAACGCGACGCGCGCGATATACTCCCATTTTCGTGATTAACACTCTATTTCTCTCTCTCGCTCGTTGTAATAGTCACTAACCAAAATTTTACACCGAATAAATGTACATATGTATGTGCGTGTATGTTGCAGCAAGTGATAACAAAAGATAATGCAATAAAGTGAAACGAACAAACAAACAAAATTGTTTAGTAAAATTGTTTAAGAAACGCCAACAAATAAGCAGGCACGCTAATAATTTATACAGAACTCTCGCACTCTCTGTCTCTCTTAAACATAAACATAAAATAAAGTGCAAAACGTGCTATTGATTTTTGTATGTTTATTTATTCGGTTTAAAAGTTAAAACATTTAACAATTTTCATTAAAATTGCATTTAGAAACAAATACAAAAAGCAAATTACAAACGCAAACACGCGAGAGCATACACAAACACAGCTCTACACACAATTACAAACAAAAGCAAACGGCGAACGGCATTGCTGTGTTTGATAAAAAAAAAAAAACAAGTGAGAGAAATAAAAAACAAAACAAAAAATTTGTTGTGATTTTTTTCCTCATGTAAATTGTATTTGTTTGCGACAACAACAACAGCAACAACAAACAAAAAAACGGCAAAAAAAGTACAGAGAGAAGTGTGCACTAAGAATTTTTACAGTTATAGCATTTTTTTTTGCTACTCCGCGTGTAAGTTTGTTGTTTTTTTTTTCGCCGCCGACAAAAGTCTCCTACATTTTGTTTCGCATCGCCGCAATACGCAATACGTCGTCACCTGTTAAAATTTTTCATATTTTATTGACAATTTTAACGGAAAAATTTATATTTTTTAATTGTGTTCAATTTTTAAAGTGTTTCTGTGTCATTTTTTCAATTATTTGACGAAGAAATAAATCGTTTCAATGAAAATATTTGAGCGCATTCAATTTTAAAGTGTTTCATATTTGTGCATTTATTTCGTTAATAAAAGAAAAAAAAAATATAAATAAATAATTATTTTTTTGGAGCGTTCCATCTAAAGTGCAAATATTTTAAAGTGTTTAAATTTAAAGTAAAAAGTGTAAATATTTATTGAAAAATAAAAAAAATTGAAATAATTAAGAAAGGAAGTCGCAGCAGCTTACTCTGCTTTTAATGCAATTTTTTACGCGAAATTATTGAATGGCGTCCATTGGCGGCCCAAAGCGGCATAAAAACAACCACAGCTAAGCATCCTTAATTCGAAAAGCGACGTAAACAACAACAATCCATCAATACTCCCGCCCATTTAAAGCATTTTCCACAACTCGCCGTTGCCACCGCCAGCCACTAATCCTAAAAAAAAAAAAAAATCCGCACTCCCTAAATACGGCACAGTTTTCCCCCCCGCATACGTCTTTACCGTTTCTCAGTAACACTCAACAATCAATGAGCGTTTCGATGTCACTCGTACAGGGTGGAGCTGCCGGCGGTGCCCCACAGGGTGCTATTTTAGCTGCCGCCGCACCCTACTATCAGCCACCAGCGGCACAGGACGTGCAGCCGGATCGACCCATCGGTTATGGTGCTTTCGGTGTTGTATGGTAAGTTAAAATCTGCTTTATTATGTTTTCTTACTTTTTTTTTTTTCTTATTTTAAAATTTCCAACAAATTTCTCTTTCGGTTGCATTTGCATTACAGCTTTTGTTGTTGTTGTTGTTTCTGTGCCGTAAACGAAAGAAAAGAAAAGGTTCATTGCCTTCGCTCAGTTATTCCGGTCGTTTTTTTTTTACTTATTTTTATATTATTTTTTTGCTGTACTTATATCCTTGCGCTTTGTATGCACATTACATGATTGCTGTAAAAAGGGGTTGCTTTGCTTTTTAATAGCATCGTTCCATTCTACCTAACTAGCATCCTACCCTACCAGGATGACGTTTAATTTTCCTTTTATATTTTCAGCGTTGTTGCAGCATTTCCGTTATTCTGCTATTTTTCACTACTATCCCTCATTTTGATAAATACAAATTACAGAGTGGGTTATTTGTATTTGTAATTATACGAAAACTAGTTTCGAAAAAGATTTTATAAAATGTTATTCGATTGTATCTGAAAATGATATTTTAATTTTTCATTTTACATTTGTATGTACGAGTATATCCCATATTTGCCACACAAATAAGTCTTCAATATTTTGTCGGTGGATGTCATAGCGATTTCGTGATAAATACGCTTGCAGAAATATTAATAAAGCCAGCCAGCCAAGCCAGCACACTCAAAACGCAATCAAGCGGTAAAAATATGTCTTTTTGTCGTTCTGTCCTTGGGATTTTAACGTTGAAAAGGATATTGTATGATGAAGTGAGGAAGAGAGTAAGAGTAGCAGAACACTTTGAAGAAATATTACTTAAAGGTTTTACACTGAGAGAAAAAAAGTTCTTTGTTGCTTATTCATAAATTTGTTATATATGAAAAATATACAAGACACTTTTTTGTTAGTTTTTAGTTGAAAATAAATAATAAATTATAATGTTGCTACATGGTAAACGAATGTGTGGAATCTGTAAAACAGCTGTTTGTATTTCTAATTGATCTTTTTTAAATTATTTATTGGTCGAAGCGAGGTCAGAGGGTATAAATTATTAAATTTTTAATAAAATAAATATTGATCAAAAAATTATAGCAACAAATTGTTGGTCTTCTCAAACATGTGGAATATACGAGACCTGAACAGATCTATAGCAAATGCTAAAACAAAAATATTTTAAAAAAAATCTTAAAATCAAAATAATTTCTTTCAATGTGTTTATCAAAAAATGTGCGCTGTTATTTTTCGTAGATATTTTTTTTTATTTTATATAAAATTTTTTTTGTATTTTTACTTTTCTCATTTATAATTTTTGTTAGGCCAAAGACTTCTTTTTAACGTGTAAAGGTGAACTTCGTTGTCGAATCGCGTTGCGCAGAATTGGATGAAAAACGGGCGACGCAGACGTTGTAGCAGACAAGCAGCAGTACCAAAAAATATTTGAAATAAAAAAAAAAAGATATTTCTATAAAAAAAAAAAAAAAAAAATAGAGAAAAGATACAAACAGAAGAAGGAAGCAAACAGACGACGACAGTAAACCAAAAGAGTGGTAGAAGAATATTGTGGCAGTAGACGCAGACGCAGTCAGAGGCATAAGTTTAAGTTTTAGTTTAGCTGGAGCGATGCTCCTCTGGGCATGCTGCTGCTGCCGTTGCCGATGCCGCTGCATGGGCTGCTCATCGTCGTTAAGTTGAGTTGAGCTGTGTTGTGCTGTGTTGAATCGAGCTCTAACTTAAACTACCTGCAACTGGTTTTTCAGCAAACATACAAATAAACACAGACACACAGATACATACAATGTGCACGCATGCAAACGCATACAGATACAAAAAAAAAAAAAAAAAAAAAAAACATTAAAAAAAAAATACCTTTTCGTATAAACCTTAAGATTCGTTTTGGCTTTAGCACACTTGTGCAGTCCAGGCAGGCCAAAGAATATTAAAGTTCTAAAACGGCGCTATACGCTATACGCTGGCTGTATGCTTGAGTGCTTGCCTGACTGCCTCACTGCCTGAATGCCGAGCTGACTGGCTCTTTCGATTTCCTGCCTGCATCGTAGCGCAGCGCAGCGCATCGCATCGAGACATTTGTCGTGTCCAAGTCATCGTCTTGGTCGTCGCCTTTATCTTTGCAAGGTGTCTCTAATGCATTTCTATATTATGGACCTTTTGTTTCTCTATTCGATTTTGTTTTTTTTTTTTTGCTTTCATTGGCTAACAGCGCAAATCCTTTGCTAATCTAGTCTACTTTTCGTTTTGGTTAAGTTTCTTATGCCATGCAACAACTGTCGACTGGTTTTTTTGTTTTTGTATTTTTGTTTTTTCGTATTTTTTCAATTGGATTTGAACTCTTAAATTGTTCTTAGTTGTTAGTTTTAGCCAGTGGCAAAGTGCTATAAAAGAGTTTACGCCTGCAACAAAGTGTTGCATTTAACTTTAGTGGTAAAATTCTAGCGGAAAAAATCTATTGAAATCCATTTTGGTTTTATTTTTTTTTTTTATTTTGTTTTTAGATTTTTGGTTTTTAGGCTAAAATAACAGTTTCAACTTCCTTCTTTGGGGTTTTACTTTACTTACTTACTTATGCATGTTTGTATATTGTATTTGTCAGTGCATCTCTTTTTACTCTATAATATTTTCTATCTCTTTTCTGTTTTTTGTTAAACAGCTGCTCTCAAATGAGTAGTTGCGACTAGACTCCGATGACTGCTGCTGCTCTCAGCTGCTGCTGTTTTTATTGTTGTTGTTTTGTGTACTTCAAACACATTTTTACTTCATTTTTGATATTTTTGAATTACATATTTGCTGCATATCGAAAAGTCAATATGAATTTTGATTTTCTTTTTATTATTATTTTTTTTTATTGCTTTAAATCTGCTTAAGATATGTGCTGCAACGTTCTGGTATTTTATTTCATCAACTAGAATGAACGTTTTTTTTTTTTTTTTTTGAATTTCTTGCTTCTCGATTTAGATTTCAAATAGCATCCACATTCCTTGTTATTTTTTTTATTCTCATACTTTATGCTCTTTTTGAAGCTGTTTTTATTTGTTTTTATTTTTATATTCTTCTCTATTTGCGTTCTTTAAAATCATTTGACTTTCTAGAGTATTTAGCTAAACTTTGTCTTTACTTAGCTTTTGTAAAATATTTTTAGAAGTTTTAAAACATTTTTTTTTTATAAAAGCTGTGTTTTTTTATTGTTTAAAGGAAGTGTGTTAAATATTTGTACAGCGTTAAGTTTATAGGTGAGTCTAACTGTATTAAAGACTGATTAGGGATTTTAGATACATGTTCTACATTTAAACAGATTCTATCAGTTAAAAGGACAGGCGGAATGGTCTTATATAAAGCGTATCCGTGGCGGAAGTAATATTTTGCGAATATGATATAGTGGACTGAACCTAATCAAAACTGCAATACTACAAAAATATATGGGTTGATAATAGAACAGCTTTTATGGATTTGGAATAATAAATAATAATTTTTTCATATAAAAACTTAAAACTTGGGCGGTAGATTTGTATGGAGGTATAACTTGAAGTAGTCGTTGTCGAGAAAAACTTAAGTTCCAAATTTGTGTTTCGTCGAGCTGATCAAGAATAAATATATGGGTTAAGTGAGCCACATGTGGACACCCTTCTAGTAAAGGCCAACCCTACATATCTTTGAACAGCAAGTATATCATATTGATCCGAGTTCTGTTAAACATGTGTATTGTCAGTATCTGTTTTCAACTGGATACACAATTTTTTTTTACTCAAAAATTCTTATTTTCCTAAAATTTGAATAACTTTTTTCTAATTAAAGCTGTTAACTTGCTTAAGAGTTAGCTAAAACGTCTAGTTATTCACTGGTAAACAAAAAGAAAACCCCTTTTTTAAATTTATATAAATTTGCCTAAACCTGATGTACGTATAACTTTGGCTACAGGAGTATAAAAAGTAATCTTATTTTTTTTTTTTTTTTTTTGTCTAAAGGATAACTCTAAATTAAAAAACTTTGTATTTTAGTTTCATTTTATTGCAAACATTAACTCCTTTTCCTTGCGGCAGATCAAGTAAAAACCAATTGGAGAGCAAGCAGCCACCTGATAGTAAAATAAAGTAGCACAAATGCAGAGCAGAATGTCAAAATGCAATTTTCAGGTGGCAAAAACCAAAATGTCAATAAACAGCAACAGCAGCAGCAGCAGCAGCTGCAGTAAAAGATTAGACCAAGAGACAGACCAAAAATACACATAGAATGTATATTTCAATGTTTGTGCATTATGATGAGAGCAGACTTAAAGCAAGCTGCAAATGCTGCATAGTGTATTCTATACTCTACTCTGATGCTTTTGCTGCTGGTTGGTTGGCTGCTGCTGTTTTACTAACAAACAACAAAAAAAAAAAAACAAAAAACAACAGTTTTAACCCTCATTTAAGTAGACAAACAAAACAGCACAGCACAGCACACAAATGCAGCAAATGATTGTGGCGGCAGGCAACAGTTCGTATGTTCGGATATATTTAAAAGACAAACACAACAAAAACAGTGAGATAAACAGATACTTCAAAAAGAAGAAGAAGAAGCAGAAGAAGCAGAACGTAGACAAAAACAGTAGATTTAGTTTCGCACGATTTAAGTTCATGCAACAACCCACAATATACATAATATATGTACGAGTATGTGTATATTGATTGCAACCTGCATATCATACGACGAGTATGCGTTGCATGGACACTTGATATGCTTGCCAGTTTAGTTGTCTGGTTTGGTCGGCTTCATCAACGAGGCAATTCTTTAGTTAACTATTAAATAGTCGCACGTTATTTCCAGATGCTGCACCCGCAACTGTGCTGTGCCAGCCTGCCTGTCTTAGCTTAAGCTAAACTAAAGCGGTCAATAAACCTGATACGTACTATGTATGTGTATGTATATGCCTACTACATACATTTATGGTATATGAAGTGGTAAGAAACTTAGTTGCAACCGCATATTATGATCCTGCCAATGAGCCTATTGCTGCCAACGCCTGTAAAGGAAGCTGGCAGCTAGCCACTAGCAAGTTTATTGTACAGACAGACCGACAGACATGCAGACAGACAGACAAAGTGCATTCTGGGCGTGCAATGTTTCAATTTCACAATAAGAAGTATCTATGTTTGTATATATACAAAAATATAGTATATACGATCTACTATTGCCTGCGCTTGGCTTTTGTTCTTTGTTACGATGACGACTGACGACGAATTTCGAAATTACACACGCATCAGCAGTAGCTGCAGCAGCAGCAGCAGATTCATTCTCATCCTTGCTAGAGAATTTTACATCCTCAGCTTAACTTATGTCCATTCTCTCTCATGCGTTTATCGCTGTTGCTTCAAGTGAAGCGCAAATGTATCTTTGAGGTTTTTCATCTCATTTTTCTTCGCTTTCACGGCTGTTGCTATGAGTTCTAAATAGTCGTCGCATTGCATTGTATAGTATAGAATCTATAGTTCTTCTGTTTGGTTTTTGGTTGGGTATCATATAGCAAACGAAATTGAGTCGGTCGACTTGAATTGTTTTGTTGTTGGTAGTTAGCAGTAGTAGCAGCAGCTTGACAGTCTTTGAATACGTGCGGGTTGTACACTTTAAATAATTTTCACTTGTCTGGTTCGTTCGTTCGTTCATGTTCGTTCATTGTCTCCCAATACATGCCGCACACGTACCAGAAATAAGTATCTTTGTCGTCGTCGTCGTTGTCGTTGTCAGTCGTTCTAACAGCAACAGCAACAACAACAAATGAAAAATAATCATCATCATCGTTTTTGTTTATGCAACTGCTTCAATGTTTCTCTATGTATCTCTATGTACAATATCTATCTACGAGTATATCTATGTGTATTTGACTGTTTAGTAAAATGCATTTTACTGGTAAATTGTATGGCATATAAATCATCGCTCTAAAGAACACCGAACTGTGCACACACACATGCACATACTCAAATAGACAACAAGACTCGCTTCAAAACTGCATTGGATACTATTTGTCTGTCTGTCTGTCGGTATGTCCATCTGTCCGTCTGTCTTTCTGTATATCTGTCTTTTTAGCTTGAAGCTGCTTACTCTTCAACGCTTTCAATACAACACGCAGCACGTTAATGAAGATTACATGCCGTAATGTGGACAGTGCAACCAATTGCTGTAGCTCCCTTTTTATACTTCCTCTTAGTAGGTTGTTGTTGTTGTTGTTGATATGTACTCGGTCGATAGTCAGTCTATACTCGCACATACACATTATTTTGTAGTTTAGTGGAAAACTAATTAAGTTGGGTGTCAAAATATTGCTATTTGTGTAGGTACTTTTTCTGTATTTTTTTTCTGTATTTTTTTTTTTTCAAAATCTGTTGCAACAGTCAAGTCATCGTTGTACTTGTTTGTTTGTTGCTTTTTTTCGACACATTTGAAGCGACTAAACTTGTTAAGTAACAAACTTTAACTAATTAACAGAGTAATTTTTAGTTGAATTTATGTTTTAAGCTAAGAAAAAAATTTTCTCAGAAGCTTAAAAGTTCAAAGTAGACCGCAATTTAAGCAGTAAGCGAATAATTTACATATTAGTAGCATACTAAAATTTATTTAATAATTAAAAATGTTTGACATATATATGTAAAACTTTAAAATAAAAGCTCTTAAAAGCTCTCTAACAGCGTGCTGATTGGTTGCACGGTAATAAGAGCTCATAAAATAGTGCAAGAAGAGCGCTTATTGGTTCTTAGACTGCAACGAAGTTAATTTTGGAGTATATTTTGCCCTACTTTATTATACCTTAAAAAAAAAAAAGCTTCGAAAAATAAAATAAAACATTTAATAAGCTTGTACTAGCGTCGTTTCCGGCTTACTTGCTTGCCTAGACTTAGGCACTACAAATTTCTTTCATTATACTCAATGATCGATGCAACTTTTCATTCTCTACAAAAAAAAAAAAGAAAAAAACATTTTGGAACTGCAGGCAAAAGTTCAATTAAAAATATTTAAGCTACGGTTGAGCACACTCGAGAGCACAGTGCGAGTTAGCATGACGATGCGTGTCAAAACTCAACTTGGGATAGGTTGGAGCTCCCGCAAGGCACAAATAAAAAAAAAAAGAAAATATCCAAAGGAACGAACGGTCAAACTTGTGCAACAGAAACGAACAGACAGACGGACGGACTGTATATATATTGAGTAACTGCTTAAGAACGCGACGCGTTTATGGCTTTTAACTGCTTTGGGGCATATAACTATCTCACTCTAAAACTAATAAGCTATCACATTTGCACTTATAAAGCTTTAGCTATGTTCATATGCATGAACATGCTTCGTCGTTGTCTTAAAGAAGAAATGGTTGTAAAAATACAAACAAAAAAAAAAAAAAAACACAAAATATTAAAAAAAAAAAGAACAGCAACAATTCATCGTTCTTTTGTCCATTTGGGTGCAATGAACGTTGTGTCAGATGGACAGACGGACATACTAGTGGCTGATATCGATTGCTGTTGTTGTTGTTTTTGCTTTCGTACTTAGTTGCGCTGCGCATGCGTGCAATGTGCTCAGCTCAAGGAAGACTACAGTGAAAATTCGTTAATAAATTGGCAACATTTTGGACTCCACCTTGCATCAATATTAACATGCATGCCTCAACCAGTCAGTCAGTCGGTATATCGCTCCGAACTGTCCTGTTGCCTGTTGCCTGCTAACATGCTACTTGACCTCTGTTGTTGTTGTAGCTGTTTGCTGCTTCATTGTTAAACTTACCAAGTGGAGACTTCCCACTCAGTGGTGCAGTGTTCCAAAGCAGCAACAACAGCAGCAGCGATACAAAACATGTTGGCGCTATTATCTGGCCATCTGCCGTTTTATTTTTTTTTTTTTTGTCTTGTATATCTGTTTTTTTTTTTTTTTATTTTCGAAGATTTTATGAGTTGCATTTTTAACAAATTTTTAATGATCCACAAAAACCGGCTTGAGAGCTTCAAACTGTTGCCGTAAACATGCGTTGCGTCTTTGTTGTCGTCGTTGCTACTTGAGCTTCTCTGCTTATATCGCTTTTTGGTTGACTTCCTTTTGTCGTCGATGATCCTCTTTTTTATGTCTGTTTAACATATGAAATCAATAAACTTCTACTCCAAAACGAAGACACACACACACACTTAATCGTTACACATGCGACAGCTGCAAGAGTCCTTGCATACAGCATTGTTGATCCTTGAATGATATATTTATATATGTAGTTTATATGTATTTGCAGGTACATACATATATGAGGCATATATTTTACGCACAACACACTTGAAACAGCTTCGCTTGTAGGCAGTTCTCGTTGTCTACCTACTTTTAATGTTCGAAGCCTGATGATGATCATTTGCTACGCACCCGCTGCTGCTCTTTGTCATATGATGATGATCTTCTTTAGAATCTTCTACTTCTTTGCACATTTAGTAATTTGATAAATTTCGTTTATTGTGCATTGTATTTCATCATGCTTAACAAAGGAACACTTTGCACTGTCGGCATTTTGCACATACAAGGAAAAATATGCTCCTCTAAGTTTTTAGAGAGCAGGTTTCCTTTCCTTTTATTTTTTTTATCTTTTTGTAAAGAAATTTACGCGAAAAATTCTTTGCACCTGCCTTAATAATGGCAGCGGTGTACGTGTATACTCGTAGCTCCTTTTTTTTTTGTTTTTGGTTTGCTCAGTGCAAGTTCATTGATTTTTAATGTTTCGCAAATTAATGAGATTTTATCGAATGAGAAATGTTGCCTAATTGGATTTTCAAGACTTTTGCGCGTGTGTGTGTGTGTTTTTTTTTTTTTTTGGTGTTTAACATATGCTCTATGTCTGTAGTGGGTGGATTTGGTAATTTTATTTTAAAAGTTTAAACATTTTAAATTTAAAAAAGAGATGCCCTAATAAATGAACTCTACTGCATCGCTCTTTTTTATGTCGCATTTAAATGTCAACTTTATAGATTATTAATGTAAACCAATAAATAAATGCAATTGTGTATCTGATATAAATCCATATATTGTAGATAGTATACATGTAAATATGAATTAAATATAGTCGCATACGACGACAACTTTGGGCAGACGACAAACAACAACAGCAAAACGAATGCATGTCATCAGTCAATTTAGTCATTTTACTCAGTCAGTTAGTTGGGAACAAAGTAAAAATCCCGAAACAAAGCAGCTAGCTAGTCAGGCAACAGGCAGAGTTCAGACAACGAGGTCAAACCTTAAAATAAACAAAGAAATGATCAGTAGAGCAAGAACATTGGTGGAGCTGCCAACTCATTCATTCATATGGTCGTTTGGTCGTTTGGTCGTTCGTTGTGCTGACATTGTCTACATTTGCTGTTGTTGTTGTTGTTGTTGTTCCACGCCAAGATCATACATCAATAATGACAGTTGACAATGGCGCACTGTGTGTCTGGGAACACTGAACGAACGAGAACTGTCTGAACGAGACTGGTTATTAACTGACTGAGTCAAAAGCAAAAAAAATATATATTTACGTAGCAACAAATGAGATGATTTTTGGTCTAAATGCGCAATTTAAATGTGTATGCGTCATTTTTAAGTTGCATCCTTCGTTTTTTTTTTTTTGATGAGTTACATTTTACTCGATTAATGACATTTTCTCAAAAGCATTTAGCGCATGCCACCATTGTCTCTAAACTCAGCTGATGTGAGGACGACAGCTGTTGTAAGATTGTTACCAGTTAGAATGTTTAAATTGCAGCAAAGCTTAATGTGGCGCCAAACTTAAATGACAAGGTTAACTAACTCTCGGAAATAGTAAGAGAATGTTGCTTGCTATCTATGTTCTGCAATTAACGCGCCTAATTAAAGTGCTGACAAGAGCTAACCAACAACAACAACAGCAGCTGCTGCAGCAGCCGCATCTAACATTTCAAGTAGTAGGTATGCCAGTGCGGTAACAAACTGAACTTCTTGTCATTGCAACAGCAACAATTTCTGCTCTGAGCAAATAATACTATCTCTATGTGTGTAATTCGAGCTATAAATGATGATGCAGGGGGTTTAAGGGGAGGTAGAATTCGCATGGGCGGCATATAGGCGCGCACACAAGTTTAATGTTGCACTTGGCAAAAATATTTTAATTAAAATGTCAAAAGCATTTAGTTGAAACATGGTACTCAGCGGTGTAAGCTAGTATGCGAAATTTTAGATCGTTAATTTGTTTAGATTTTTTTCTACTTTTTCTTCTTCTTGATTGCAACAATTAAAGAGTTTGAAAAGAAAAAAAAATGGAGTATAATAGAAGAATATTTTGAAACGTTTAAAATTGTTGAAAGATTTTAAAATTAATGTTTAGTTGCAGAAATGTACTCTGTAATGCGAAATGAGTGTTTATAGTACACAGTAAACATTCACTTGTACTCAATATGCTCTGTAAGCTTACAACCGTTAGAAAGAGAGCATACATGGCTACCTTGAAGCAATTTCCACGCATAATTTGCTTTGACAAACAATAACTTACAGCAAATTTTATTTGAATATTAATAAAATAATTATACTGTCTTTCTTTAAAAATTTCCTCCTCAAAAAATAAACAACTAACAATAATTTCGAAATTGCTCATAAATATTTATACAACAAAGTTGTAGACATTGTGGAAACCAAAAACAAAAAAAGAAAAAAATCCCAATAGAATTGACTTGAAAGAATGTTGTAAGTAAAAGACAGAAAAGTACAACACAAAGCAGCCTCCTTAAATATATATATAAAATATATTGAACGGAAATAGCAGCAGCAGTAAGCTGCTATGGGGTAGTTCCATACATTTCAAGTTATAGGGGCATTTGCAACCCTTTTTTTTTTGTGTGACACTGACTGACTCAGCAATGCAATGCGATTTCATAGACGCCAGTTCATGACACGAAAGTTGAGAAAAATCAACAAATAATTGAAGGTCATCGATCTTTAGTTGAATTATTTATTAAGAACGTGCTTTATGTGGGGTTGTTTTCTTTGTCTTAAAAGCAAAAGAAATATATTTTAAATATTTGCAAAAACTAAATAACAATTACAAAAAAAAAAAAAAAAAACGAAAATAATATAGAACGCCCCCATGCAGACTTTAGCAAACTAAATTTAGCACGAGTTCAATGAAAATGAGCAACAGCAACAACAACAACAACAACATTATTTGCTTTTGCTGCTGCTGCTATGAAACAGGCGCGTGAAAGATCGGCCAATTATGCCACATGCAGCGCGCACGCCTCGAAATTAATAGGCAACGTTGTTGTTGTTGCTGTTGTTGTTGTTGGTTTTTCTAAAAAGTATTTTCCAATTTTCCTTCCATTATTTCCCTTTGACAACGACGATGAACAACATAACTTTGTTTTTAATTAAAGATTCGCCTTCATAGTCGTCGTCGGTGTGAATGAATGCAAACATCAGCAACATTTTTAGTAGCAGCAGCAGGCATCGTCATGCAATATCGATATCAAATTTTTTTTTTTTTTTTTTGTTTCCTTTATTCATTTATTTATTTATTTTTTTTCAAATCAAGTTAAGTTCCTTTATGAAAAAAAAAAAGTAATAGAAAAAAAAATACTTGCCACCAAAGTATTTGTTGTGAAATTAAACAACGTTCTATACGCGCAGATCTATCTGGTTGCATGTGCTGGGTGAGGCATACAACAAACACGCACATAGATCCATACATGCATACGGAGAGGTATCAATGAAGATGAGGCGTCAACGTATAGCAGCAATGATATTCATGCTACTAAGGTCCTTTTACTTAGTCACTCACTCAGTCAGTCACTCATTCATTCAGTACTCACGGCATAGTTCGTCGCGTTTCAAATTACTTTATTGATTTTCATTGTTTCGCTTGATAGCTTCTCTTGTTAGTTTAGTTTAGTTTTCTTCCTTTTATTTTCTTTCTATTTTTTTTTTTTTTTTATCGTACAACATTTTTACCGAATACATTTTTCCCGCACCCATCACAACGCAAGACAAAGTAATTCTATTTTCATCTTCACATTATGTCTTTGTACGCTTTATTACTATAAATATATATGTATGTATATGTATGTGTCTCTATATAGTATATTGGGAGTATAAACATACGAACAAAGAATTCATTAACAAGTTAAATTAGAGTTACGCTAAAAGTTTTTATGAAATGTAAAGAAAAATTTCATCAAAAGTGTTATACTTTTCCTTATGTATGTTCAAGTCAAACTTAAACGTGTTGCTGAGAGTTACGGACATACGAATCGTGGTTTTGTTTTATTGAAAACTTATTTTTAAACCCTTGTTGGACACTATGTAACGCATTAAAGGAGACGTCGTAGACACTTATATATTCTTGATCAGCTCAATAAGACGCGTCGATCTAGCCGTGTCCGTCTGTCTATCTGTCTGTGGCGAGGTGATTCATTCGCTCAGTTTTAAAGATAATGAGCTGAAACTCAAAAACTTAAATTTAGAAAACAACGCACACTCTGGGGTATAGCCCACATACAAATTTACCGCCCATTTTTGAATTTTTGTATAAAATTAAGTATTATTTATGTATTCACTTCAAATTGGGTAAAAGCACATCTAATATCATCCTAAGTACTAACACCTCCGATAAGATACTGATCGGACCACTATAACGTATAGCCCTATACAAACTCACCACTCATTTCCTACAATTTTCAATAAAATATATATCTGCATTCTTAGCTTAAAATTTGATACCAATATTGTGCATAAACTTGTGTTGTATCAGACCACTGATCCCCACCCATTCCATCTCGAAGTTCTATCTAAGCCAGAATCTCTTTAAAGATGCATGTGTGGTGGGTATTTAAGCTTTGGTTGCACCGAAGTTAACGTTTTTCCTTGCTCTTGAAACTTTTAAAGTTACCCTTTATATATTTTAAGTGCTTGCTCTTAATTGCCTTTAGCGTCATTGTCACCCCAAACATGCTCTATTATATTGATGTCCGTCTGTCTGACTGTCTGTCTGTTTGTGTGTGCATAGAAATTTGATGTCTCCATATTGACTTTTGAACCATTTTCCTGTTAACTCATCAACGAATCAATACACGTTGGATGGATATTCATTTGAGTTTTTTATCTTTTATTTTTTTTTCTATTTGATTTGATTTTTAGCTTCGAGTAGAACGACGACGACGACAATCATTGCCACCGACGCAGTCAAAGTGCATGCATTAATTTAAGCTGTTGCAAGTGCCATCTTGCTTGCTTGATGAATATAACATTTTTTTTATAGCACATTTGTCTTAGGATATCTTTAAACACTTCTTGATTTTTTTTTTTTTTTTTTTTTAATGCATTTAAAAACATAAAGCTACACAAATGATTGCATAAACTTGTCGTTGAGTGACTCCCTGACTGACTGAATGCGTTTTATGTGCACTCAAGCATTCTTTTTTTTTTTTTTTTTGTTATTGTTGCTGCTGCAGTGGCAGATAGCTTCGATGGATGGATTTTAAGCATTTTGCTGTAGTGTTGCGCTTACTGGCTGTGATGAGTAACAATCGCATCACCATCGACTGGAGTAGAAATACTAAAGAGTTGAATCAGCAGTAGCTGCTGCAACGGCAACGGCAACAGCTTGCTACTGCATTTTGTATGCATTTATGGTTAATGACATTGAATAAATGGCAAATGGCATGTCATGAGTTGTTGTTGTTGTTGTGCTGAATGTTGTTAAAAGTTGAATATAAAAAGTAAAATTGCACTTTGGCTGACATTTGATGCAGAAGTTTATGACGCGCTTAGAAGTTGTTATAGCTTTCGAGTATGTATCTAAACCTTATTTTTATGTGTGTGTGTGTGCTGCTCGTAAAATTAAAACTTAGTCATAGTTGGTAAATTGGCTAAATCTTTAGTCCTTTTGGTCTCGAATTACCAAGACTATTACAAATTTAGTTGTATTTTAAACAATTTAAATATCTTGAAATATCTTTAACTATTTAAGCAATTCATCTAATTGACTTCAGATACATCTACATCAATACACACACACACACATTTCCGACCCTCATTTATCACATAAACACATTCTTTAACAAATTTCAATGCCCATTTTTTTTTTTTTTTTTGTGTAACCATTGTCAATCACATTTTCATCAGAATTTTCTACGAATATTGATAAGAATCTCAATTCAACTTGACTTTGGAAAATTTTTCCACTCAATTTTTTTTGTTCTTCTCTTCAGATTCGATTTTTTTTTTTCAAAATGCTACAAAACAAATTTGTCATTAATTTTCAATGTGCTCTGAAAGAAATAAAAAGAAAATAAAAAAAAATAAAATTTGAAAAAGGAAAAACTGGCTTGCTCTAATGCCTAACACAGCAATAACAGCAACAATGAATTTAGGTACTCTGTGTAATATGCGTGTATGTGTTGGTATTTTTAAGGTTCCTTTAGGGTTCTTGGTTGTTGCTGTTGTTGTTGTTGTTGCGTTTAGCAGGCAAAAATCATAATCCCTTTTCTATTTGAGCTCAGACACAGCAGGTTGCTTTACACTTGAATAGATTTTTTGTACAAAATTTTCTGGGAAATTTTTTAAAGAAAATTTTAAAGAGATTTTTGCAAAATTTAAAATTATTTGTATATTTTTTTAATTTAATAAATTTACATTAAAAATAAATTTTTAATTTTGCACACTATTCTATTTTCAATTTGTAATTATTTTTTAAGAAAATAAAATTAAATGCATTTTCTCAGAATTCACTAAATTTTCATAGTTTCATACTCATGCTTAATTTTTATTACACACGACGCTGTTCATTGAGATACTTCTATGTAGATTCTATGTGAGAACTCATTAAACAGAGTACTACTTCAAAGTCATTGATGTGTATTCTATGAGTACATAGAATATGTTGTTGTATTTTTTTTTTTATATTACGAGTATAATACCTACTACAACTACCAACATCATTTACCATTTTACTGCTTATTACTTTTATTTACTCTTTGTTCTATCCAACACACACATACACACGCTGAGTTGTATTGCATATTTAGAGGCGCTGTGCTGCTTGCTGCTGCTGCTGTGTCTCTTCTATAAAACTCAACGTTTTCCCGCCAACTAAATGTGCGCGCGTGTAAAAATGTCTATAAAAGCAAAGAATAGAATAGCAGCAGTGAATACATTTTCATGTTTCAAGTGCAGTTTTTTTTTTTAATATTTTTTTTTTCTTTTAGTTTTATGTACTTTTTAACCCTTTACAACACCCAACGCCTTTATGTATGCTACAGTTTTGTCGCATTCTTTATAGAAGTTATGCATGAACTTATTTGATACATATGGAAATTATGCAAAATTATAATGTAAATATTTTTTGAAATGGTTGTTGTAGTCATTTGAAAATTGCAAATTTGCTAGAGCGAGTTTTTAGTTAACAAACGAGTTAGTTGCTCAATTGGAGTAAGTTTTTATAATTTGCTAATGTTGAGAATTTTATATTTTTATTTTATTTGATTTTATTGCAAATCAACTAAAGTGATTTTGATTTTAGATTGCTTTAATTTTTGTTCAAATTAAACAAGCATGTTCATTTAATGACAACAGGGTGTTTATTTCAAAGACACAAGGTACAAAAATGTACATAAAACAGCTACAGGGTATGTTTGTTTAACTATCAATGGAAGCAATTAAATGAAATGTTTGATTTTAACACTTTAAATGACTTTTTATTCTACTCTAATTGCATTGAACATCAGTGTAGTGTGGAGAAAAATAGATAATTATATTTAATGTATATGTAGAGTATAAGTGTACTTTTAAGTGTATATGAAATGGACAAGCAGTGTGTTTGATTCTTAGCCATGACCTTCCATTCGTCTGTGCTTTCCCGACATGAAAAGTGTTCATTAATATTTCACTACAAATTAACTATTATGTGGGTCTAATTTTAAATATTTTTACAACATATTTAACTCGAAATTTCTCTTGAGCCTTAATATTAATTTTACAAAATTGATTGGGAACATTAATGTTAAAATTACTAGAGCGCAACTCAATTTTTACAAGCAATATGCGACAAGTTTTATGATGACTATATCATCTTATTATGAAAACGAGCATAAAACTGAGCTGCTGAGGACGAATTACCCGCATAACACTAAAATACAGCAAAAGAATAAACTAAAGGAAAACTTATACAGCTGAACAGCTGACTACAAAAAAAAAAGAAGAAAATAATAATAAAAAAGAAAAATGGAAAAAGAAAAATAAAGGAAAACTAAATTTGAACCTAAAATTTCACTTGCCCAGGCAAGCAGGCATTCAGGCAGTCAAACTGTGTTTTTTAGATTCGAAAACTGAAACTGAATCACGAAATGAAGTGACTGACTGAGTGTGTGTGTGTCTGCCTGACTTTATTGTTGATGATATTGGCTTAGACGAAAATTATTTATAACATTTCATAGACGTTGCCCTATTCTCTATGCTACATGTTGTTGTTGTTGTTGTTGCTCTTATCAAGCCATGATACGCCCAAAATGCCGACACCGCAACAACAACAGCCACCGCCGTCATAACCGCACAGCCACCCACAAATATAATGTCGACTCTATTCCGACGTATTTTTTTTCTTTCATTTTATGTGACTTTGTCTGTTTTTGCTTCGGCGTTCGTTCGTTGGTTTTTTTTTTGTTTTGAAAAAGACAATTTATGCCGGTCGTTCGCTTGGTCTAGTTGGGATTAGTTCTAGAGGATCCCAAGCCGCTGCAAAACCGAGATTCGTACGCTGCGAAGTGGAACCTTGAGAGTTTCGGTTCCTGTATATGAATTTGGTTGTTTTGCTGTTTAATTTTATGCGACGTTTTTTTTTTTTAGCAAAGTTGAGGCTGCTATTTCTTGCTGCTGCTGCTGCTTTTCCACAAATTAAAGTGAAAATGCAAAGCAAAGCAAAACTTTTCATTCACAGAAATTTTCATATGGCGAGAATTGTGCGGTAGATAACAAAATATCAAAAAAATAAAATAAAAGAAGAAAAACTAAACCAAAAAGCTGCTCCAACGATTTGAGCTGAAAAGTGGAAATAACAATATATTTACTGGCTTTCTGTCGTTTTATCGTGGTGGATTAAGGGTTGGGGCTATGGGGGTTGCTGCTACCAATTTTAGTAGTTAGTTCGTCAGAGTCATTCAGAGACACTCGAAGAGCAGCTGCCCTTAAGGGGTTTTTCCATTTTTTCTGTTCTTGTTGTTATTTTTTTTATTGTTTGGCTGGTAGTAACTTCTTTATTTTTTTTTATCTGTTTGTATTTTGACTATAAACTCCATCCACTCTTTTTTTTTTTTTTTTTTGTTATTCCTCGGTGTTTTAGCGTTCTGTCGTCCAACACGAAAAAAATAAAAATAAAAACGTTAACGAAACGGAAACTTGGCTGCATGGGATTTTATATTTTCGAATTGATTTAAAGTTCTCTCCTCTGTGCATCTCATCTCTTCTGACAGTTTTTGTTAACACGAGTTCCTTTGAGTGTTGCCTATAAAATGCCTAAATGGTTTGAATTGTTTGTAGTATGCGAATATAAAATATTTATTTATTTTTTTTTGGGGGATATATTATATAATAAATACTTTATTATGTGATGTGACAGTCTCTCTGTTTGTTTGTTTGTTTAATTTTGATTATGCATATGAAACATTTTGTTGTTTTTTGGTTGTAAAAAGTTGAATAAAATATTTATTTGTAAAAATTTTATTTTGAAGAATAATTTACTATTTTTGATTTTTTATGTAGATTTAGGTTTTTTGGTTAGTTGAAGCTATATTGTTGATTTGGTTTAGGTTATTGAATGATGATGATGCTGATACATTGAATGATTGAAGTGAAGTTTTTGTTGAAACCAAATATTAAGTTAAGATTTATTGTTGTAGTTTTTATTCGATGAATTTTAAGCTGTCTGATTATTTCGAAAGATAACTAGTTACAGACAGCAGTAAAAAAAATAGGAATAGGTCTGTATTGGGGCTACATTATAAATATCATGCACAAAAATAGTAATAAAAAATTTTATAAAAGTCCAAAATTTTGGTAGGTGTGTGTTTTTTATGCAAAATTCAAATTGGGTAAAAAACATATCTTACTATATATCACCCTGTAAACCACCACTATAACGTATAGCCCTATACAAGCTTACCTCTCATTTTCGGATGTTTTCAAGAATCTCGTATTGTATCAGACCATTGATCTCCACCCATTCCATCTCGAAGTGCTATCTAAATCACAGATTTGTTTGCCTGATATTTAAGCTTCCACCAAAGTTAACATTTTCCTGGTTCTGTATTAAAGGTTACCACTTAAAATCGGTTGATATTGATCTGCCTTTAAATTTTATAACATAACTGAGTGTAAATTAAAATTCAAACAAAACAAATTGAATTGAACTGAAATAAACAATTTAAGTGTTTCAATATTTACATTGAAAAGCAAAAAAATGAATGTTAAAAATTTTAGGATTTAAACAAAAAATAAAAGAAAAAACATTTATCGAGTTATAGCGCAGGTCAACACAAAATGCAATAAATTAAAAAAACAGAAACAATGACAAAATTTTCTATTAACAAAATTTCGACAACAAAATAAAACAAAACAAAACAAATCGTTTTGAACATTTACACAAATGCACAAATCTATCTAAAAGCAGCAGTTTGCTATGCAACAACAACAAAAAAAAAAAAAAACAACAACAACAAACAAAAACAAGCAAAAAAGCATTGAAATATTTAAGCATATTTGGCTTGGGAAAATCGAGAAAATCGGTGCTGTGCCCGGGAATTTTACTAAATCGAAAAGTGTGTAAATGGCAACAACAAAACAAAACGAGTGAGCGAGATAGAAAGAAAGAGAGAGTGAGGGAGAGAGAGAAATATATGTAGATTATGCGAAGAAAGAGGAGACTGGCTACGAGTGTAGTAAAGGCGCGCGTGTAAGCGGCAAAAAGTTAAAGTAAAAATGTATTTTGTTGTTGTTGCTACTGATTTGGCTTGCCACATGCAACAAAAAAGCCAACAACAACAACGACAGCAATAAAAAAAGGAAAACAGAAAGAAAAGCGTCAGAAAATACTAACACAAATACAAAAATTTACAAACTTATACAAGCGAGCTGTGTTCTAAAACTTTGCACACGCACGCACACATACAAATGCAGAAAAAGAAAGAGACAACAAATAGATTGTGTATAGACGTAGCAAAAGTGTAAAAGAGTAAGTTGCAGCTTCGTGCAAAGTTTCAATGCCGCCAGCCAGGGTGAAAATGCTTTTTCGTCGTATTTGTAACAAATTTCACTGCTGTCTTTCTTTGTATGTATGTATTTGTGTGTGTGTGTGTGTGTGTGTGTATGTGCATCTTTGCTTAGTGTTTACATGTGCTTTTCACTATGTGTATGTGTATCTGTGTGTGTGTGTGTGTGCTTCGAGGGTGCCATAAGCGGTTAAATTTAACATTTCTGCTTGCTCATTTATCGCATATTGCAGGCTGCCTGCCTGCCAGCTTGGCATGGCATGGCATGGCTAACGGAAACCGGAGATGCGTACTGAAGCTGAAGCTGCCAGAACGATAAGGATACCGTCGCGCCATTCAGTCGTTATAAACTGTAGCACTAAAGTAAAATAAAAAAAAATCGCTTTTACACTGAAGATGCTTTTAAAAGCTATCGATTGCATTAATAGTTTTAAAAATCATTTTTATTTGCTTGATTATTTATGTTTTTTAAATGATCTCTGATGCTTCTAACTGTTTTTATATGCAGCTTCAAAATTAAGCAGAAGATTGTTATTGTATTTTCTTAAAACCTTCGAATAACTATTAATTGAAAAACATTTTCTAAACTGAGTTTCTATGTTTAACCACGTCTATCTGTCCCATTGATCTTGGAGCCTTATATTTTTAGATATTTTTACTAGTCCTTTTTAATGTCATAGCCCTAAATTTTGTTTATCAAGTTTGTGCAAATGTATACATAGAACAGGCAGAACAGAACATAATAGACACTATAAAGTATTCTTGATCAGCATTGCAAGGAGAGTCGATCTAGCTTTGTTCGTCTGTCCTGCTGTCTACCGTATAAGCGAGATTATCTCGGAGTCTATAAGGGATAAGGTTACTATGTTTGAAAATTAACTCTCCTGTGCCATGAAGTGGTCACATAGAAACGGTTTTTCTCTAGTCCCATTTTAAGAGGTAGCCCCCATACAAATCTACCCTAAAACTTTGGGTCTTGTTATAAAAACTTATTTGTTTCTTATTCTAGGAACTTCAAATTTAGTATAAATTATGCCTATGAAATGAAATATCCCAATATGGGTAGTACCAAAAAATTTTAGGTATAGCCTCCATAAAAATTTTGCATCATTTTTTCGAAGTTTTTGTATCAAAATCCAATACAATAAAGTATGGTACTAAAATAAGACTTAACTTAAGATACATAAAGATTGGATATGCAGTTGAGCATACTCGACTTCAGCGTTCTTTCTTGTGAAACATAATTCTTTGTGTTAATTTTCTTTGATATTACGTATACGACATGTGTCAAACATTTTCCTAAAAGATCGATGGGCATCATTTTGCATTTTATAGAAAAATCTGCTCTTAAGCAAATATTACGAGTAAGCGTGCTGTTTAGTGTATTTAGAAGAACCAAAATTTAACTTAAGAGTTTGGCTTTGATTTTATCGCAGAATAGCTTCATTTTATGCCCTACAAAAAAAAAAAAATAATAAAAAATGTATGCTTATATTTTTGAATAGAATTTTGAGTGCATGCAGCGAATTTTAATGAAACTATTTTCAGCTTACATCCCATTGCATGCATACGAGTGCGTGAGTTTGTGGCCAATTTTTGCATTTAAGTTGAAAACTTACCCTTATAAATACGCATTGAATACCTGCTGAACACGCTATAGACCCATGCAAAAGTGAATCTCTTGCATTAATTATGCCGGTTCGTAGAGCAGCAGCATAATGCGTTTGTTGAATAAATGGAATGCAGGGTTGCTTTACAGGACGCTTTACAGCATGACAACCCTGAACGAGAGTGACATGAGTTTTGTACTGTGTTTCGTCTGTCTGTCCGTCTGCTGTGCTCTTCCCTTAAATAATTTTAAAAAACTTTACACAAAAGTGTCAACCTTCATGCGTTGAACGTTCGGTCGGTCGGTCGGTCGGTCGTTCGGTTGGTAATTGTATTTGTAATTTAAAATGTCTGCAACGCATAGTCTATGAACTACGATTCGATCGAGGGTTGCTTGCTTGCTTCTGTGTTTTACTTGCACAATGCAGAAAACCTTTCATGGGATGCTGCAAAATCCCTTTGTGTGCATGAAAAACTATTATTCATTTTTTGGCTTGTGTTGTTGCTGAGTTGCAAGTTTCGACTTTCGGTTTTCTGTTTGATTTTCTGCGTTTCTTTTTCATTTATTTTTTAACCTTTAGTCATATGTATGACCGTGCTTTATAGTATATCCCCCTGAATAGTTATCAACTGCTGCTGCTGCTGTTGCCTTCTGTACATCAACAGGCATCGTGAATGAATGAATGAATGAATAAATGAATGAATGTCCTTCACACTGCTACGACTGCTGCTGCTGCTGTTGCAAATAAATGAAAAATAAAACTCAGCATCATGCATTCAATGCGCTTGTCTGCTTGCCTGCTTGCCGTTCGCGTACTCGTTTTCACATTTATGCATATTTAAACACGTCTTTTTTCGTCGTTCTCTGTTTTTAGTTCAGGTTGCTTGGTTTGCTCGGTTGCTCTTGATGTCCTCGTTCTCGTTGTCGCCTGACTTGACAGTCTACTGCGGGAAGCTTACGAAAATAAAAATATAAAAAAAATGTTGCATAAATTTCAGCGTACTCGTTCTTATATTCATGCATCGTTCTCGTCGTCGTCGTCGTCACCGCCTTCGTCCTGTACGTTCTTTCACATTTCGCACTTTCAACTTTGACTTGACTTGAAAGTTTTAACCAGTCGTCAAATTTGACTCTTTGCAATTTTATTTTATTTTATTTTATTATTTTTCTGTAATGAATGAAATATATTTTTTATATTTTTTAAATATTTTTATTTGTTTTATAGTTTTTGCTTGTATAAAGTCGAATTTTTTTACGCTTTTTGTTCAAAGTTTGAAGTTAATTAAGGGAATTTTGAAAAACCAAAACTTTTATAGTAAAAGATTTCATTAAGTAAATTTTTTTGAATAGCTTAAAATATTATTTTGCTGTTTAAATGGAACCAGCTATAAAGTTTGCTTGCATTTATATAAATTCTCTTTTATGAAAACATTACTTTGCTTATTAAACCGATATAATAGTCCTGTCTTTAAATGAAGTTTCATACTTTTCTTTGTTTTCATTGGCTTCTCTTTTTCCTATTTTAAATCTATCGGTCTTGTTCTCAAATTCACTTTCACAAAACTTGATCGAAATTTGAAATAATAAAACTTATTGTCTTGGACATAGTTTAAGAAATCTTAAATTTTGATTAATTTGATTTTGAAAAATAATTTAGTTTGATTATCTGAAAGGTTTTTATTATTTCCACTTTTGAACAAATTTTTGCAAGTGAAATTGAGAATAAGGCTGTATTATTAATTTTTAATTTAAATAAAACATGTATCTCGGTTCATCTGCACTGTTGTGTACTGTATGAGACAACTAATCTCGAAATCTTAAAATTAAGATTCTCCAGAGAGCTTTTATGGGAATATTTTAATTATTTTAAAACATTTTAAACTTAAGCTTTTCTCGGGCACAACTAGGCTAAAATCAGTGTGCAGGTCACACGCCTGAAATGCCCCATTTTATGTTTATACATATTATATTTTTATAAGATCTTTTGTACTCTTATAGCGTATAAATGCGTCGTGTATGTTTCAAATTAGTACTTCATTTAGATTTTTTTTTTTTGAATTTTTATTGAAATGTTTTGACATAATTCAACGTCACTTGAGACCATTTTAAGTGTTTTCGTATTTAAATATTTATTTGTCGAGTCAAGTACTTTTTGCTTTGACGACTCAATAATATTTTGGTTTAATTTAAATTTTTTTTTTTTTGTTTTCATGTTTTTTTTTTTTTTTTTTTAATTTATTTCAATTGCATTAAAAATTCCACAAGTTTTTGTTTTAACCCCGAAAAAAAAAACGCACTCGAAACTGCCTTTTGTGCGTAACATTAAAATATGTTTCTCATCATACACAATTTTGGCATTTTATATTTCATTTAGGAGAGCGTTTGAGTTAAATTGATTTACAGTTGAACCTTTTACAAAATAAGTACTTCAAAATGGGGTTAAAATAGACACATCAAAGCGAAATATCAGCTAAAATATTTCAAAAAAAGAAAGAGTTTTGCGCTTTTTAGTAAATTTAATTTTTTCTAACAGGGTTGTGTCACACAAAATCTTTTTTGTTTTGTTTTTAAAACTCTTCAAATTCAATGAAATAATGAATATAATTCACAATTAGTTCAAACATAATTTTAAAAAATAAATATAGTTTAAACTAATTGTGAATTATATTCATCAATTCTTTGAATTTTAAAAGAGATTTGAAAGCATACAAAATAGATTTTGTTGACACCCTCCTCCTGTATTAAACGAAATCGAAGGTTGCTAATTTTATTTATTTAGAACTGTTTTTATGTATAATAAAATTTTTAAAAGAATTTTTTGTATAAATATTTTAAACTAATTTTCAATGTTTTCTCTCTTTTATTTGCAGGTGAGTTCATTGACATTTTCTTGGGGTTTTTTTTTATACATTTTCTGCGTTGCTGCGTTTTGTGCGCTACACTGCGCGTGTCACAAGATCATAAGTTAAGTACAAAACCATAGAATTATTTATTTAAACAAAAAAGTAATAATAAAGTACACGAATACGAGTATGAGTAGTTGTAGCAGATACTCATTAAAGTTAAAAAGAAATTATTATTTTTTTACCCTAAAGCGGATGTCAGTGTGTGACTTTGACACATGAAACACATACACACTCACACATGAATACATAACGCTACAATTTAATTATCTCTTTGACGCAATAAAAATCGTCACAGTAGTACTCACGACTTGAAGTCATAAGAAGAACAAAGATATTAAAAGACATTTAAATGCGAAAAAAATGTTAATTTGGGCACTAAAAAATATTTGGTAGAATAGTTTTAAGACTTTTTGCATAGATTTTAGTTAAAACTGCTTAAACAAAGCGGCTGCTGCTACTTTACTTTAAAAAAAAAAAAAACGCTTACAGTTTAATGTACTTTACGCTCCAACGCATAAGCTAAGCGTTAAAGCAAGTGTTTAGATACTTTTCTTTAGCTGTGGGTGGTGGGGAATGATATAAAATAGAAGAAAAAAATTGTATAAATAAAAAAAGGGGAAAGACTTGAGACTTGAGTTGCTTGCTGTCATTTGCAGTTTAATTTTAATTGAACTCTGACTTGAACTTTATTTTTATTGAACTCTTCTAATAGAGCAATAGATTTAAGCAACATCTAACTCGAGTATCTTTAAGTAGTGGAGCCACTAAATTTGATACTTATTGTAAGAATCTTCGGTTATTATTATAGAATTCATGCAGATATTGCATCTCATAGAAGAAAATATGCATTTTAATAATCAGAAGAAGCGCATTTTTTTAACATTATGAGTCATTGTACTGAAAAAAGGGAATGAAGCTAATTATTTTTTCTGGAAATATAAATTTGATTTCTGTCTGCATACAACATATGACAAGCGAAGACACTAAATCACCTTTTGCGCATCACTTGCCCCCCGCGTTGTAGTTGTATATTTGATTCGCAATTGCACAGTCACTGACTCATTTATTTATTTTGTTTAGCTGACTTCAAGCATGTATCTAAGTATTTTTTACTAAAGTACACCAAACACACACACACACACACACACACACATTTATACACAAATGCTGCCAGTTGTAGTGTCAGAGTCCAAATCTAATTGTTTTGTGCGCTTCAGCGATCTCAGTCGTTGACGCAGTCAACGCTTTTTTGTTTTGCTGCTGCTTTAGAGTTCAATCCACTTTACCTTTTTTTATATATTTGTATCTGTTTCTGTTACGCTGTGTGTATCTTTTTTACTTATTTCTCTCTTTTTTTTTTTTGCACTTGTGTAAATTCTTTTTAATTTATACCAAATTCCAAGCAACACACGCTCCCTGGTATAAGAAGAAGAGGAAAAAATAAATGAGTCAAGTTGAAATACAACGCAACAAGTTCAACTTTAAACCTTTTTATTTAAATTAATCTTTCTTTTTTTTTTTTTGTTGCACATTAGACTAACTCGTTCATATTTTTATTTTGCTACGAAATGCTATGGAAATTATTTCATCTAGTAGCATTTCTATTGCAGTTCAATGCACTTTGAATATTTTAATTGTTATTTTTTTTTTAAAGATGCATTAAAACTTGTACAAATTGATTTGCTTAAAAGTATTTCCATTTATGCCCATTTTTATGGATTGTATTAAGGTTTATAGTTATTTTTTAAGTGTTTTGGTTTTAGCTCTTTTTTTTTCGAAATGATCAATAAGCATAAGAAAAGTATTTAAGCGGCTTATAGAATTATTTTAAACACTTTGGTGCATAAATTGCTAATGGAGAATGCATAAATTATTTACAAGAATATTTCTACTGGTTTGTGGCTAATTATAAAGTTAATTGGTAAACAGGTAATAGCAATATAGAACTTTTGTTTATTGACTGCACAGGCAAATTTGCCTGATCGGTCTCTGCTCGAGAGTAACATTCCACTTGGTAGCTTGATCTCTTCATCTTTTACCGTTGACTTTGAAAACATAAATCTAAATCGGTAGATTATTCTAAATGTTAAAGCAGTTCATAAATTAAGCAATTGCTCAACACTTTTAGAGTACATAACACAAAATGACACTGATCTCATAGCTCTAAACTCTGCTTAATGTATCTGAGGCATTGTGATAGTCTAAAAGATACTTAGTCGCTCTCATTTGCCTTTGCTATTCAATTTGTAATACATCCGTGAAAATATTTCCCCCGCTGATGCAAACCAATTTTAAATCTAAAAAAAAAAAATACCAAAAAGCTACATTTAATTTCGCTTTCATAATTTCACTTCAATTTGTCTAAACATTAAATCCGATGATGTCACATCTTGCATTGCAATATTTCTTAAAACATTTATTTTTTTTTTTTTTTTTTTTTGCAATTAAAAATAAAAGCACTTGCAGCATTGCAAAGTAAAACTAAAAACGAAACGAATTGAAATGAACAAAAAAAAAAAAAAAAAAACCATTAAAAATCATTAAATGTTTAAAAAGAGTAGTCACAACGAAATAAATGCGCTACGCTTAACGAAGCAAAACATTTTTTGGCCAAAACAAAATACTTTGTAGCAAGAAGAAGAAGAAGAAAAAGAAGAAGAGGAAAACAAAAATACAACATACAAAATAATAACAAGGAAAATCGTAGTTGTTTTATTTATATTATTAAAAAAAGTGCATTGAAAAACATATAAAAACTGCACATGAACATTTCACAATTGTAGCAAAAAAAAAAAAAAAAAAAAAAAAAAAAAAAATGATTTTCCGCAAACAAAATTTGTGTTGGCAAAAAAGAGTGATTTTTGAGTCGCATTGTGATTGCTGCGACTTAGCGACTTCAGTGATTCCTAAACAGGATTAATGTTTGCGAAGAGCGATACACAAAATCACCGATAACAGAACAGATTCACTGAGAAACAAGAAAATCGCAAATCACTACTTTCATTGCGTTTAAATCATTACAGAAACACCTGAAGAGATTTTTTTGGAGCATTTGTTATATGAAAAACTGAACGGAAAATGTAAAAAATTTTGTAACTTTTTTAAAAACTTTGTAAGAGTTTTTAAGCAAAACCGAAGCAAATGCTGTCAAGTGAAATAATATTTCAATAATAATAATAATGCGACTCGATAATGTTGACTCTTTGATGCTAAAAATGATGTAAGGAAAACAATGTTTTTGATATTTGCATATTCATATGTAACACTCGATTTGAATCATATATTTTACAGTCGTCATTTTTTTTTTTTTTTTTTTTTAGACAATTTCATATAATAATAAAGAATGCGCTAAAAGGCAAAAAAAAAAAAATTGTATAATAATGTAGAGTAATTTTTTTATATTTTTTCGACTATTTCGGAACTGTTTTGAGTGTAGCTTTTAGCGGTCAAACGCTAATGGTTGACACACAAACAAAATGTTTATATCTGGTTGCCTACTTTGGCTTTAGATCGTCGTCGCCGTCGCCATCGTCGTCATCGTTGTCGAATATTTAAGATTAAATAATATCAAAACACATTTTGTTTGAAGTTTCATATTTATACGCTTTATTGTTTTTTTTTCATTTTTTTTTTTATTAAATGCATTTTAACCCTATTTAGACGCTTAAGTGCTGGGTCACAGCTGGCACTGTGCTTTGAAGTGCTTAAAAAATAATTGAAAAAAAAATCAAATAATTTATTAAAATAATTTAAAAGCGGAAAACGTTTCGGCTGCTCTTTCGGCTCTTTTCCGTTTGTTAAATCTGTTGTGGCTAACATAAAAACATACTAAATAATACCAGTTTCTTTTTTGATTGCATTTGTACCCGAAATATTTCGGGGACTTTTTTTGTTTTATTTTTTTATTGCAGCGAGTCCCTTAAAATGTAGGCCTAGTATAATAAAACCATATAAAAAAGCAATACATTTATGTATTGGAAAATTAGAAAATCGACTCCTTACATAAACGAATTCCAATGCATTGTTTTAGTGGAATTTTAATTTACTTGCATTGTTGCCTTTCAAATGAAACCGATTCGGGACTCATCAGTTGAATGGTTTCAACGTCCATAGCGGACATAGAAATACATTTGCTATTTTATGGTAGAGTTATGGACAACTTCTTTTTATTTTTGCATTTTTTTTGCTTATAGATTTAATAATTATTTTCCTCATGTACTCCACTGTGCAATTTACATTAGGTTACACTGAGTCAAACTGCAACTGCATCATATGCATATGTATATATGCTGTGCCTTATTGTCTGCTCTGATTTGGACTCTTTATGCCTGTAAAGTCATTTTTTTTTTTACCGTACAGCAAAGTAATGTTTATCTCATAAGCTTTTATTTTTATTACTATTACGTCGACGAAATGGACGTCATTGTATGCAGTCGTCGATCGATGCATGAGCTTAACAACCGTCTGTCTGTCTGTCCGTCTGTCTGTTTTTTGTATGCATAACATTTGGGTTTGCATTTTGGTTTGCTTAATCATTTTTTAGTTTTCGGGTCAGCAGCAGCAACAGCAGCTAGAGTCAAAAGATACAAAAATAAATAAGATCTCAAAAAAATATATTGATCGAACTTACCAACTCTGCGGACTGACAGCTGCCAAATGTATACAAGACCATAGTCGTCGGACGTCATCATTTAGATGTAGTGGACCAAGTGTTTTGTTTGTTATTATTGCTGCTGTAATATGCAAAATATGAATCAATTTAACTCTGCATTCAAAGTGCTTTTGGTGCTGCATATAATTTGTATAAGCAGCTTAGAGCGTCGTCGTCGTTGTCGTCGTCACACAAAGGGCAATCAAATCAATCAACGCCTTTACTCTTTTATAACTCGATTTTCAAAATATAATTCGTTTTTCTTTTCTTATTTTGCGCAATTTGAAACTGATTAATGTTGAACAATTCATCAATTTATCAGCAGCTGTGTGTGTCTTACAAAGCGCGTGCGTGGCTAGCCTTTTTTTCTTTTCCAAGCTAAAAATAAGATTGGATTCTTTTTGGGGTTGTTGGTCGCTTGGTCGGTCGTTTGGTTTGGTTTCGGGTAGCGGTGACAGCTGTCACTTTTATTGTTGGCTTAAGCATTTTAATTTTAATGCATTAAGGAAGGAAAATGAGTCTTTATTTATGTGGCATTTTGTAATATAAATTTGTATATTTTCTGTAAGAGAAAAAAATTTATATGTATATAAATTTATCAGCTAACTCATTTTACATTTTTGTCAACATTTCAACGCGCACGAGACAGACAAACGGACGGACGGACTGACAGACAGACAGACGGCAAGATTGTGAGCCAAAGTGGGTTAGTAGCACACTCGGAACCAGAGACAACTTAAACAACTTCAACGACGACGTCAACAACGTCAACAACAGCAACAACTTTGAACGTTCTCCAAATTTATATAATTCTGTTTTTTTTTTTGTATCTAGATACTTTTTTTTATATATTTTTTATTTTGCGTTCGCTTGACTTTTGTGACTCAAAAGTATTTATTCATTTATTTTTTTTTTTTTTGGTTAGCATTTGTTTAGAATTGTTTATGCTGTTTGTGGCATTTGTTTTATAAATTTTTTTTTTTCTGTTATTTGAAAAATATGTTTTCTTTGACATTTTGCAAGTTTTTATAGAAATCTGCTGCTGCATTGTTTCTCTTTTTGTACAATTATCATTCAAGGCCGTCACTGTTCTATTTTAACAGCTGAGCAGCTTGCTACTTTGTAGACTGGTTGTCTGATTGTCTTTTTTGTTTGTTAATGCAATTAGCTAATTTTTTTTTTTTTTTGTAATTTTATTTAAAAGTTTTGACAAAAAAATTGAAAAAAAAAAAAAAATCAAACTCCTACTCAAGGTGTGAGGTAATTTTTCATCAAAAATTATAAATTCGTTTGACTTTTTTTTTTTTTTTTTTTTGTATTTCGGGTGCGGTTTCTGATTTAAAAGATTTACTTTTTGGGGTGGGTGTGCAAAACATAATTGTTAATTAAACTGAAATGTTTTCTTGCAATTAGTATTTTTTTTTTTTAGTTTTACCTTCGATAATTGCATTTAAAAATTTGCATAACAATTTTGTTACGAAAACTTGTTGCAGCTGCTTTATTTTGAATAGATAATTTGCATTAGTCACAATGAGCAGCTTCATTCTATGATTAATGGGTTATATTTGAATAATTTAAGTAAAAAGCCCCCACATTAATCGTTGTTGTTATTTGTCGTAACCTGTCAGCGATTTTGAGTCATGGAGATATATTATTTTTTCTAAACCCTTTTAAATTTGGGCTGGTTATGATTCGAATTGAATTACTAGAACATAGCCCCATACAAATTTATCACAATGACTAATAATTTAAAAGAGATCTTTATATTACACAGAACCCACAATTTTAAGAACCAGAGACTGCTAGGACACGGTGTTCCTAAATGATTATGACACGCTGACTTTAAATGTGTGCTTTACTTCTCCAAGGTTTTCTTTTCTTTCATGGTTTTCGAGATATTCTAAACTAAAAAATTTGGGGTTGTGTTAGAATATGTCGATTTGGTATAAAAGTTTTGTCCCAATTCCGCCTGTCCCGAAAAAGAATTGATTTCTCGATTTTAAAATTTTTTCGATCTCGCTCAATCTGGTAAAAGTTTTTTAGGAATCGAGGTATTCCTGTCCGTTGCCCATTTCTAATCTCGAAAGTCATTTTGTAAAGTGTCTCTTCGGTGCCTGTAAATCTATTAGGAATAGAATTTTTCAAAATTTTTTATTTATTTATATATTTTTTTCCATTACAATAAAACTTATTTTCATTGAAGAACTTTTACATCATTTTTTTTTCTTTTTTTTTTTTTTTCTTAAGAATTAAGACAAACAAAACAAAATGCAATAAGAAGATGAAAAAAAGAAATGCAACTATAAACGTCTCGTCTCGTTGCATTCATTCGTTTGCAATAAGAACTTTGTAAATATTTCCGCTGTGTTCTGTTATTCGCTTGCTGCCCGCTTTCCGCTTTCGCTCGCTACACCTGAGACATTACGCGGAATTTTTATTTGTTTCCAACATTTTGACCTAGTTTTCTTCTAAAGAAACTGAAGCAGCAGCAGCAGCGTCGTTGTTTTTGTTATTGTTGTTGTCATATGCTATTTTACTTTTCTTACGCTTACAATTTTCACTTGCCATTTCCTTTTCTTTTTTTTTTTTTGTGAATAGTAAGAAAATTATTTTTCTATTGCTTTTGGTAAATATTTGAAATAGTTTTAAAATTGAAAAAAAGTTTTAAAAAATGTAAATGTTTTAAATCATTTTAAAATATATTTATTTTTTTTTTTTACATTATCGCTGCTGTTCGTTCGAGAGAGCGAGCGCATGTGTTGAACTAAAAGCTTAATTGATAGCAACGAAACGTGTATCAAAGGTGTAAAATGATAAATTGTGAAAGGCAGTGGTGGGGTCAGCGGAATAGTAACAACGTAACTGGTTGTTTTACAAGTGCTTTTTTTTTTTTTTGTTGTATACGAGTCATATGTTCTCAATTATTAATGCAAATAGCCATCAGCTGTGTGCACAATACTGGAAAAACAAGAAAGAATATTGTAGTTAGGGATGGCAGATAAAAAGTAATTAAGCGATATAAACAATAAATACCAATTTTACGATTAATTGTGCCATCTCTAATTGTAAATAGATGAGTATGATCGACTGGTAATTAGTTCTTAAATTAGTCTTATTTCGAATGAAAAATATTGTAAATAACTATAATTATATTATTATGATTCATTGAAATATTGAATATAATTCGCAATTAGTTTAAACACTATTTAGAAAATACAGTTTATTTTCATTAAAAGAAAATTAACATTATTGAAAGCGAACAACTGCTTACCATATGGCTTAAAAACATTCAGTGATGGCTTAGTGATTGCTTTACATAAGATACACAGAACACTGATTGCTATTCACTGTAACAATAATTTGAAATGATTGTCAGGTCTTCTGCCTTTTGCAGAAACTTATCAAACACTTTTGTTGCGCGTGTATAGGGTATCGAAACGTATGTAAAATAATGACAAGCACAAACAAAAAAAAAAAAAATAATAAATAAAAAAAAAAAATAAACAAAATCGAATATAAAAGTAAATACGTAGAACCGAAGCTTTATTACCCGTCAAACGCATCTTATTCAGCACTTTTGTGTATAAGATTTTTTTTTTATATTAATCTGTTCTTATTCAGAATGACATAAGAAGTATTCCTTTTGTACTAAATTTGAAATCAATAAGTTCAAAAATTAAATTTTTTTTTTACATAAAATCTTTAAAATGGGCGCTAGGTTTGTATGGATGCTATACCTAATAATGGACATTGGTTTTGATATACAAAGTAATAGACCCCTCTGTAGAAAAGTTTACGTTTAAAATTACAGGCCAATAACTTTAAAGCTGAGCGAATAAATTGAATTGCAGCAAACAGACGGACAGACAGGCGGAAGGATATGACTAGATAGATTTGTCTCCTAGAGCTGGACAAGAATATAAATGTTTATTCCTTATACGGTCTACGGTGCTGGTTTAAATGTGTTAAAAACTTTACGACAAAATGATAATGCCCGTTCTTACTATGAACATGAAGCGTATAAAAAGAATTTTATTTTAAAAAAAAAAAGTACAAAAAAAAAATATACAATGACAGAAGCAAACGTGCTCGCACGTTTTTGTGTCATGTGCATTTGTGTTTTGTAATACAAATAAAAAGAATGAATAAAATAAATATATATAAATAAAATATAAAAACAAAATTACAAAAAAAAAATAATAAATAAAAAAATAAAAAGTAAAAAAATATAGTTTGAGCAAATAAATATGAATAAAATACAAAAATTTAAATTCAAATTAATAGAAAAAAAATAATTAATGATAACGCAAATAAGGCATAAAATAATAAATCATTTAGTTTAGTTAATGTTTTTTTTTCTTGTAATATATACACGGCTTTTTAGCAGCAACTTGAAATATTTATTTGCATATAATAACCCTGCGGTCAGCTGTTACGCATTAAAATTGTCTGCTGAAAGTTTTACTATTTCAAATAGAAAAGCAAAGCTAAGTGCAACTTACGCAAGTAGAAAATATAAAAATAAAAATGTTTAAAGTTTAAATTTTAATTAATTTTTTTTAAAGAAAAACAGTGCAGTTGCGTATTATTTCTATCTCTTTCTTGCTTAAACTTTTAAAACCAAAGCACGAAGTTAACTGCTCTACATTCTACACACTTACAACATATGTATGCACTGCTTATGTTTTTTTTACTATTTTCTACTTAAATTAGTTTTTAATTTTACAATTTTCTATTTGAAATAAGTTTTGCTGTTGTTGTTGTTATTTTCTATTTGAATTAGTAAAATCTAATTTCACTTTAAAGAATTTAAAACAGTAAATCAGTTTATAAGGTTTTTTCTTGATAGTTAATAATTTTTCATTAGCTAATACTTGTTTCTATCTCTTTTGCTCTCTCTTACTTTATAACAATTTTCCCTCACTAGATTTGTTGTCTTTATGAAAAGTGGGTCTTGTGTTACAAAATATAAACGTATGCAATGAATGTGCTACAAATGAAAGCCAGTCAGCCATCTAGTCAGACATACTATATGTATCTAACATACTCATATGTAGTACATGAATCGAGGTACACATTTACTATAATATTTACATAGCCAGCAACTCTGTCGCCAGCTGTGTTGTCTGCGCTCCGCTTACTTTGTTTGCCTCCCCTTTTAAGCATTGCAACCGCAAGTTGCACTACCAATTTGCTTTGATGTTACACAAAATAAAAAAAATAAAAAACTAAAAGAGCAAGCAAAATAATAACTCTAATCAAAAATGGAGTAAACCAAATAAAGAAGCGCTACAACTTTTACATGCTGAACTAAAATATGCAAAATATATTTTTTTGGTTTAAAAAAAAAAAAAAAAAAAAAAACGTTGTGCAAAAGCGCAAATAAAAGATAGCTTCGCGCTTGGTTTTATTCTGGACTGCTTTGACGTTGTTTGGACTCTGTGGCAAGTTTTGTAAGCGCTTAAAAATAAACTTTTGAATAAACAAGTTGCATGAATGCATCTCAAATATTGAATTGACTTTTGTGACGATACAGAGGAGAAAATTTTTTTTTTTTTTCGAAAATAATCAAGTTAAGCAAAAGTTAAACACGCGCTATAAAAATTATTAATAAATAAAAATAATAATAGACTATTAACTAAAACAAAAAAAAAAAAAAAAGAGCGTTGCCGCTAATTGTTATTACACCAAACCAAAAACACAGACGTTGAAGACGTTGAAGTTTTAAGTCAAAAAAAAAAAAAAAAAAAAAAAAGTTTATATGAAAAAATATAAAACTTAACTGCTGTGCTGTGCGCGGCATTTGACCTTTCTGCGGGGCATTACAAAATGGTTAAATTAATAATAGTGCTTAGCTAAAGTTGGTTTTGACAAATTGTATTTTATGTATTTTATGCTTTAGGCCTGTAATATTGTAGATGACTGGAAATAGCTTTAAAGAAAAAAAAAAAAAGAGCAAATAGATGTGAATCGATTAGAGAGGCTTAGCGTGGCGCCTTTAAGGCGAAATCTATAACTGATCACTTTTATTTTGAATATTTTTAACGCAACTTCTTCATCTTATTAAGTTGATTTGACATTCACAACAAAGCTAGTGTTTTAAAAATGTAAAATTTGAAAATATATGATATAAGTTGTTCACAAGGTCATGCAATAGTGAATACATGCAACATGTAAAATGCAAAAGTGCAAAATGTAATAGTGCAAAATGCAATAGTGCAAAAATGCAAAAGTGCAAAAATGCAATAGTGCAAAAATGCCATAGTGCAAAAATAAAACATTGTGCAACTTTGCACTATCAGCTGTTTGAGACTTTAGTTTTTGTTAAAGTGCAATTAATTTTTTATAAATTCATTTTTATTTTACATTTTTGCAATATTGCACGTCTGCAAAACCTTGTGCATACCTTTATCTGTCGTCTTCTTGTCGCCTCTTGCTATTTATCTTCATCTATGCAAAAAAATTTTTAACTTCTTTGTTTATTTTAATGTGCAAAAATGCTAAATGAAAAATGCTTATAGCTGGTTAAATTTAATATGCTGCTGCAAGCGTCGTGAAAACAAAAAAAACAAAAAAAAAAAAAAAAAAATTACCAAGAGTTGTGGCACAACAATTACAGGACTAAGTAGCAGCAATATGCACAAAATACAAAGTTGTCTTTTGTATTTGATTGCGCGTTGCGTTGTTTGTGTCATTAAAAACAGCAGCCAGCCAGCCAAGTACAAAACTTAGTGCGTGGGTTGACTTCTTCTTAAACACAGGCGACTACATGCGCTTGGCTCTCATTTATGCGCGTTTAAATAGATTTTAATTAACAGATATGCATATTAAAATCTTTACTTGTTACAGATAATGACTCAATAACATGAACTTGTAGCTGGTGTTGTGCTGCCAAATGACGGCAAGCAAGCAGCAAAGCGATAAAAGCTGCCGACTCTCAAACTCCTAACACGGCGTCAGCTTGACGTGTATTCGAAAAAAAAAATTAAAAAAAAAAGAAAACCCGCTAGATATGCCAAACCGAAATGCAAATGTGCAAAGCACGATGCTGACAACAATCAGCGTAGAGTAGCAGTAAAAATAATTGCGCACAGCTGTCTGCCTTGTTGCCTGCCTGCCTTGTTGCCTGTTTGCCTATTTGCTACTTGAGAGCGCCCTCTGGCATTGGGCAACAACGTGCGAGGGGGCGGGCGGGCGTTAGGCGATGCTGTAAATGACAGCGTGCAGTAGCATTCAAATTGCCTAAATCTTGAAATCCTGTGTAACCATACTGTGTGTGTGTGTTATTTGTGTGTGCGTGTAGTGTAAATGCTGCCAACTTGTGTGTAGGTGTTTAATCGAGCGCGTCTTGAACACTTTAGCTTCAACTCATCGAATGCAGATTTTAAAGCTGTCGCTCGTTGTGATTATTACTGGCATTCAGTAGTAGTGTATATCTCGCTCGCTAAGTTTTGGTAAGTTCGTTGAGGCATCCCTCATGCAATGAAGCTGAAGCTGCTGCTGCTTTTTTTTCGTCGTCGTCTTCTTCTTCTTCTGTTATTCCTAATACATACTTTGTGCTTATGGAATGGTGGAAGTCAGTCAATGCGGCAAAGCATTTTTGTGCGCTGCGACAAGTGTCATTACGTCAAGTGTTGTTCGTGTTCGTTCATTCATTTCATTCGTTTCGTTTGGTTTCGCTTTGCTTTGCAATTGCTGCTTGCTGCTTGCCACTGCTGCAGCGGGTAGTGTCAGAGTGTATAGCAAAGTGCTTCCTTGTGACATTTGACTGCAGCATATTTTGAGCTAGTTTTTGAAGTGTCACTGACTGCAACTGACTGACGTTTGGTTGGGTTGGTTGGTTTGGATTGGTTGCTTGGTTGCTTTGGTTGTTTTAAAAGTTTAATGGAATGGCAGTGATTTTTGTTTCAAGAGTATTTTCTGAAAAGGATTTGCTGCTTATTAAAATGAAAAAATAAAAATTAAAAATTCTTGACGTAGGTCTTTTTTTCAGCATTTCTAAATGTTAAAAACTGACATTTGAAATAATTGTTTATTTAAATTGCTTAAAAATGTATGCGGAATATTAATGAATTTTGTTGTTGCTAACTAAATTAAAAATTTATTATAACATTTATTGTATGCCCAGCTTTTAAACTAGTCTCTTTTCTCGATGACTTTCATACAAATGTCGCACGTGTCTTGGATGACATGTCTTGCAAGAAGTCATGCATGACATGTCTTGCAAGACTCGTGCTTGTCATGGGTGTATTTTCTGCCGCTTTTCTGTCAAACATATTCTTTGATACATTTTTTTTTTAAACCGATTAATTGATAACTGTAAAATCGAACCGATTAAAATATCATAATTTTACTAACCGAAAGAATAACATTATTTGCTATAAATTCATAAAAATGGCTTTAAAACTTGTCCCATAACTTTGTCCTCTGAAGAAAACGTTTTTTATTATTCAAAATAAATCATAAATTGGTGGCATCCTATTTGATTAAATGCTTTCCGTTTTGTGATGTTCTTGTAACTATTTTTGTCATCACTGTCGGACCGAGTGTGACTGATTATGTTGCTTTATGTCATTTTACAAGTCATTACCATTTTTTTCTCTTTCTTTCTTTCTTTTAACGCCACTCGACGTAAAAATAGCAAATTTCCCCCTTTTCTAAGTTGTTAACAGCTGTTTTTCTTTGCAATTTTTTTTTTCGTTCGTTGTCTTTCTGTATAAATTTCATAATCATGTTCCACTTTGTTGTCTGTTGCGCTACTTTTATGAGTACCTACAACTATTTATATGGGGTAAAGTCATACTCAACTGATTGTCTTCTCGTCGTCGTCGTTGCCAACATAGTCTCGTAACTTAGCCAACCAACCAGTCAGTCAGCCTCATCATCAACATCAAAGTTTGCCAACAGCTGCAGACACTTGAAACAAAAAAAAAAAAGCTCAAGTAGTGCAATTTTTCTGCTTCCACTTTTTTTTTTTTTTAATACAACCACTCACTGCTCCCTATTTATTTATTTTTTTTTTTTTTTTTAGCATACATTGCAGGTGAGCTTGTTTTGGACTGCTTCCGTTGCCAATTTTTTTTTCTCCACATTAATTTTTTTTTTATTTTTTGTTTTGCTAATGTGTCTCTGCTGTTTTGAGATAGTTCTCCCCTGTCATTGTGTAGTGCTGCATGTTGTCATAATTATTTGCGCATATAATCAACATGTAAAAGTGTGGCTTCACAGTGTATGAATGAATGATTGAAGCAGTGCTTGAAGTCTCTAAAGTAGTAGTAAAGTACCAACAGTAGTCATCAGCAGTTGAGTTTATCTTTAGATTTTGTGGTTAAGTTTCTTTGCCACAGACAGACGCCAACATACAACATGACATCCGCTGCTGTTACTTCTTATGATATTTTTTTTTTGACGTTCTCACCTTATTTTTTTTTTTCTTCTAAAAGTTTTTGTATGGTTTTGGTTAATAACTTGATTTAAAAAAAATTTTTTTTTAACCTACACTGCGGTCGACTAACGTAAATTGCCGCTAAAAGTGTTGAACATTGCACTTTTATAACCATAAAGAAAATTAAATTAAAAAGGAGAAAAAAAAAAATTTATTATTACTCTTGACCGTTGAAAAAAATCTAAAAAAATATAGCACATTTTGCAGAGTTTCTGAAATTATAGTCAGCGAGTTTTATGATAATCTCTGGCATTCACTACAGTCACATTTCATTAAGAAAAGTCAAGGGGTGTGGTAAACGTTTTTTTTTTTTTGTTTTTTGTCGATTCGTCAATCTGTCTTACTGCTGCAGGTTCATCATCATCATGCATGGCCTTTGTTTGATGAGTTCACTGTTGTGGTCTGAGGTCTTTTGTTGGCCTTAAATGACTTTTAGTTGCATTTCTTCGCTACTGCTACTGCTTCTGGTCTTCAATTTGTTTTTTATTAACTTTAAAGGTGTTGAGAAAGAATTTTATAAGTTTCTAATTGGATTTTATTTCACGATAATCCATTAGAATTTTTATATATATGCGTAAATTTTTGTATAAACATTTTTCTTGTATTTTATTTATTGCGCTTATTATGGCTTCCAGTTATAAGCATAAATAAAGAAAAATTTTGAACGTTATTATTTGTTGTTGAAAATTGACAAATCGCTTAATTAAAACATGTTGACGCCCCAGTAAATATGCTACAGTTAAATGTTCAAAAAAAAAAAAAATAATCGAAAAGATCAGCGAGTGTCATTAATATTGCTGCTGTTACAAGAACGCCTCTTATACTTTTGTTGTAGATTTCTTTAAAAGCCACAGCAGCAACATATTAATTGCACGCACTTCATATACACATACCTTTTGTATACATGTACATATACACTACTTCATACCATTTTCAGAGTCTGTCTGAAGCTGCAGTCTTGTACACATTTCCAATGCAATAATTGTCTATAATTTTAGTTAATTTATTGAGGCATGCTTTCAGCAACATATTGTAGCTTGTTTGTAGTTGTCCATATACTTACATATATTTAGTTACATACCATTATAATAATGGGTGCTTCAGACAGATAGAGGTGGCTGATAAGAAAAACCCATATTCCCCACACAATGAGCATATAACTGCCATTTTGCTATCACTAAATATTTCTCGAAAGTGAGCTCTTAGTATATAATAGGCTCTGGAGAATATCAAAGCCAATCAGTACAGTTAAAGAAGAACCGTAGTTTAGAGGAACATAAGAGAGAGAGAGATCGCAAAGCGATTCCAACTGCCAACGTCCAAAGTAGCTAAGTCTTCTCGATCTAAGTCCAGGAAAATCCAAATCTCTATCCAAATTTCTAGTAATATCTGATAAAAGTAAAACAAAAATATATCTTAAGAATATTTGATGATCATTTTCGATATACGCTCCAAAGTGCATGGAAATAGTTTGAAAAGAACCCAGTTTTTAGTGCTATTAGTAAATTTACGTAGCAAAGCTCTTGTATAATTGACGCACCCTGTACAAATCTATAAAAAGCTTAAAGTAGATATTAGCGCTGTTTTTTTTTTTTTTTTTATGCTTAGATACTTTTTAAAGTAAGCGAGAGGAAGAGCGTTGTTACTTTTACTTGTGCTACTTCTTTTTTTTTTGCTACTTCTTCTTTAGCAACAACTATTTGCAACTACTGCATTTATTCTTCTTCTTCTTCTTGTGCTGCTTATGCCATTTATAAATTTTTTGCAACATCTTTTCTATTGGACATGCGTGTAATCGAAACCGAATCATTGATTTCCTGCGCATTTGAAGAGCTTCGATTGCATTAATATGTACAAACAATAACAACAACAAAAACAACAACAACGGTGACAAAAGCGAAGACAGTAAAAGTGGACAACATCATCACCAACAACAACAACAAATGTAGCAATAAGAACAAACAACAACAACAAAAACAAACATAAGAACTAAACAAAGCAAAAGATGAACGACAACGAAGACGCATCGATTTCAAAGCTATGCTACTGCTTCTTTATATGTTTCTCTTCTTTTTCTTTTTATTAAACTTTTTGGTTTTTTTATGCGAATGAATGGTACTGCTTGCACTTATTGAATCAGATCGATCGATCGAAGGAACGAGCGAACGTCATTTGTCGTTGTTGTTGTCGTTGTCTGTTTGCTTCGTTTTGGTTATTGTTGTTGCCGGCGTCATTATCGTTTTGCTGTCTACCGTTGCAAGTCTTTTTTTTTTTTTTGTTTTGTTTGTTATTGCTGGCAACATCGTTGCTTGCGTAAAGTTGTTGCCAACTAAAAAATATATTTTTAAAGCTTCTTCTTCATCATATAACACACACACATGATGATCATTTAGAGCGTATTTAGTCTGGTTTTGTTTTACTTTTTTTTTTCTTTCTTGTGATTTGATCATTGTATCTGTTCTGGCTGCTGCTGCTGCTGCTCGCCCGCACTTGTTTTACTCTAACTCTCCGGCGAGAATGTAGAATCGCACATTTCAACATGGAAGTAAAAACAAAATTCATTGAACTTTCGCATGAAAATGCTCTCAAGGTTATCAACTTCAACTCGACTTTTTTGTTGTCCGGTTTGTGTAAGTTTTATTTGTTTTTTTTTGCTTTTTTTTTTCTACTTCTTTTTAAGTCAGTTCACTGTGCTTTGCTTTTGATACTCGTTTGTTTGGTTTATAGATAGATTCTATACTATGTATAAGTCTGTCTGTATATAACATTGTGTATTTTGTATTTGTTTGGTCAGTTGAGAGTTTGAGTTTGTTGTTTGCTTGTTCTGCTGTTCTATATGGTTTTTTACCATAACATTTTTTTCCCCAGTTTGTTTGTTTGTTTGGTTGAGTTTTGATTTGTGCAGTTTATGTTTATTTCATTTGTCGAGATTTGGTTATGTCTATATTTATGTTTGTATGTAGATTTTTTTTCCACAATGGCACTTGCATAAATATTTGGCGTTATTAACTTTTTTTTTCGAAAAAAAAAAATAACTAGTTCAATGGAATTTTTCAATGAAAGCTATTGTGCAATTTTTTTTTCTTTTGTCGAAAATGTATGTAAGTAGGTCCTGCTTTGCTGTGTTGTAAAAATGGAGCATAATATTCCAATAATTCAATGAGTAGTAAAAAAAAAACTAATGCAACGTATTTTATAGTTTAAACTACTACAGCGTTGCCAGCAGAAAGTTTTGTAGAAAATTAATACATTTAATTTATATAAAATAATTGTTTAAAAAAATATATTTTTATCATATGAAACATGGAGGAGGCTAGATAAACCCTATAAAGTATATAGATTCTTGATGAGCATTGGAAGGGTAGTTGAACTAGTTATGCCCGCCTGTCCGTCTGAGTCCAATACAATGAGGTATGATAGTAAGATATGACTTAAATTAAGGTATATACTCGACTTTAGCGATCTTTCACGTAGACCATGGGAGTTGGAATAATTCTGAGCCAAAATCCTTGAGATACACTATGCCTAGTCTTTGGAAATTGCCAGCATGTATTATTTTAAAGACACCAATCTCGGAATTTAGATTCTCCTGAGTTCGATGTGGAGATATCTGATCTAAAATTATTTTTCGTTCTACATTTAAAGGAGTAGCTTGCATATAAGTTTAATCGTCTGCAGCATTCATTCAACTTTTTCCCCCTCCTCTAAGTTTTTATAAATTGTTTGCATTTGAGCAACGTTTAAAATTTTTTTGATATTTATTTATTTTTAGCTTAGCTCTTTTAAAATAAAATAAGAAGAAAAAAAAGCGGAAGTTTACTTTTGCCATTTGTCAATATTGTGCAAACATTGCGTTTCTCCAAACGAAAAATATGTCATTATTTTTAATGTGCGCAAAAACACATTTATTTTTTTTCTTATTTTTTATTTGCTCAATTTTTGCAATAACCAATTTTTTGTTCAATACATACATATACATATTTTGGCTATAAACACATGATACACGCAATTTTACTGAATCCAACCCTCTGCCTCTCTCTCTCTCTCTGTCTCTGTCTTTTTGGCCTTTTTCTGTAACTGTTTGGTAAGAAATTTTTGATTTAATGTGCACATAAAATTTTGTTTTTGTTCATTTTGTGTTTGGGAGTTATCATTTATCAAAATATTTGCCACATTAATAACAAAAAAGATGAAAAAAAAATAAAATTGGGAAAAGAAAGGGACACGCATAAAACTTATAGCAGAGTTCTTGCTCATATGCTCTCGACGAAAAATGGGGCCAAAAATATTAATGATTCTTTAAGCTGTACGCTTTTGCGAATAATTTTTAATACGAGCTACTCAGATCATGTTTTAAGAAACACATGAACTCTTTTTTAGAAACGAATTTGCAATCAATGAGATTATTGAGAATCTTAGAAAAGCTGTCTGGTAATATTCTTGCGTAAGTGCAGCAGCATTGCCATTCATGTGTTCTGAGAAAACTTTTTCGAAATAACACTTAAAATTTCACGCTTCAAAAGCTTTTATACAGAGCGTTCTCTAGCTGAATTTAATTATCTATTATTTTGTAACTGTTTTGAATATTTTCAAATAAAATGTTATGCTCGATTGCAACTGACTCCCACCAAAGTAAAAATTATTAAAACTCTCACACAAACGTTTAGCATATTTTTTTTTTTTTTTTTTGAGACTTGAGAACGACCCTTTTTTTTATTTTCAAAACGCTTAAAAGAAAGAAGTAACTCCATGAATTTATGTGCTAAACGACGACGGCGACGACGATGAAACGATTTAATGAATGAGCTAGAGAAGTAGTTATTGTTTTCAGCATTTATATTCATTCAAATGTTGTCGTTTATGTGCTGCAATAACTGTTTGTTTGCTTAACGCGGTTCACCACAACTTAGAAAAGATAGTTAGTTGTATAGTAGTATATGTATATGTATATCTGAGGTAGATAATAGTTAAAGTTGTTACCAGATAATTACATGTTAAAATGCCAACTGTATATGTAGTACTACATGTAAGTAATGGTAACAAAGCTAAATAAATACAGTGCTGTGCTGTGCAACATACATAAATATCAATTAGAAATTCACAGATACAAAATAACAAGATACAAAGGTAGACTTAGACACGCATAAGCAAAACGAAATGAAACGAAACCGAAGTTCAAAACGTGTCTAATTTTGTTAACAAAACTCTACTTAACGCCGTAATTATATACTATAGAAGAGAGAGCGAAGCGAGTTAAAGCGAGAGAGAGAGAGAGTAGCAAGCAAGCAAATCTTTGATTGTTTCTAGGTTTTCCCAGACTTAATCCACAGACAGACTCACACATAAATTATTTAAACCTGGAAAAGCGCAAAAACATTAAAAAGAAAGAAAAATTTGTATGCAAAAGATTTTCTTTTGCTGCTGCTGCTGCGTATTCATTGAACTAAAATTCTTTATAAATAAAGACGAAAAGCACAGATATACGACTTCTTAGTCTATGAAACATAGAAACCTGCATAAAGCGCTTTTCTCTTTTTTTTTTTTTTTTTTTTTTTTACTTAATGCATTTTCATTTTAATAGTTGCATTTGCTTCATATAATTTTCTTCTGTTTTGATTTGATTGCTTTGTTTGGATTTTATACTTCTTGCTTCTTATTATTAAGCATTTTCATTGAAACATTTGCAACAAAATCTGCCTAAACTATTGTATTGAGTATGGAACTTTGTATTCGTATTGACGCTTCCCATTACACGTAACAAGAAAACTATTACAAAGTTTGCATATTAATTGGCATAATTGAGTGCAAGTCATGAAAAGCATTTGACTTCAACAATTGCCCTTTAACATGGACGTAATTGTTGTTGTCGTCTTGTTGTTGTTGTTGTTGGTTATTTCCGTTTCCGTTAAAGCTTTCGCTTTATTATGAAACTGTATACAAAGTAGGAACATAATTCTTAAATTATATATGTAAAGAAATTAATATTTTATAAATTAAAATGCTAAGAAAATCACATACACCGATTCGTTCTAAATTTTAACATAGTAGAACCTATCACATCAGGACAATAATAATATACCACATATGTAAGAGACTGAGTGGTGTGTGTGTATGAATTTTAGGTTGGCAACACTCAATAAAAAGAGCATGAATTTGAATAAGAGATAATTTGAGTTAAATACAAATGCACTCTAAAGAAATAAAAATTTCAGAAAAGCATAAATACTCTTTGTAAAAGAGATTAGCACAATAAGTGCACAGTGAGTACAACTGAATGTTTGCGAATATTCACTCATACTCACTATACAACATACATATGGAAATTTTGCACACAATTTCACACACACATACACAAAGAGTTTGCACCACATTCAGAGTTAGAGTCTGTGAGCACAACAAAGAGATGTCAGTTTTTTGTTAGAATCTTTATTTGATACAAGTTACTCTCGAATAAATATTTCCATTCACAGATACATTCCTTTTTATTTTAACTCAAACCACGACTATATTCATTATTTCCACTACTTACTTTCCTCTTAAAAAATATTTACTATCATTGTTAGTTACAAGAGAACCACAGAGACAAATAAAATAATCATCAAGAAAATATTTTGTATTTATTTTACTTATGCCAACCGCAAAAAGCGGAAATGCATTATTGTGCAGTGTGGCGCAAATAATTCTGTACAACAAAAAAAAAAAAAAATTATAATAATTATATGACTATAACAATATATGCGATATTCTTATATATAAAAGATACAAAGAACAACAACAACAAACTGACAGGAGTGTATAAACATGACAACCAATCTAAGAGAACAACAACAACAACAACAACAACAAAAAAAACAATGCAAACAGGAAGCAAAAAGGCTTGTAACAAAAAAAAAAAAAAATAAAAAAAAAAAAAAAATAGATGTAATGACTAAAAAGAAGAGATAGAAACGAGAGAGGGAGAGAGAGAACACCATATAATGCACATTGCAAACTTCAAAGGAGCACAACACAGTTGAAAAATATACAAAAAATACCAGTTTTTATTTCGAGAATTTTTCAAAGATACAAAAATAGCAAACAAAATCGAAATATAAAAGTTTATATGTGCCTTTGTGCCTCAAGCGTAATGTTCTATACTAGCGGAAGAGCCTGCAACAATGTGAAAAAAAAAAAAAATAAATAAAAACAAAAACTACTTATTTTGCTAGAAACCAAACTTTAATACTTTTCACATCGACAAAAGAAAAAAAAAAACTCGAGGTCTGAAGATTGTTTAAAAAATGCTGTCGATTTTACCGGATTTCTGTAGCTTTTTTCGGAAATATTTGATTTTACCTAAGCTTGCTTTGTCTCTACACCAACCAAAATTATTAAGCATTAACTTGAAAAATTCAACAAAAAAAAAAAATCACTATCAGGACTGTCTTAGTTTTTAAAGGGTGTATTTTGTAAGAACCCCACCAAATATCTAGCGAAAGAGATTTCTGTGACACCTTGAAATCTCCTTTTTGTTTGGAATTTGTTTGGTAGTGTAACACCGCTGTTTAAAAAAAAACTAACTGATTAATTTGCAAGGTCACAGTTACTCGTATGTGTGCATGTAGATGATTAAAATGCTTCATCTTGTTGAACTGATTGAACTTGGCAAGGTACTTCTTTGGAATGTTACAAACATAGTAAAGAAATTATAATACTATTCACATTTAAAAACCTCAAACGTTGCGTATGAAGAACAAGTTTCATCTCTATAGATACATTAATTCTCAAAAATACCTCAGCAGCTCAGTTGGCAGTCAGAGGTAAACAGCAGCAAGCATCATGTTGTTAATTTAAGGATTTGCCAATTCAAACGTTTTGACTTTTGAGTTAAATCTTTTGACGCTGAGAAATTAGTTGTATACAAAAAGAATTTTTCTGGCACAAGATATGATGAAGAAGGTGGTAACGGTGCATTTTACGGTTAAACACAATTAAAGATACATACAAGTAATTGTGTAGAAACATAGTGCAACACAGCACAAATCATTAACGATGAAATGCACGCACCTAGAAAATCTATATATGTACATACGGGCATATATATATATGATATGTATACATACACATAAAGTACAATAAGAAGTGTTATTGGTGTTTAGGGTGCGCCAAAAAAAAGCGGTGTGTATGCATGTTAAAAGGTCATAACCCCAAAACAAGCAAGCAATCAACAGCAACAACCACACAAATGCGTCAGATACGCGACGTTGATATTAAATTACATGAATATGAGTTACACATACATATCTAATATATACTATATTTATTTAATTAAATGATTAAGTTGTCTTTAGATACTATACGCACCTATGTGGTGTACACTTTTGACTGGCTGAGAAATAAAAAATTTTAAACTTATTCAAAACACTTTGCTAGTTTTAACGCTTAAATGTGGAAAACGTTAAAAATATTGTTATGTTTTCACTAGCATTAGCATTTGCGTAAGTGTTAATCTGCTTTTATCGAAATCAACTTCTTTTATAAACGTAAACAATTCTGATAATTATAACTTTATAAAATGACTATAGTAGGTATTGATAGCGATAGCAACAGGGTAACGCAAACAATAGTGCCAGTGTAAACATAGATGACAATTTTCCTTCAAAATCACCGCAAATATTTTAGGGTTGGTAAGGCTTACAATAATTTTTTAAAAAGAAAGAAGAAAACTCTGTGACTTTCAATTATTATAAACATATGTATGTATACTATATGTACCAGCCTAATGAAGCGAGTTAAGTGTAAGAAAGAGATAGTCTATGTGCAACTGTCAACAACTATAAAAGTTGACAAGTGTTGTATAATTAATCATCTACAATGTATTTATTCATACAAATGTCAATATGATCATTAATACGCATAAAGCCTTCAATAAAAAATACAAAAAAAAAAAAATAAATAAAGAAACAACAACAAGGTTCATCTTATTCAAAGCATTTTATATTGGCCATCATCATCAACTGATTGCCTGCCTTTTTGTTGTAGTGTTGTAAAGTGCGTTCTCAAAGCGTTCGTCCGTGTGTGAGTGAGTGTTGGGGTAATCAACAATATTGAATTGAAAGTTGAAATGCTAAAATATATCGATAGTATTTATTGTATATTCCCGCAACTACTTCATATAAACACGCAAATGCTTTCTTTTGCTGCTTTTAAACGAATCAAACGAGAACATCAATAATTCCAGAGAGCAAGAAGAGAGAGAGAGGAGGTACGGTTGAATGGGCGAACGAACGACAACGTTGCTGGCAATGCTGTTGCTCTTTCACTGAATGTGAATATGTGTAAATGCATTTTGTTTGTTCTTTCAACTTTGGCTTCATGTTTAATTGATGATGTGTGTTTGTGTTACACTATTTGTTTGTTTGCTGTCGAAACGTTCTCGTACTCATACACTCATACTCACTCATATTCATTCTCGATGATAGCTGAGAGCTGGTGTTCAATTTGTGTTGGCGTTGTACTTTGTCGGCATTCGATTCGAATCGAATTGAATTCAATTCATTTTTCAATACTTTTAAACTGGTTTCTCATTTAATGCTGCTGCTACTCTATAGCTGCTTCATCATATAAATCGTATAATAAATAAATCAGCTTTATTAAATTGTGCATTTGTAAATATTTTCAATCATTTCCGTAGCGCTTTGAATGCTTAAAAAGTTTTTTTTTTTTTATTTCAATTGAAAATGAAAAAAAAAAAAAGGAAAAAATCAACAAAATGAATTTGTTAGACAAAACACGTAGACGCCCACTTGAACTTGATTTTAAAGTGTGATTTATGCATTTTATATATCTTGTGAATGACAAATAGTTTATTTTGTTCAGATACTACTGTAATAGGTGTAACCATTGTTTGAAAATTGCATAAAATATTGTTTATTGTTGTTTATTTATGTTGTGTTGAAGTTTCTTAACGAAGTAAATGGTAAAACTAAAGCATTTTGTTGATTTTTGCTTATATTTTAAGTTGCTATAATTATAGCAAGTCAAAATTAGCTGAAATTAGGCACCTAATGTAACTCGTAGTGCTTAAAAACTTATTTTAAACACTAAAATCAATTAAAGCAGTACTAAAGAGTTGCTATGAGACTTACTATAATATTATAGCACATACGAAATTGAACATAATGAGACATTTAACAAGAAGTGTATATTTTTTTGTACTATTTAAAAGCTTAAATCAATTATTTCATTGCTATATAGTTGCTATAAAACTTACTATAATTTTATAGCAAATGAAAAATGAGCCCTTATTGAGCATTTTACAAGACTTATAGCACTTTTGAACTATTTAAAAGCTGAAATCAATTACTGCTGTTCTAAAGCGTTGCTATAAAACTTGCTATAATTTTATAGCATGTTAAAGTTAAGCTGCTTTTAACATTTTTTTGTATAGTATCTAGTACTTAGTTATTTAAAATATTTATAAAATAGTGCATTATTTATTACTTACCATAATCGCAAGAAACGCGATAAAACACTTTACGCCATAATTTATGTCAACTCTAATGATCTTAAATGTATAATCTTAAAGTATGTCACTATATAATTTAAGCAGCGCCAGCAACGCATTAAACTGAAATAAACTTTATTGCTATAATTTTTTTGCAACACTTAAATTTGTCGAGAAAAAATGAAAATACTAATAAATTATTTTTCCTATTTTTTTTTATTTACAGGTAAGCATTTTGCATTCCACTTGATGTGTTTTTTTTTCGTTTTTGTATAAATTTATGTGGTGAGTTGTTATATGCACAATAAATTTTCCAACACTGAACAGCTGAACTGCTGCACAGGTGTAATGGCAGCGCAAGTGAGACCATAAACACCCACAGACATCTGTGTTCAGTCTGTCAGTCTATCAAACAGTTACATTTAGCAGATTTAAATTAATTGACAAAACTGGCAAACGGTTGAGATGCCTTTTTGACTTTTTGTGCATAATTTATTAGCTGCAGCATAAGACTGCTGCTGACGACGACGACAACGACTCTGGTGGTGGCATTCATGGCGTTTATATTGACGTAAATTGTTGCAAATACATGATTTATGCGATTATAGACAATTGCAGTCAGGTTTCAATTGGAGAAACGAGTTATTAACTGCCTGGCAATATGCTTAATCGTAGCAAAAATGTAGAAATGTGTAATTTAGATAAGCAGTGTTGATAAGCGATTTCAGTTGTTGCTCGAGTTAAAAACTTTCACAAGCTTGAAATTAAGGAAGAAAATATGTTTTTTTTTTTTCTTTCTATTTTTAAGTGTGGTGAAATAAAATGCATTTTATGTTGAATAAAAAATTCTTGGTGAATTACTGAAAATTTAAAAAAGCAAGAAAATACAAAAAAAAGCTAGGAAGTTCAACACAAACAGTTGATTACTCTTGATTAGTTAATTTGTTTTTGTATAAAGTATAATTTTGTTTTTATATATTTTATTTTCTGTTTGTTTTTTTTTTTTCTGACATTGCATTGTCAAGTGCAAAAGTTTCTCACATTATTTGCGATTTCTATTTGTCTAATGCAAAAAAAAAAAAAAACATTTCGCCAATTTTATACATGTCAGTTTACTATATACACGGATGCAGTGTGTGCACTTTTTGACAGCTCAGGAGAAGCTTGTCATTTGTCAAAGCAATCAGAGTAAACACGCGATTTTTTTCTTTGTCACATTGTATCGTATATAATATTTTAATATTATTATTATTTCTTCTTTCTGTCAAAACGACTTCACAAAATCATCATTTGTCGTCGTCTGTCTACGTATTGTGTACCTTTCTAATTAAATGTAGACGTCTAAAACATCTGTGGCGTAGATAAAGAGTTCAATGCTCTTCAAAATAAATGAAAAAAATTGAAGAAACAGTAAATAAAGAGTCACTTTTATTACTTATTAGTATTGTAGTGCGTTCATTTCACAAAATTGTGTTTTGAATTATTTTTTTTTTTTTTTTTAACGATTTGATTTATTTTCGTAAAAGATAAGATAAGCAGTGGAGTGAGTACATTTGAGTTTAAGTAGTTCTACATGTGATAAGTTTATTTTATTTTTGTTTCTATGATTGCATATAGGCTTTTCGGATATATTACAAGTTACTTTTATGTATTTAAAGTTGTCTAATAGGGCAACGACACTTAATTATTTTGTGCTATTTTTTATAGAAGTTTTATCTATATTTCGTGTGTGTATTGGTCTTAAGTTGTTTTTTGGTTGAGGGGAAACAAACTCCCACAAAGCCAATCTTACCTGGATGAATGTCTTTAGATGTCTTTTACGTTAAGTTGCAGTAATAAGACTTACTATAATTTTATAGCACGTACAAAGTGAATCATAATGAGACATTTAACAAGAAGTGTAGCATTTTCGTACCATTTACAAGCTTAAATCAATTATTTCATTGCTATATAGTTCCTATAAATCTTACTATAATTTTATAGCAAATGAAAAATAAGTCCTCTATTGAGCATTTTACACAGATTTGTAGCACTTTTGAACTATTTAAAAGCTAAAATCAATTACTGCAGTTCCAAAGAGTTGCTATAAAACTTACTATAATATTATTGCATGTCAAATTTTAGCTGCTTTTTTTATTTTGTAGTACCTACTTATTTAAAACATTTATCAAATGTCTAAACTAGGACTGTATCGGGTCTTTGATTGCAAGTCCCAATCTTCTCTTTTGCGAAATATTACCTTTGCTACTGATGTGATGTATATTTGCTTCAAATCTTCCCAAGGTTAAATTTTTCCTTGTTTTGCTAAACTTCGTAAATTTCGTTGTAAAGCATTTCACATTAAACTGTTAATTACGCAGTTCTTCAGTTGTAATACTTTACACAAAACGTGCGTTATTTTCATGAGTTTTATGTTTGTAAATGTCTTTTAAATAGAAAAAGTCACAATTAATTTTATAGCATGTTAACTTGTATGCATACAAATTCACGGCGTACAAACGATTTGGGAATTATATAGAAAGCAGAGTTTTAGTTGTTAAGCTGTAAAGAAGAGCATTTAATGTTGATCGATAGCAGCGTAATTTAAAGTGTTAATGACGTTTTCTCAATGTACAGTTAATATTCAATCGAAAGAGATGTGTTTATCGGTCCGGACCGGATATTGTAAAATAATTTTTATTCATTACCAACACTAAAAAAAGCTGCAGTGCGAATGAGATAGCGCGAATTAAATAGCGTAGGCGCATGGTTGCACTTTACACGGCATGGCTATGGCTAAGCTGATAAGATACAATTGCACGCACATTTACACAACAACAACAACAATAACATGAAAACCAAAAACAGCAACAAATGCAAAGTATAGCAATAATAAAAACAGCAGCAACAACAAAAACAAAAACAATGTAAACACAAATTTCATTGCATAAAAGCGGAAATATTTAAAGCAAAATGCAATAAAACAGCAGCAGCAAATAGCAGCAGTAAGAGAGAGGGAGAAAGGCGCCAAACACAAACCAACGCACACACACACAGACAAACACGTATGCAGCTAAACAACCACAAATCAATGCAAACTCAACTGGAAACGCACAAAAACATAAAATGCATTTGTACAAAAAGGGAAACAGAGACGAGGTGTGCAACGTAATAAAATAAAACAAAAAAAAAAAAAAAAATGAAACCAAAAACAGCTGAGCATGCATTGCGTTGATGTTGTATCGTGTTGCTGTTGTTGTTGTTGTTTTGTGCATAAAATGCCCCATGCATATGCATGAGTAAACTCACGAGCATATGAGTGTGTGAGAATGCATTCAAAATAAAAGCAACAACAAAAACACTAGGCACACCATTGCACACCCAAGCTCTCTTGCTTGCTGCTCTTACTCACTCAGTCTTTTTTCGATTTGAATGTTTTCAGCGTGGTTTAATGACCTTGCCCAAGTTGCTTACACATACACACACACACATACACGCTCTAATGCTTTTTTTTTGTTGTTGTTGTTGTTATCGTCAGCACACCATGTGGTCGGTTTTTTTTTTCTTTTGTTTTATTTTCGGCATTTTGTCGTTAGTGTTTTTTTTTATTATTGTTGTTGCTGCTGCTGCTGCTGCTATGTTCGTGCCTAATTTAAATTTTTCTCATCTACTTTATGTAGCTGTATCTTCTCTTTAGCCACCTCACTGCGCTTATTTACCACTACTAACGCCCACTCTGGGGCTGCCCTATGTTGAAATTTTATATTTTATTGGCTCCATTGAAATGTTTTCTTCTGTTTTTTTTTTCTTATTTCCTTTCTTTTTATTTTAAACGCTTTTTGACGCTATTTAATTTTATTTTTAAAACTATTAAACGACACAACGAATAAAACAACGACGAAGAAAGATTGAAAGATAGACAGAATAGCAAGAATTGTGTCAAGTGTATTGAGCGACAAGCGTCGTGTTACTTTGTTTCAATTTTTCATCTCTTCGACTATTCACGCTGTTGCGATTTCCCTAGATGAGGTGGGGGCGTGATTGGTTTATCATAAAATTCGACAAAATAAAATAGCAAGAAATTTAGATTCATAAAAATGCTATTTAAGTGTTTTTTCTTCTGCGCTGCATATAATTCGGCTACGTGATTTTGCTCTGATTTAAGCAAAAACTGAACTATTTATAAGTTGTAAACCATTAAAAAATCGTTTAATGATCATACTAAATCAAAATTAGTTCTTCAACTTATGCAAGGCTCTAAATAAAAATAGTTTTTACATCGTATGCATCATATTTATAGAACATGTAGAACATGAATAGAGTGAGAAAGAACGCTCTGTTTGGTAAGGAGAGAAACCCAAATTCCCTTTGACTATAGAATGTGCCAAATAGAGACGGGCGGGAATCCCACGGGATCACTTGAGTCCCGAAAAATATTTCGGGATGGGTCAGGATCGTAAAAATACAGTAAAATACTTTTATTTAAAAACTTGTATTGAAAGTTTAATTAAAACTTTTTTAATGTCTCAGTTGCACAAAATTCTACTTTCAAGCTAACTTTAAAATAAATTTATGAATTTTTAAATCGTGTTTTAAAATTTACATAATTTAAAAATTAAACTTTGACGTAGGTTGACACTATATTATTGACTTTTTTATTTGTTGTTGCCATATCAGCTGTTGTAGTTTTTTTTTTTTTTTTTTTTTGCGATCGTATCGTATCAGCAAAGTATTGTGACAGCTCGTTTGACGACACACTTTGAAAATTTATTAACACATTTCACGTTTGTTCGTTTTAGTTTTGTTGTGTGGGAAAAATAGTTTTGCAAAGCATTTTATTTATTTAAACTCGTTTGTTTCATTTACAGTTTAGTTATTTGCATTAATTATATAAATTAGCTCTTTTTGTTGTTTAATAATTATTTCTATCTTTGCTGATAAGCGCGCATTTTTTTTTTTGTTTTTCTTGTTTTGTCTAAAACAAATTAAGTAGGAGGCGAAAGTTGCAGTTATTAATTTATTTGTTTGTTGTTGCACATTAAAAGTATTAATTTACAAAAAGTGTTTTGTTGTTTTTTTTTTTTTTATGGTTTATTTCTGAGATGTTGACATATTATATATTTGACCCAAATTCGAAAAGGCGGCGATGGTAAGCTATAACGAAGCAAGCAATCGAGCCAGTCAGCCAGCCAACCCACTTTTATGCGTCATAAAAATATTTCTGAATTTCACTTCCACGCTTTAATTAATTCATTAATTAATTAAGCAGCCAAGACAGCGAGAAGATAATAACAATGTTGTATGTATGCGCTGAGACACCGACGCCGTAGATAATATTGGATTTGAGATGAAAAGTGAATTATTGTTTTTAAGGGTAATGTAACTTTTTAATTAAAAAAAATAATTTTTTATCATGTGCGCGCCGTTCGTCCGTCGAGCATTTAAAATACGCTTAAAGTCCAATCATTGAGATTTTGCATATAAGTATCTATGAATGTGTCTGTATGTATGCAGAGTATTTCTGTTTGTGTTAAATGTGTGGTGCCTTGGTGATATATATACAAGAAGCTCAAGTTTGACAAGCCACAAAAATGCGGTTTCCGCACGCTATGCTGCGTTTATGTATGTAAAATATATAACAGGGCTGGAAGCTACTGAAAATTTAATAAAGCGAACTGTGAACTTTTGTTTAAGTTCGAATGCTTTAAAAATGTATAATTCGAAAAGGTTTAAAAAAATTGCCAATTGTCATTGCCGAGGTTCGAACCTGGTTCTTCAATTTATATGGACCAAAAAATTTTAAAATAAAAAAAAATCTCACGATCTTCAGGCTAAAGATTTAAAAACCACACAAGTTAGCAGCCCTGGTATTCATATATTATACATTCAAGAGTGTCATTGCATTACTAATACGTCTTATACGCCAAAACCGTATGATGACTGAGGTTCAATGGAATTTTATGTTGAATTTGTATTGGATCATTCTTATTTTTTTCCTTATTTACTCTTAAAATTTTTCATTTTGTGGTTTTTCATTGCCACAAAAGTGATTAATAATTTTAGCTAATTAGTAACAAATCGTGCACTTATACGTTTTGGTCAAAAAATTATGCGTGGTTTAGATATAATTTATTATAAAGCTCTACATGATATAATTTAAAATAGATAAGAATAGTTAAGCTTAATGTTTTTGTAAAAAAATAAAAAAAAACGAACTGTATGGGCATTTAACTTAAGCCACACTGATAAATCGATTGTCTAATCATCATTTCTTATGTATGGGTATGCCAATATAAGACATTAAAAGTAATTAGCTAATTAGCTTATGAACAATTACAGTAAGAGAAAAAATAACAACTGAAGACATTAACGAATAAGTGAAGACAATTAGGATGCGGCTGCTGGCTGCTGCAATTGTTGTGGCTATAAAAATGCTTTTGGGCAACGGAAATGCATGCAATTCAACTTGTAACAAATCAGCCAGTCAGCTAAAACAGGATACGCTTTTTATATTTTGCAACGTTATGATTTTGACAACGTTGACAACAAATGCAATTGATCGATTAGCCAAAAGGGTCACAAAATACTGCAACATCATCAAAGTAATATACGCAAATTTACGGCTAAAAACAGAGCAAAAAAAAAAAAAAATAAAGCCAAGTAGAAACAGTTAAAAAAAAAAGTCTTTAATGAAAGTGCGCAGTTGGCACCTCACTGGCAATGATAGACGCCCCAGAGCGATAAACAATAAAAAAAAAAGAAAACCTCAACATAATCGTTATAATCATGAACATCGATGATGATGATGATGAGGATGATGATTGTTGTTGCATGCACAAATGAAATACGCTGCTGTTGCTGCATTTTAAAAACTTTTGCCCTAAAGGGTCAGCAGAGCAGATACTCTGCACGGTCATTAAAGTGTACACTTCTCTCGGTTTGTTTTTTTTGTTTCCATATTTTTTTTTTATTGTAAATTTTTGTTGCATTTTATGGAAATTAAGGTTCTCTCCTCTAAATGTATTCGAATCGAAAGAATTTCTTTTTGTAACACGCAAACCAATTTGATTGATGATTTCTTGTTTTTTTTTTTTATTTTTTATTTTGTAGTTGAAGTGCAACTGCTGCAACGCGTTTACAACAAAACTCTCTGAACGCATTAAGAAAATTAGTTTGATGACTGACTTTGTTTGCTTCGATTTTGTTATTTCTTACTCTTGACATATTTTGAAATTGGTTACATTTATTTTTCCTTCTTATTGTTTTGCAAGACTTGACATGGTTTATAGTTTTTATACAAATTTTAAATAATTGAAATTGAAGATTTCTTTGTTTAGGAAACAATTTGGAAGACTTCATTAATCAATAAATTACATTACATATGCAGGTTATTAGTAACTATAAATTTGACTAGCAGAGTGAATAAATAATTTTATTATTGTTGAATTTGTTTTTGATTGTAATGAGCATCTTCTTTGAATGTTGTTACCCCTTACTGTTTGATTTGTGTAATTTCTTTTAATATTGATTGTTCACTATTATTTTATATGAAGATTCCTTTTCTCCATGACATGAACTTTGGTTTGAAACATGATTGGTAAGAAGTTCATAGGTGAACCTATTCACTCTCAAATTAATTCGAACTGAACAAAATTCGACTCATTAAAAGAGAGAAGGTGAGAGAGTTAAACCAAATTTAAAGAAAAAAAATGAGAACAGTAAAAATAAAAAACTTATTTTCATACTCCACACTTACAAATAAAAAGCAACCGCAAGGCGTAAATTTGTTTCATAAAAAGGATCAACACAATAAGTGCACAGTCAGTACAACGGAATGTTTGCTGTGCACTACACTCACTCATTTTGAATTCTGTGCTATGTGAATGAATTTATACTCTTTGTATTTAAATTTAAATTATTGCAGTCAATAAGCATTCGCATATGCAGCTCAATCAAACAATTTTTAACACTTTCACGAAGCTACTACCTCTTGCCCAGAAAGTACAAAAATGCAAAAAAGAAGGGAAAGATATATAAAAAGTAAGCAAGAAATTTATTTTCATTTTTTGTTTTGTTTATTTATTCTAGTGTTGGCAAAAAGAGTGATTTTTAAGTCGCCGAGCGATTAGCCACTCCGAATTGAAAATCACAGTGACTGTAAACAGTGATAAAATCACAGTTTACGAAGGCCAATCACCGTTTACTAAACTGGTTCACTGTTTGCAAAGAGTGATACACAAAAATCACTACCTTCACTCGTAGTGCGACATTGCGATTTTTAAATCACTGTGAAAAAAATCACCCAAAGTTTTGTTTTTTTGCCAACACCAATGAAAAAGGTGATTTTTAAAAGCAAAGTCTTTTAGTTTCGAATGCAAATAATTTAAAAATTAACATATTTATTTTTCATGCCAATTAAATTAAAATTTGTAATTTTTTACATTATTTAAATGCTCACTATCGGTTATAAAATAACTAACTCAAGCATGAAGGTTTTTTTTCATAGATAAAATTAAGCAAGACAACAAATTACAACAAATTTATGTTGCACCTTATTAACTTTAAAATAGTTTTTATCTTTTTTTGCAAGCAACGAAATGCACTAAAACAATTTAAAATTTTAATGTAATTATTAAGTGCAACATTACAAAAAAAAAAAAAAGAAATAATGACCACAAAATAACAAAATTAGCTAAATCAGACAGCAAATAATTAACTTAAAACATTTATTAACATGGCTCATTACAACAAAAGCAACACCACCAAAACTAATCAGACGCCAACGAAATAACTAAAATCAAAACTAATTGAGGTATGAGTCAGTTTAAAAATAAAGAAAAACGAAAAAAAAAAACTGAGCAAATGAAAAATACATTGAATTTTTTTGTTTTTTTCATTTATCCAATCCAATCAATTTAAGCGAAACTATTTACAGCAACAATGAAGCTTGTTTTTTAGCACTTTTTTTTTTTTTTTATATATAAAGCTTGAGTATATAAATTGTACTAGGTTAGGGTTCGTAAAAGTCAAACACACGCCAGCAGCAGCAGCAGAAAAAAAAAAAAACATTACACCTAAAAAGAGTCCAAAAAAATCGAGCGCGCGCGTTTGTATCAAAATGTTGCGATCAGTGGCAAACGCTGCTGTGGCCCCTTTAACGCTGCTAACCGCCTTTGTTGCAGTTTTTCCTTCCTATAACAACAACAAAAAAAAACAACATTTAAAACTGTGAAGCGTTTCTTTTGTTCAGCAACAGCAGCAGCGGCGGCAACAATTCAACAGTCAAATTGCTTAAATTGGCTTATTGTGTTAACGAATAAGCAAAAAAAAAAATAAATAAATAAAAAAAATAGTAAAAAACAATTCAGCAAAATACGATAAAATAAATAAGAGAAAAATTAAATAAAATTGGAAAAATTGGTGGGCGATAGATATATTGCAGAAAAATTGGACAAGTTAAGTAAATAAATTAAAGCTGAAATAACAATAAAATGTGCAACGTGAATTGAGTCAACAGCTTTAAAAATTTATATAGTTGGCAACACTGTGCAAAAAAAAAAAAAAAAAACTGATTGTCTCTTGTTGATTGTCTATTTGTCTGCCTGTCTGTCTGTCTGTCGGTGTTTCTGTCTGTCTATTTGACTTGCCTATCGTGTGCATTACACATGAATTCCAATTGGCAATAAAGCAACAATGAATTAATTTTTAATCACGCAAATGTAAATGTTGCGCGTCTGTGCTATTTTGTTTTTATACGGTTTGCAAATTTTTTTTTTTTTTTTTAATTTTTGTAGCAAATTTGTCAAATTTGTATTAGACTTGAATCGTAAGTTTCATAATAATAATAAATTATTTAGAAAAATTATACTTGATAAAATGATAAATAAAAAAAAGAATCTTTCTGGGATTTGAACCTGAGTCATCAAACACACGAGTCATCTGTCTTACTCTAATGCTAACAAAATGAAGTTCCCCCTTAAAGTATGCTATATAAATTTATCATCATTTTGTTTTAGGTCAACATGTAAGCCTATTTTTCTTATACATTTTTTTTTTTTTTTTATTTAAAGCCAACTGAGACACACTTCTAGACACTATTAAGTTACACTCTATATTGCATATTTGCTAATTAATAACAAAGTAATTCTTAGACCTAAATACTTAATAAGCTTTAACAGTAGCAATGTTGCTATAAAGTCAACAACAACAACAAAAACGATGACGATGAAAACGCCCACAATATAACTGCATTTTGTGGATTTTGTGTGCCCTTAATTCTAAATACAAGTTACATAGTAACACAGAGAGACAGCTAGAGCAGCAGCAGTAGCCAACTTATTTTATTTTATTCATTTATCCATTCAACCATCTATCCATCCATCCATCCATCCATCCATTGCACCTAACACATTTTGTATATCGAAATGTAGCGCATTTGGCATTCTATTGCGCTAAGTTTATGCCGCAAGCAGCAACAGTAGCAGAAATGCTACTAATGAAGCAAACATTTGCCAACAAAACTGAACTGAACTGAGTGAACTGAATCTAACTTAACTGCAGCACTAAACTACTAAAACGAGATTGCTGCTGCCACCTACAACAGCAACAAGCAGCAGCAAAAGTAGGAAGAACAAAAAAAAAAAATAGAAAAAGAAAAACCGACTTTAATGCTTTTACTACTTTGTGAAAATGCGGAAATTACCAACGGCGCGATTCTGATGATGAGGTTGCTTGTTGGCATACATATTTTTTTTTTTTTTTTTTGCAGAGTTGCAGAACGTTGCTGCTGCTGGTGCTGCAGTTGCAGTTGACATAGTAAACTAAGAATAAGCACAGCAGCAGAGCATGGCAGCAGCAGCTAACTAACTTGGATGTTTTATATGTTTTATTATGCACTTTAGTATGCTTCCGCTTTATGTTGAATCAGGTTAAATAAAAAAAAAAAAAAAAGTGAAAACTATTGACCAAGAGTAAAGTAGGAAATGAAGTCTTTAGCTGTAGGAAGTTGATTAAAGAATAAATAAAATAGAAAATTTTAAGTTAATTAAATTCGAAATAAAGCGAAAATATTTAACGAAAAAAATGTATCTGAAGCAACTTAAAACACAGACAAAGCGAAAAATAGATACAATTTTGTTAATTTTGATCGACTTAATTTGATATTTATTTTGGGGCAACAGCAGCAGCAGCAGCTGTTTCAACAACAAAATTAGATGCAAACAACAGTTGCTAACTGAGAGAGAAAACAAATTGAAAAAAGATTTAAAATTTATTTTACTTTAATATTATATATTTTTTTTTTTTTGTGAATTAGCAACATGCTGCGCTGCGGTTTGTGGGTGTAGACGCTTGCGGTTTGTAATCAAAATGTGAATACGCAGCAAACTAGCAACGCAACGCCACTGGACATTGATGTCCTACAAGGCGAGGATATGTTGCAGGAAGCATACAGCGATTGCCTGACCTAAATGCAAATAGAATGGTTGGTGGCGTGTTTGCTTAATAAGAAAACGAAATAGCAGCAAGAATATATATAAAAAAAAAAAAAAATTTTATATAAAGGAGTGCATTATGCTGCTGCTGCATATTGAAACTAATAAAGTAAAGTAGAGAGCGTGTAAAAGAGAGAGATAGATAGATACATACATACGTGCAACGTGCGCCAGCTGTTGTCATTGAAGTTTGCAGCTTAAAAGAAAAATAATAATAATACAAAACAAAAATAAAGCAACAACAGTTGGGAGCAGCAGCGCCTATTTTGCATTGCTTTAGATTGTATAACACGCATGCAACAGAAACAGCAGCAGCAGTGGCAGTGGCAGCAACATGTTGTTGCAACAACAAAACAACAACTATGGAAGTAGATTGGCAGTCAGTCACTTAGGTAGGCAGACAAGCAATTGAATGAAGGCAACCAAACCACCACCACCTTCTGGTTTCGATAATAATGAAGCTCTGACCTAATTTCATTTTTTTTTTTTTTTTTTAGTTGCCAATACAAAGTCAAGCAGATGGATAGACAGACAGACAGACAAATTGACAATGAGTACTGTCGATGATGATGATGCTGCTGCTGCTGTTGCAAAGTAGCAATCATAATACAAGTTTGACGTAGTTTGCATTTGTTGTGTGCTGAGCGTCAGCGTCAGCTGCTACTGCTGCTGTCTTTTCTTTTGTTACAATTCTCAACTCACATTTTTAATAAGCAAAATAAGCAACAGCTGCCCTAATCCACATCTTATCTAGAGTTACTATCTATATTTCTACGCTTCAACTACATATGTCGCATAATTAATTTTAATTTTGTGTGAATTCAAGTTAACTGATTCAAGCGTTGGCGTTTGTCTAAATAAAATGTTGCTCATTATCATTAAATTGGCACATAGACAAAACATCTTGTGACTAATTAAAAAAAACTATTTTCATTTTCGCTTAAAATTGTTTCATTTTAGATAAAAGCAAATAATATCAAAATAACTTTAATTTAATATAAAGTATCTCAAAGAAACTAAAGTATCTCAAAATAGCTGAAGTATCTCAAAGTAACTAAAAAAAGTATCTCAAAATGCTTCCTCAAATTGAACTAATTGAATTAATTTTTACAAAAATCAAAGTTTATCAAGCGTAGGTGTGCTATTCAAGATAAAGATACAAAAAAGTATCTACAAGTCATGTCGTATTGTTGTTGTATATAAATAAACGCCTCAAGTTAATGTGTGTCAAGTTTAGCGCCAAAGCGAAATAAAATTAGCTAAAAATAGTATTAAGCTTTTTGTTGTTGTGATAGTTTGCTTTGATTTGTTATTGTTTTTTTTTTTTTTCTAGCATAACTATAAAAAAAAAATCGTTTCGATAGCGACAGCCAGCCTAGTCAGCTGTCCGACTAATTTGACTGAATGCTTGTTGTGGTCATTGTTGTCGCTTAAAATATGTTTTTTTTTTTTTTTTTATATCACGATTTGAATTTTGATTAAAAGATCGATCGAGCGTGTGTGGATAGAGAGAGAGAGAGCATAGTTGCTAGATAATGAGCGATCGATTATGTATTTGTGCAGCGCAAAACATTGGCTAATATGAACAGTTTTATATGGGGATGTAGCTCAGATGGTAGAGCGCTCGCTTAGCATGTGAGAGGTACGGGGATCGATGCCCCGCATCTCCAGGTTTGAATTTTTTTTTTTTTTTTTACATTTTTAATAATAATTTAAAACAATTTTTTAATATTTACAAATGTCCTTAAGTAAATTTTAAATGATGAGTTTTGTATTTTAAATTTCATTTAAAGAAAATAAATTTAGAGCACACACAAAAAATATGTGCAAGTAACTTAATTATTATAATAATTAGGTATATATCTCTCGAATCGAATGTATATATATATCGATACATAATACATACAATTTTATTTATTTTTATCTATTTTTAAATCGACATGTGGCTATAATATTAGAAGCTAAACAGATAATCGTGTATGTCATAGAATAAATAAATTACACATACGCAATGTATGTTCGCGTGCTTAGATTTACAACAATTACTCCATAAATAGTCTTTAAAAATAATAATATTCACTGATGTCGGAATTATTGTTCCCATTGTAGGTTGTCATAGCGCATTAAATTTGAGTAAAATTCCATGCATTTAAATCACGACCGCTTTTTTTTTTTTTTATATATATTTTATTATTCATTTTTGAATTTATTTCCTTTTAATAGCGCAATTTCATAGCGCCGAATACAACAGATGTGAAAAATCAAATGAACGCAGACACAATGACATATCTACATATAAATGTACATACTATATATGTATGTATAACCGATTTTATATACAAACATATGAACATGTAATCGAACAAGCAAACATATTTTTTCGATGATATGTAGATAAATAAATAAAAAGAATAAAAAAAATAAAAAAAAAACTCAAATGAATTCATTCCAACGCTTTTGCCAATTAACACAGCACTGACTTTTGGCAAAAAAAAAATATATATAAAAATTGATGACTTACATGGGAATGTGCTACTGCGGCATTTTTTTTTTGCACTTTGGTGCCACCCAAATTGCGCGCACACACCTGATCTGAATCTGAAACATATTGCACACATATACTCTACATAGCTATGCAAGTTGTAGATACAAAATTTAGGAGTGCAGATACATTTTTTGTTGTTTTTGTTGTTGTTTTGCTGTTGCTGAGATATAGCTATCAAAAGTACAGAAACATGAAAACAATGCTGTACGCATTCTTTATACATATTTTTTTACACAAACATATTTTTTTTATCTCTAGCGCATTTTTTTCCGCTGCTGATTTATTTCTGTATTTTTTTTTATTTTTATTTGCCGCGAACATGTGCTGCATGCTTAGTCAGTCTAAGCTACGTTTTTTTTACAGTTTTTTTTTTTTAAGAGTATTCACGCGATTTTTTTTTTTAATTTTAGTAAAAAAAATTGTTTTTATTTTTCAAATAAATTTTTTTTTTTTTTTGTGGTGAATAAAATGTTTGTGGTGAAAACTTTTTCTGTAGGCATATTATTTACAGTAATACATTTTTGAATTTTTTTTTTGTTGAAAAATATATTTGTGGTGAATAATTTCTTTGTACTCAAATCAATTACAATTAAAAACGAATTATTTCATCGATATTTTGACAACTCGCCCGAGAACTCATAGACATGAAAAACAAGCCTTAGTTTTCCTCTGCAAAAATTCAATTAAACATTTTTTTTGTCTAAGTATAAATTGTGGTAAAATAAAATATTTGTGGTGAATAATTTTTACAATTAAAATTAATTTTTAATTAAAAATTGTTTTTTTTTATTGTAGTTTTTCTCTGTAAAAATTGTAGAAATTTTGTTTTCTCTGAGAATAAATTGTGATTTGTGGTGAATAATTTTTTGCCTCCGAGCCAGTGGTGAAAAGTTAGTTTACGAGGAAAAATTGTCATGAAAATTTATTTAGAGTGAAATTCATGGTTTAAAGTTATATAAAAAAACATTAAATAGATAAAACTTTTTTTTTATTTTTGAATTTAGTTGAAGAACTTTTGTGGTGAAAATTTTTTTTTTTTTTTTTTTTAGTATCAAATGTGAGTGTGTTCAAGTGTAAGGCAAACGATGTATGAAATTTCTTTACGATGCAAGTTTTGCATTTTAACATATTTGAAAGCAGTGAATACCCTAATTACTTTTTTTTTTTTTTTTTTTTTTTTTTTTCATTTTCAACAATTTCAACAGTAGCTCAATCGCATAACGTCTGATGCTGGATGCTGTTGTTGCTTTATATGCATGCTTTAAAGCTTTTCTCCCACCATCTGTCTCTGGTTTATATATTTCCATTATTTTTAGCCGCGAGGACCATGCTGTGCATTTTTCGTTACGCCCATACCACATTATTTTGTGCGTCCAGTGCAGTTTGTGTAGCCGCCAGTAGCAATGTTCGAAACATTTGTGTAATGTTTTTTTTTTTTCCTTACTTAACTCCTTTACCTCACTTGCCCTTCAGTTGATTTTACAAGTTACAGATTGTTTTGTGACGGTTATTGATAGTATATGCCCTGGATTATTGTTGTATCAGACTTATGGCATCTATGTATGCTACACTCTCACAGTGCCTGCTGTCACATTGCATATCAGCAGCTGTTCTTGTTTGTTTGTTATTTTAATTGTTTTGCATAGACAGGCATGAATCTATAGATACATAGATACTTTTTTTTATTGAAGTTGAAGTTGCACAATTTTTAACGCACTGATTGGCTTTGAAATATATATTTTTTTTTTTTGCTGGTTAATGCAATTGTTTGGAGTTTAATATGTTGCCTATGAGAGCAAAAGATACATTTGTATGTATCTGCTGCGTGTCAACATTGTGTGCACTGTTGTTAGCTGTTAAGTGTCAATTTTATTTTGTTCTGGGACACTTTTTTCGACTTTATCCAGAGCCAGAGTCAATTGGCATCGCATGTCTATCATCATATTTCACAGTACATTTCCAGTTTGCTCTAATTCTCATACTCTGACCATTCAGTCAGTCATAGAAGTCTGACTCTATATAGAAAACTATACAAATTTTACGCTTTTCAAGTATTTTTTTTGTTTTTATATTTTGTTATAACTCTTGTTAGTAGTAAATTGAAAATAAGGTCATGCGGCGGCGGCGGCGGCGGCTTTATATAAAAGAGAAAACTCGTAAATTCAGTCGTGCGATATTACATAGAATTTTCTACATAAAAGTAAAAGTTGTTAGGTCAGCGGAAACGCGTTTCTATTTCCGTTTCGATTACAAGTATGGCACACGCAATAAATACTTTTCAAAAAAAAAAAAAAGAAAATAAAATGAAGAATTGTATACGTTTGAGTGACGCGCTGACTAGGATAAAATATAAAAGCGAATTTATTAGACTACACGTGCCTAGTTTTGTATAGTTTGGTAGCAGGACTGCGACATGTAAAGAAATGTAAATTATGCCAGTGGTTTGGTTATAATTGGACAAGTGATGACGTCTGGGTTTTTAGGTTTCTTTTTTACATGATTTTCTGTTTTATTAGAATAATAAAGTTTCGAAGCAGTGGATTAGACATTTGATTATTTTAGGATTAGAACAGGTTCAACGTACAAACAATTCGTTCGTTCGTTTGGTTTTTTTATGATTTGCAAAGTTTAAATCTTTTTTAAATTTAGTTTCTTATTATTTTTAATTTTTGTTAAACTAAAATTCAAAAAAAAAAAGTGTATTTTTTTAACAACAATTCTTTAGCATTTCTCTTTTACAATTCATTCATTCATTCATTTTTTATTTTATTTACTTTTTCACATTTTTTACAATTTGTGGGTAGTAACCAAAGACGTGTACAGAATTTTACTAAATTGGATTTATGCAAATTCTCAATGTTCTGCAACGTCTAGCAGTGAAGTTGCAAAAATTACACACACACAAAGCCAAAGTTAAAATGTAAAAAGAATATGCAAATAAAAAAAAACACACACACATACTTACTTTTATTTATGCAAGATTAAACGTTGTAAAACTTAAATAAAAAAATATATTTTATTTTTATTTATTTTTTGCAGCATAAATTTATTATTTACTTTAGTAGCTATCATGCCAAGTAAAAATTAAAATAAAAAAATATTGCATACTGCACGGCGCTGTGCTGTGCTGTGCACGTGTTCTAAGCATATATTTTATTTTTACTTTTGCTTTATTTAAACATTTTTTTATTTTGTTTTAAAATATTTATATTTATTGCAATTTAAATATGTCATTTAACTAAATTTATTTAGATTAAATTTAAAACAAACAAACAAATAAATAAAGCCAAAATAATAATAATAAAAAAATTAAATCATTATTAAATAATTTGCATTTTATTTCCGTTTTATTGTTGTAGCAAAAGCATAGCACGCAAAAAAAAGTATAAATTTAATTTTTAGATTCATACTCTCCATACAAAGTCATTTAAATTTGCAAATTAGTGCTTGACAAAAAAAATTCACTTTCAGTGATTTTTTCACAGTGATTTAAACGTAGTTATTTTTTATTCATACACACTATACACAGCCATTTAGGTTTACATATTATTTTTTGGCCAAAAAAAATCACTTGTGGTGATTTTTTCACAGTGATTTAAAATAGTGATTTGCGATGTTCTTGATTCTCATTGAACATTTTCAGTTATTGGCGATTTTGGGTATCACTTTTACGAGCAGTAAACTTATGCAGTAATCGCTGCTTGCTTTTCGTGAACTGCGATTTTATCGCTGTTTGCAGTCACTGCGATTTTCAAGTTGCAGTCGCTAAACACACTGCGACTCAAAAATCATTCTCTTTGTCAACACTAGTACATATTAATCGGTTATTTTTTCACAGTGATTTAAAAATCGCAATGTCGCACGGCGACTAAAAGTAGTGTTTTGCGGATTTTTGGTTTCTCAGTGAACAAGTTTAGTTATCAGCAGAACTCGCTGCTTACTTTTCGCGAACTGCGATTTTATCACTGTTTACAGTCACTGTGATTTTCAAGTAATAATCACTCTGCTCCTGAAAAATCATTTTGTTTGCCAACAAACATATTAATCCTTAATACTTTTTTTTTTAATATTTGCAATTTTAATACTCTTTTTTTTTCTGTGACATTTAAAGCTGCCTACGTGCCTTGTTCACTTAACAGCAGAATTGTTGAAATTATATATTAAAATGATTTTTTAATGTAGTTAGCGTTCTAATGAGTGACAATAAATCATTCTATATATGTATACGCATACATAAAGGACAAAAAGGACACATACGCACAATATACAAACAGACGGACGGACGGACAGACAGACATACAAAAGAAAATTGCTTTCAATGTCAACTCAGACATTTTGTTATTTGTTTTGCGAAAAAATTTATCATTCATGTAGACATTTTAATGGCTGCTCTCTACTTCGTTCGTCCGTCTTCTACATTTTGTCAAGCTCATTGTCATTTTTATTCGCATTCGCAGTCAGTTCAAATATCAAATGTCAGCTAACAATGCTTAATTTTAATAATTATACATAATAATGATGATGATGGTGATGATGATGTTAATGATATGGTCATTATGCGTACAATGGTAATAGTATAACTCTCTGCTTGCTATTTACTTTTATTGTACATTTAAGTAAATAGTTGAAGAGTTGTCTTTTTTTTTTTTTTGCATTTTAAATAATTTCCAACTTGCTGTGATAATTTCTCTTTTGCATATTATTATAAATTTTTGCATGCTGCTTTTTTTTTTTTTTATTTTAATTTTCAAATGAAAATTGTGCATAATTATTTAATGATTTAATATGCACAATAACGTAGCAAATGAGTTGTTTTGCTGTTGCAAAATATCTTTTATAAATACAAATTTCCAGATAATATCAAATCACAGCATGATGTGTGCTGTTTTAGTTTTGATAAAATGTTTGCAACTATAAAATTCATTTGAAATAATAATTTGAATAGAATTTTTAATGTAAATGCATAATTTTCTACTAAATATTAAAAATATTTTAGTTTTAGTATTTCATTTTAGCATATTTAAATAGTTTTGTATGTAAACAGCTCTTAATAATATGTGTAAATTTAACTTTTGAAATTTGAAAATTGAAAATTACTATACTATTTCTATGTATATTTCAACTAATCATGATATTTGCATAAAAGTTCATGGAAAATTATTATATTGTATTGCATGAAACTAGTTTGAAGTTAGTTCATATAAAGAGCATAAAAAATAATAATAATGAATATAATCAAAAAAAAAGAAAATGTACTGTGTGGGACTTGAACCTGAGCTAAACTCACACTTTCTTACTGTTTAAGCCTAAGGCTAACTGTAGTCTGTGAATAAAAAGCGTTAGAAAAGAAAGGTTCAAATCTCAGCAGCGACAAGTCGATTTTTTTTAAATTATTTTTGCTTTTTGACCTTTTTTTTATTTTTCTTTCATAAAATTTTGCTTAAAAGCCAATAAATAATTTCATAAATTAATATAGCCTAGATAAAGGCTCTTTAATATTTTATATAAAACTATTTTTTCTTTCTATTATATTTCCGTGAAAAAGTATTACGCTACTCAACTAATTATAACTGAAAGCTATACACAAACTTTAATCAATGACTTACATATTTATTTCTCAAAGGCATAAGCGCAATTTGACCTTCAGAAAGTTTGTTAAGAGTGTAATTTTAGACGTCATTATAATAACATTTTGGTTAGACGCTTAATAACTTATATTGAAGTAGTTTCTCGTTTTATATTTATATGTATGTGTACGACGATGTATATGCTTACAAAAAAATTGGGACAATGTGTTGTATACGTAATAAAAAAACAAGATATAAAAATTGCCTACGTACATATCAAAAAAGGGAGACGCAGACAGACACACGAACAAAAGGAACATAAGTACAAAGCGCGACAGCAGCCAATGACGCAAAACGTTATGACAAACACAGTGAAAGAAAATAAGGCAAAAGGGCACGCAGCTAATGTGTATATATCGACTTGTTATTTGTTGCGCCACAAAATATGCTATAAAAAAATTCAATGTGTGCCAAACTTTAACATTTGAGTGCGTAAAACAAAATATAAAAAGTAATCGCAACTAAATTTGAAAAAGAAAAGAGAAAAATTGAAAGAAAAAGATTTTTGGCAAAAAAATTGTTTATAAGCCAAAATATCAATTAAACAAAATTTTAGCCAAAGTTTTAATATAATTTCTGATGTTTAAAAACATCAAAAACAAGAACTGACAATGATTGAAGAGAAGCGTATATTCTATTTTATTCCATTGTCAACTCAACTATTTATGTGCTTCTTTTTATTTGCGCATTGCTTTCTTTGCTGTCGCTTGCAGGCATTTTTACTGCGCCAAGCAGCATATCCTTGAGCTGTCAAATGACATATTCAGCAACTAAGCTTCTAAATACATTTCTATATATTTCGGTGTACTATATTTCTTTTGCGTATTGTATCTGTAATGCCATATAAGCTGTAACAGCAACAATATTTAGTTTCATTAATTAGCTCAAATAAAACCAGATTTGTATTTAAAATAGAAATAAAATTTGTCTTGTTAAGCTTTTGTGATAAAAATGTTGAAATTACTTAATGTGAACAGATTATTGTTTTTGATGCCAATCAACTAAATTGTTTTTCCATAGAATTTTGAAAATACTTTTCGAAAATAATACAATTTTAATTCAGTTAAATTTCTAAAAAAATACTTTCGGTGATTTTTTTACAGCGATTTAAAAATCGCAATGTTACTCTGCGACTGAAAGTAGTGATTTGCGATTTTCTTGTTTCTTTTTTCGTTCTTCGTGAACAGTGAACCTGTATAGTAATCGCTTCTTGCTTTTCGCTAACTGCGATTTTATCACTGTTTGCCATCACTGTGATTTTCACTTTTTTTTTAAGCTTTTTCAAGAAAATTCTGTCTAAATATTGTGTGACAGGTTTTGAAGCTTAATTTCCAAAAAAGTTAAAACTTTGCCTTGTTTGTTATTTTTTAAAATTTTTATTATTTATACAATTTTTTTTCCAATGATTTTTTTCTTTTTCTTATTTATCAAGCTTAACACTTATTGGTATTTTTAATGAGTTTTCTTTTGTTTGCGTCAAAAAAGAAAAAGAAAGAAAAAAACGAATGTTTAAATGTATTTGTTTTTCTTTCGAATGCTCATACTTTCATTTTGAACTTTCGCGCTTCAATCTTAGCTGAACAAAAAAAAAAAAAAACAACTTTTATATCTTTTATTTTATTATTTTTTCAACAAATTTCACTGTGGCACCTTGAACTTTTTACGTTAGGCAGCAACGAATGACGCTGAGCGGCATAAAATTGGCAAATACTGCTAAAAAAAAAAAAAAATATATTTTTTTATCACGCATACGCAGCGTTGAAACTGCGCTCAGACTCAACAAACAAGGTGAAGTGTGTTTTCAAAGTGTTTGTGTGTGTGGGTGTAAGTATGAGAGTGTAGGTGGTGTGTAAAGTAAGCAAAAGAAGTAAAGAAAAACGAAAAGTAAATTGCCAAAAAGCTTAGCCAGGTGTGAAATATAAATAGCCGCAAATGTATGCACATGATATAGTGCGTGCTCTTTCGCACCTGCAGAAGAGAGAGAGAAAGAGAGCATTAGAGCTAAGACTTCTTGTAAAGTGCCAGTGTCAAATGCTTGAAAATATATGGTTTACTTAATGGCATATAACTCACAACGACCAAACACACACACTCAGAGAGAGAGAGAGAAAGAGAGAGACAGGCACACAGTTTAGTAAAAGTGAAAATAAAAAATAAAAAAATGTTCTTTTCGTATTCTTCTTCCCAGCTGCCTATTATAAAATGGCGTAAATTAAAACTTTGTATTTTATGCTTAAATTCTTAAACAGCTTAAAATCTCTTTTTTGCTTGCAATAATTAAACAATTAAGCAGCCAATTAATTAAGAAAAGAAAAAAAGAACTCTACAATGTTGAGCATCTTAAGTAGAAATTATGCAGCTGACGTCAAAGTTTCTTGCCAGTATTAATTACTAATAAATTCCAGACCCAAGTGACAAAGTGTGTAATGAATTGATTAGAAGCTTGTAACAAAAAAAAAATAAAGAAAATAACCCAAAGCAAAGTTTTTTTTTTTTGCGTAAATGCGGCTCTAAGACAGCTGCTGCTGCTGTCTGAGCTTCTAAGTGCGTATTTGTGTGGTTTAAGTTTTATTTTTGCTGTCGCAGCTGCTGCTGTCCACATATAAAATTATACTCAAATTTTGTTGCATACTTGTAGGCGTACTGTGAAGAGCACTATTTTTAGTATGACCACAATTTGACGTTGCCGGCCGATTTCAAGGACAAAGAATAAAGCGTTGCGCGCTGTATTAGTTTGCCACAAAGTCACAGTTTTCACATGTCAAATACAGCTGCTACTGGCTGCTGCGCATAAAGGACGAACGTAAGAAAAATGACGACAATGACGACGACAACGACGACAATGGCAAGGCATATAGTACATATACATATGTTTAGTTGAGAACAGTTTGTGTACTTTTTTATTTCGTAAGTCCTTTTGAGTCCTTTTTATATGAAACACTTGAGGCAGTCAGCAGGCAGGCAGTAGGCTGTCAGACGTAATGTGTGTGTACATGCAGCTTACAAAATTTTCCATTAAAACTTTACATTTATTTGTTTCTGTGTGTTGTGTGTGTGTGTGTATTGCTTTTAGTATATATTTTTAGCATACTTTTGGGCTTTCACAGCACAGTAGCAGCACTTCTTTGCCTTTGCCTGGTTGCTGCTTCTTTTTTACGTCAGTGACACAAACAGATGCAATTAATCAAAAAAACTACTCGAAGGCCAGTTTAATTATAATAAGCCCACGCGATGCTAAATTTTATAATAATTCTCTTTGCTAATAATAATTCCTTTCTTAAGCACGTTTATAATTATGTAAATTTATTTGATTTATGCTTGAATGAATTGAACGAACGCGCAAAAAAAAAACTTTCGAAATGTATAAAAGAAAAAAGCATTCAAAAGCTTGTTTGCTAAATTATATTGAATACCCTCTACGCGCTCTAAACGGCAAGGTTGTATTAATATTTTAAAAAAAATGTAGCATGCTTTTGGTTGCTGCTCACTTCGATGCTTGCTGCTGATCTTTTAAATATTTATTTCATCCAAGTCGAGTCTTCAAGCGCCGAGAAACTTAAATACACTTTTTTTTTTTTTGCAAACTTTTAACAGATTTTGGCAAACAAAGAAAAACAGAAAATAAGTGAAAAACTTTTGCTTGCTACACGCTAAAATAATTCAAGCAGTTGCGTTTTTGCATGGTTTTCTTTTTAGCATTTTATTTAATTTTTCTTTTATATTTTATTCAACATTTGTGGTCAAAGATACAACAGAACAAGGTCACCTTATCTTGACCTTTTGTACATTGGCATTGAAGCGAGCGAGCGAAACGAACGAGCTATTCAGGTCGTCGTCGCTCAGTGTAATACTTTGTTGAAGAATCCATGCTAAAATCACGCAAAAGTATGCAACAAATTATGCGCGACGTGATTAGCGCTTGGCATGTTGCCGCAGGCTCCAAAAGAAAACGTAGCAATTAGATATACCATTTTTTTTGTTAGTTAAAATATTTAAAGCATGCTTTTGGGCGCATTCAAAAATTTTATCTAATTTTTCCTTTTTCTTTTCTCTCTCTTTGCAGGTAAGTGCGCGCCTAACAAAATGCGAAAAGTATTAAATAAAATTTTGAAATATTAAATTTTAAAGGCGAATTGCTCAGATAAGTTTTAAAATGTATTAAAATTTAATAGAAATATATATTGCAGCATACTTTTAGGAACTTTCTATTATTTAATACAATTAGTTGAGCATCTAAAAATTTTGTAATTTGTCATGGAAAAGTTTCTTGCTGCGCAATTAAAGAAAAAAAGAAAAATGTGGAAATTTTATGAATGAAATGTGTAGCGAATTGTCACAATGAATAAATGAATCAATGCTGTGGTAGTTCTACCTCCACGAAACGTCTTAACGAAAAATCTTAACAATAGCGAAATTTTTTTTTCGTTGTTGTTGTCGACGACAGCTGTATTGCTGAGTCGCTTTTGATTGCTGTCAAGTTTTCTACTTTAGCTCTCTGAGAAAATTTTATGCGTTTCATCTTTTGAAAATTTCGCTTTACTATCATTTTTTCATTTTTCCTTATACTGTATTTTTTTAATTCAAGTTTTCTTGCTTTTCACAAAATAACAATAATAAAATAAAATTGAAAGCGTCTTCGTTCGTCGTTGTTTTATTTCTTTTGCTTAAGTACTTCACTGGAAGTTTCTGTTACGCATTGTATACTTTTAGGCGAATTAAAGCAAAATATATGCTGACTATATCAAATTACTTTAATCACAAGCTTATATATGTATGCGTGTATGTACGAGTATGTCTCGTATTTTCGCATAAATATGCAACTACTTGAAAGTTTTGCTTGTAATTAGGCGCTGCTGGATTTGTTGTTTACTGTTTCAGTTGCGTACTTTTGTATGCTACAAGCTCTGTTGCTGTTGTTGCCAGTTCAATTATTAAGAAGCTCATACGCACTGTGACTTAATTAGTAGACGTGCTTGCTCTAACTAAAAAGTTTTACATATCATTTTTTTTTTTTTTTTTTGCGCACATTTGAAATGTTGCTATGCGAATGTGAGTACTCAAGCGTGTCAAGGACAACTATGAAAAAGATAGAGTTACAAGTTTAACAAATAAACTTTATATAGACATATATGAGATCTGAAAGTGTGTTTTTCTTGGTAACGAGTCGATTCCGCTTTGTTGTTTTGTGCTAAATAACTTTATATTTAAGGTATTGCAGTAGACTTTTAGGCGCTTTTGTAATTTCCGTTATAAAAACACATTTGGTTATTTACGTATCATGCGACTGAATTATTAAATTTAAAATTGCATGCCAGTAGCTATAGATTGTATATATGTAAGTGTCTGTAGAGTCACATAGCTAGATATCGAAACAACGCCTACAAGTATGCAATCAAAAATGGTTTTTTAATTGATTTTCCGTCGAGTCATTGCCTAGCTAAGAGCGCTGAGTAAGCGTAACTAAAACTTCGTAACTCTTTTATTATTTTTCTCACTCTTTTGCAGTGCTTGCGCTTTAGGGTATTTTCATAGACACACACACAAATAAACATAAATTACATAAATTTCATTTGCATGCGCGCCTGTATGTATGCAATACATTGCTTAACATTGCTTCACTGTTGCCGCCATTGCATACAACACCTAGCGGCAATTTTATAAAATTGATTATGAGCATAAATTGAAGCAGACATTGATAACTACGATGATGTGGACGATGAAGACGTAGGCGAAGACATGATAAACATGACGATGACTTTTTCAACTTTTAAGCAATTTCTTTTGCCACTAACTGATTCTTAAATGCCTTCAAATTTAAATTATAAAATTTGCATATTTTAAATTCCATTTAAAAATAATTCCAATAACATTGCAACGCCTCAAAGTATGCAATTAGTTTTTAATTAATTTTATTGATTAGGTTTTTTTTTTCTTGTTATTAAAATAATTTTTTTATTTAATTATTATATAAAAATTTATATAATAAAATCAAATAACAATAATTGATTTGGTTCGGTTTTTTTTTTTTTTCTTTCTGATTTGTGCTGAAGAAATTACTAAACTAAACCGAAAAGTTTTAAGTCAATTAACGTTGACAAAATATGGTAATTAATACAATATGACGTCGATTGGCAATCTATTCCATATTTATTATATAACTAGCAATTTATTTTGACCTAAAAGTAAATGTGGATACAAATTTATGTTTGTGTTTGTATGCGTGTGTACGTGTATACAAAAACTTTGTCTCTGTGTATATATTTTTTTCTGTATTTACGTTAAACAAATAAATTAGCCAAATGACTATGTTGTGTATATAAATGGTTAGGGTAAGCACAGTGCTGTTGACTTGTTGTGGTCAGAAAGGGATTTCATTTCATTTGATACAAATACAACATTAGGAACAAATTTGTGTTGAAAAAGCCATGTGAAGTCTATCACAGAAAAGCAGAAAGTCGCTATTTTCAAGATCATGCCGCACCTTTCTGTAAGTTCCATCTAATTACTGAAAACAATTTAAATCGAATCTTCCCAAATTATGTGTAAATAAAGCGAATCGTTCCAATATGCGCAAGAATTAAGTTGCTTAAGAAATGAACCGAATCATTTCGAATCAATTTCGATTTTGAATCAGATTGTGATTCGGTGTTACTCCATTTTTATTAAATGTTCACAAGTTTAATAAGTACAAAAGCTTCGGTTCTAACTCTTTTACTTATGCTGTTACCTGCCGAGACGCCTTTAAAATAACTTTTTCCAAGGGTCAAGTCATTATTATTTAAATGTCTACAAAGAAGCAATGAAATTGAATAGGCAGCGAAAATAATAATTTTAATTAGAGAAGTTTTTTTAAAACAAAAAAAAACAAAATATTTGTAGAACATTAATGTTTTCTATAAACTGTTTAATGAACTGCGCCACTGTTGAAAACGTGCAGACAAACGGAGGGACATAAGCACAGATTGACAGAAGGACAGAACTACAAGCATTTGTGATGATGATGATGATGCTTGTTTGTTTCCATGTCATTGTAAATAGATGAAATACAGAATGAGGCAGGCAGGATGAGAGTAAATTTAAGCAGCATAGAAATACCAATGGGTAGACAGACGGACAGACAGACAGACGGACTGAAATTGAACATCAACAGTGCTGTGCTGCAAAACTCATAACAAGGCAAATTAGTAATTAAGCAATGCTCGCGCGTATTTCTTGCTGAAATTGTGTTCCGTGTTTCAATGCGTATCTGTAAATGTGTATGTATCTCCTATGTACATTGTAAATGATTTCCTTTTCGCATTACAAAATATATGTATATAGTATATAGTGAATGCGTTGATTATACCAAAACGACAATTAGTAATTGAGCATTTAAGCATTTGTTTAATTGTTATGCACGATTTCGTGCACGCGACTACAACACAACTTAAAATGATTGCAAGGTTCTTGTGTTTGTGTGTGTGTGTGTGCGGCTTTAAATTGAAATTGTTTACGTTTTCAAGGCAAATTTTGCATTTTATATGCAATTCACAGAAAGAAGAAAAAAAATAAATACATGCCAAATTGGGTTTGATGCCATCAACATCAACAGCCGTCAACAAGTAAAAGCAGAGGCAGCAGCAGCCACACCCAGGCGTAAAAATTTCATTTTGACTGCAATCTAAATTCAATAAAGTTCAATGAACTACAAATGCAACAAACAAGCAGACACGAACCTGAGACTCTGCGCTGAACTAAAAGAGGAAAGATGAGCCTGAAGTGCTTTGGATACGAATGATAATGATTATGATGAAGTAGAATTGCATGATGTTCTTGTTTATGCATATGGAATCTCCTTCTCCTTGAGTCTCTGTCTGTCTAGATTCATGGAAAAAAATTTTATATAAAGCTGACGTTTTGGCGCAGGTGATGATTTTTTTAAATTATTGAATGTGTAAGCAAAATCACAAATGCGCTGCTTTTGTCATATGTCAAAAGAAATCAAATGAAATTAAGAAGAAATCGAATAAGAAAACGAATTTCTTTTGCTTACAAAAAAACGTCTCAGAGCTTTGATGAAGTATGAAGCAACGAAAAATTTTCAAAAGAATCAGCACTCAAAAATTACGACACAGCAGGCAGTCAACGATTGGAAGTGTTATGTAGAGAGAACATAAAGAAAAAAAGGAAACAGAAAAGATATATGTGAACTAAAAAGAATTTGGACAGTTTAAGAACGCCCACAAAAGAATGATGTTAAATATAAATTTTGTATGTTCTAACATCGAAAATTAACTTTGATGTGAATACACAAAAGCGCATTTCTAAGATTAGCAGCATTCATGAATTTAAATTTGTGAAAATTCATTTGTATATCTGGTTATCTGCCGTATGTATGCAGCGATCTCCGGACTAAAAAAATTTAGCAGACTGTGATAAAATCACAGTTCAAGAAAAAAACAATCAGCGATTACTGAACATATTCACTGTTCGCGAAGAGCGATACACAAAATCGACGATAACTGAACATGCTCACTGAGAAACAAAAAAATCGCCAATCACTACTTTCAATCGCAGTGTGCCATTTTGTGCGATTTTTAAATCACTGTGAATAAATCACCGAAAGTAATTTTTTTTTTTGACAACATTAAATGCAATACTTTAAAAAAAAATAGATTGTAAATTGCAATAGCCTTGTTTTCGTTTTATACTTAAGCGGAAATGAGATTCGCAATTGAAAAAGTTTATTGCATGAATCAACTCAAAATCGCATCATGAATCATTTATATTGCATGAATATATTCACATGATCAAGCTAACATTTAAATGATAGAAAAAAATTATAATCTATACGATTCTACATATTTAAGTTTTTTTTTTTTTTAAGATAAACTCGTGTAGCAAAGAGAAGAACTTTAAAGTCTTTACTAAATGCGTAGTTTCACTTCAAGTTTAAAGAGTTCTTTTCTTGATTTTCTTTCTTTCGATTTTATTTCTTATTGATTAAATCAACAAAAGAAACCAACATTTATTGAAACAATTTCCAAGTTTACGAATGTTTCTGCAAAATACAAAAATCTATAAACCAATCAACTATTGCACTTGGTGCAACACCCAAATTCATGCAAAAAATATAAATCTCAAGAAAAAAAAGAGAAAAAAAACTTTATACAAAATAAATGAAATGAAATAAAAGTTCTTAGTAAAAAAAAAAAAAGAAACTTTTCTGCATATCACGTTCATTGGACATTTGTGCCTGATTTGATTACGCATTTCAATTGGCAATCGGTTTTTTATATAGAAAAACTTTCAACACTTGAACACGTTTACAACAGCAGACACCTGCGCCAAAAAGCCAAAGTAAAAAAAAAGCAAAAAAAATCAATGGCTACAAAGGAAGACAGACTGCAGCAGATAAAAAGAGTTATTGAAGCAGATTTTCCTGCCGATTCATAGCTTTTCGAATTCAATTTTCAATGTGCAGAGTGCACAGACTACATCGATATCCGGCGTTGGCAATAAGAATTGATGAAAACTGTAGAAGTAAAATGGGAAAAAAAAAAAAAAAAAAAAATTTTAAATTGTTGATAAATTGTCTTGTTTTTGAGAGATTACCTTTTTCACATTTATAAGAGACCTGAGATGCGGGCTGCCGCTTTTGATGCGGTTACAGCGTTCTAAAAAAAAAAAAAAAATAAAGTAATGATAGACTTAAAAGTCTGTGTTGATGTCTTCTTAAGCATAAAATATCAGATTAATTAGTATCTAGAATTTTACAAATATAAAAAACTTTTTGAAAGGCATTTATTATTTTTTTTTTTTTTTTTTTTTTATGTACTCGTATTGTCTAAATTGCTCATTTATTACGCTGAGCAGCAAAGCAATTAGCGTTTAGTTACGCTTTCGCTTTAAGTATTATTTGTGTTCGATCTATAAAAAAAAAATAGAAGAAAAAAAACCTGATTAAGCTGCTTTGCGCAGAAACTATTCTGAGTCATGCGAGTCATAAAACTCAAACACTTGTAAAGCTAAAATATAAATTGACACTTTTTTTTTGTTGAAGTTCATAGAATAATTTTGCTGATTGTGCAGCTACTCAAATAGCTTCTTTATTTTACTGCCGTCGCTGCTGCTGCTGTTGCTGATGCTACACAATTGATAAATGATTTCCATTAAATGTGAAAAGAAAACGATAAAACTAAAAAATTGGGAAAAAAAAAATAGTTTGGTATTAGCGCAGCTTAAAATACCTATCAGCACGAACTTGTTGAGAGATTGCGTTAGATCTGGCCATCGCTTAGTTCAGAGAAAGCTCATATTGTGCAAAATTATCAATTAAAACAATCGAATAATCGGAAAAATAGATTAATCGGAATCAGTTTAATGCCTTAAAGTGGCAAGGAAAAAAAACTTAGCAGACGTTCAAAAAGTACGCAGTTTTATGGTAAATTTTTTATATTGCTTTGGCTAGACTAGAGCAACTCATACCTGCCACAATACATCAAAATATACTCATAAACACAATCATACATATTAAGATAAACAGCAGCAACCAGCACATGTTGGATGCCAAGGTCCTGGCAATGAGCTATGAAAAAGGGAAGTAGCAATTTTTGTTTTCCTTTTTTTTTTTTTTCGAGATAGAAATACTTTTAAGACTGGCCATGGCCAATGGCACCATAAAACGAAGGCATGGCTGGCATGTCTTTAGCAGCAAAGTAATCCAATCTTTGTTGTTGTTTGTTTTTTTTTTTTTTTACAAACGCAAAATACACAGCAAAGTGACGCCACTTGTTTTTCGTTGAAAAATAATCTTTACTGTGATGCACAGTGGTTTGAGCTGGTTAGAGTTGTGACAAAAAATAAAGCATGTATGCTAGTTCTTATGAAGTGTAAATATTCTTCATAAGCATTGAAATGAGTGTCGATCAAGCTATGTTTTTTGTCTGTCTGTCTGTCCGTTCTGCAGTCTGCCATCTGAAACTGATTATCTCAAAGATTATAAAAAATACAGCCACCATATTTGTAGCTGAGACGATCCTAACCGGCTTTTAAGGTCTCTTATAACCGATATTTTCTAACTCCATTTTGAAGGAGTAAAACTGTTTTTTTTTTTTTTTTTTTTTTATAATAGAATTAAACATTTATCAAAGCATTGACACCACTGTGCCATATCGTCGAAGTTGTTTAAAAATAAAACTAAAGTTTTTCATATTTTGTTTTTTTATTCAGGTTTTGTTTTGTAAAACAAATTTTAATTTTATGATCAATCAGTTTTTGTCCTTTTTATCGAAAAAAATTTGCATACTTTTGGCGTCGCATGCGTGTTTTTCACATGCAATGACGCCGCCGCCGCCATAATGTCTTTGTTTGTGCGATTTCATGTCACTTGACAATGTTTTTTTTAGGCTTTTCTATTTTGTTTTTTTGTTTTTGTTTTCAAGTGCGAAGAAATCTTTGTTGTATTCATTTGATCTGTCTGTCTGTCGTCATCGTCGTCGACGTCAACGCCGCCACAGAGTTTATTGAACCAGGCCCATTTGACATTTGTTTTTCTGTCGCGTTTGTCTTTTGTTTTAGAACGCGACGACGACAACGATGATGACAATGAGAAGGCCGGCGACATTTATTCATATTTAAGTACGTTTTGCAATGAAGTTTTATAGCAAAATTGAGAAAGAAGAGTCGCTCTGTAAATACTTTCAAAGACCAAAAGGATGTATACATGCATACCACTTGATTTTGTGCGCTACTTGAAACTGACAGAAGGACAGCTGACAGCTGAAGCAGACAGATTTATAGTCAAATAGAAATTTGTAGTTGAACTTTATAAACTGTCATTTTGTTCTTGAATTATATATGAAGTGGCCCAAAAGCGCTTAAGTTTTGTTGTTGCTTCAAGTGTCCTCAACTTTGTCTGAGAGCGCTGATTAAAGCTGTTAATCGTTTCATTGACATTTTTAACGCTGCGCAATTGACAGTTCTTGTAAAATTATTTATTAATTCATTGCGAAGAGACAAGAAGAAGAGCATATTGCATTATTTAATAAAATTTACACTTAACACTTTTCTTTTTTTTTTTTTTTTGTTAATTTTTTTTTATTAATTTATTTACAGGGCCGTCACAGATCCACGCGATGGACGTCGCGTTGCGCTTAAAAAACTTCCGAATGTGTTTCAATCGCTTGTCTCATCGAAGCGCGTTTTTCGCGAACTCAAAATGCTTTGCTTTTTCAAGCATGAAAATGTAAGTAGCCAAAGTGCAAATGCAATTTTTCATTATTATATTTTTACGTTTCATTAAATTTTGCTTAAGCAGAAAGAAAAACAAGAATGTTAAACTGCATTTTTCAATTAACAATTTTATTGCAACAATGTTGCAAGCATTTACATTTTCCTTTCAATACACTTTCCCCCTCCTCCTCTCCACATAAAATGTATTTTCGAGTCGAAGGCCAGGCATCGCTTGTCGCCTTTATTGCGTATTTAATTTTATGCTTTGAAAGGCTTTATAAGGACATTCAGTGTTATTGTTGTTGCTATAATGATATTTAATTAAAATATAATTTAAGTTAACGTTGCGTATACGCATTTTAATATATTTACAGTTGTAAGGACTTTTTTTGAGTATTTTTCTTTTTGCGAACCATAAATATAAATGATTGGCATTATACATTTTAATTTATTGTATTATCAATATTTATACGAAATAAAATATTAAATTGAATCTTTGAGCTTAACTTAAATTTCATAAGGAGACTATAAAGTTAAATTCTGCTGCTTGAACGGCAGAAGAGGAAGGATGTTTTTGCATTCAATAGTTACTGGCGATGAAAAGTGGGTCCATTATGATAACCCGAAGCTCTATCAGCCACCAACATACTTCAATTATTCATCACATGAAGCTTATGCTCTGTACTTGGTGGGTCCAGCAAGGCGTAATCTACTACGAGCTTGTCAAACCGGTTGAAACGATTACGTGGGAACTCTATCGAACTCAACTCATGCATTTCAGCCGCGCACTGAAGCAAAAACGGCTGGAATACGAAGAAACGTACGACATAGCATGACAACGCTCGGCCGCATTTTGCCAAAACCGGTCAATACGCACTTGGAAACGATGCAATGGGAAGTCCTAACCCACCACCCTCTTTTTTCTCCAGACATCGCACCTTCCAAATAACAACTCTTCCGGTCGATGCGCCTTGATTTAGTCGAGCAGCAGTTCACTTATTATGAAGATACATAATAAGCTCTCTAAATAGCCTCTTTATTCGACCCAATTATCTGACCTTCAAGATATGTCACAGGGTGGCTAAATCTGGAGTATATACTACAGAGTAAAATATTTTTGATTTGAATATTGCTAAAAACTCTATTAATGTGTTCATCTGCTCATCTTACAGATTGCTTTTTTCCGTTTGAATTTCAATTTAAGTTTTATGTACAATTTATGCATCCACTCAATTAAGATGCTTACAGTATTAGCCATTTTACGCACTTCATTCAAATTCATATCACCAATTTTATCCTCTTTTGGGCAATATTTAGCTTCACTTATGCTGTTACAATAGAGCTGGAAAACAATCGATATTTTCGATAGTTTTAACATAAAACATCGATTGTTAAAAAAGAAAGACAACGATATTGATGACGTTTGTGTTATCGATTTTTCCAAGCTCTATTGTATGTTTTTTTTTTTTAATATTTCTTTAACCCAAAAAAGAAAACGCTTTTTTTCAATGGCTGCCAAACATTAACTTAATTGCTCAATACTTTTACACTTATATTTTAAAAGTCGCTGAATTATCAAATTATAACACAGCCAAATGGTTCGTAGATGATCCGTTCTTGATGCTTTTACATCTTCAGTTTTACCTTATCACTTCGTCTACTTACACATGCAGTCTTATATATTACATACACATATTGCATGGTGGTATATTCAATAAACGTTTAATTAATTCAACTTCGTTGCGGCTTCCTGTTTTATTTCCTTTATCACGCACGCAGTCAATCGAGTGCAATAAACCTTATTCATAGGTGGTGTTGGTTACTTCTTTCGACTTGTTTCATATTTTAAACAATGAGCAATGACAGGTGCTGCCTGCCTGCCTGACGTTGTCTTCCACACCCAATGCTAGTACTGCAGCTGCTAAAGGTATCTAGCTACTATCTAGTTGCATATATTTAAATAATAAAATAGCAAAGTAATACAATAAACTACAATGCTGCCGACAACAACAACGAAACAAAAACAATTTCTAATACACAATTGTGTATGACACCACGCCCTAAAAGAATGAGTAAATGAATGAATGAAGCGAGTGAATGAGTGAGTGTGCAACGACACACCCACAAAAATAAAAACACACGAAACGAAAAGCCACAAAAAAACCGCAAAAGGAAATATAGTAAAAAACATACATAACCATGTGTGTCCGTACACAATCACTCTGTGTACAGACTTGTACATAGAAGTACAAGGACAGAACAGTGTGACTGACGTGTTATACTATAGGTAGATATATAGATAAATAGATATAGATAAATAGTTACAGCTAGACAAAGGTACAACACACACGTGGCGTATGAGTAATGTGTAACATTTACCTTCAACTCACTCACTCAGTTCAATTTTTTGAAAATTGTTTTCTTTCAAAGTTTCTGTTTTTACTTCCGGTTTTATGTTTTTCTACGTGGAGTCTGCTTAAAAACTTTAAATATCTTTGCAAGTTGCTTATTTCTTATTTTCGACTTGCATATGCATAAGAAATGCTTATGAAAAATAAATGATTTTTGAATGTTTCAATCGATTTTATTTTTTTATTTCGATTTTTATACTCTATATTCAAAGGAAAGTGGGCATGTTATATTTGTGCATATGTATGTAACAGGCAGACGAAGGCATGATAGACACTTAAGTATATATTTTTGAGCAACATTGCAAGAAGAGTCGAACTAGCTATGTGTGTCTGTCTGTTCTTCGAAGTCTACCGCATGAAACTATTTTGCTTGGAGACTATCAGGGGTGTCAGGGAAATCTGTACCAACTCAATTCCAACCAAAAGAGATTTCAAGGTGTCACACAAATCTCTTTGGCTTGGTTTCAAATCTCTCAAGTTTTTTTTAGAGATTTGATAGAGTTTTAGTAATGTTAGAACTGTTCGAACAATGATCTTGTTTAGCTCGATTTTATTTTAGAGATTTACAAACCAACCGAAGGCAGATTTATTTCCCTGACAACCCTGTATAAGAAATAGTTCCACCATATTTGGAACTTAGATTCTAATGAGACGTGAATGGGTTTTCTCTAGTCCCATATTTAATCGATTTACGATTACTTTCGTAAAATCGATAAGTGAAATTTAGTTATCGATGGCATTATAAATATTTTTTCATGGTCATATGCAGACATTGCTTTCGATAATTCGATTACTATTATCGATTACTGTAGTAATTGGTAATTGCAAATCGATTTTTATACGTAGACGTGAACGTAACGAATGACGCTAAATAATATAATCGAATAGCTCAACCCTAGCTTTTACTGTGTTTGCGCCAAACAGTATGCAATGCACACATGTGTATATCTCAATCACATTCATACATATACGTTATATGAGACACACGTGCGCTGCAGGCTGTACTTCTTTATGCAGTTTGAAACTAAATCACTTACACAAGTCACTCCATTGACTTGCACTTCGCTTTATATTATTCTTGGCTTAATAGTTGACATTTTGCATGATTCTTGTGTCGAAAGCAAATGTCAAAGTTATGTTGTACTGATTTTGTTGTCACAGCTAATAAATCAGCTCCCCCCTCCTGCCACTCTCTTTCATAAACTTAGTTGTATGTGCAGGTATTACATATGGCATTTAGAATGGCTTTTCATATGCAGAAAAAAAAAACCTTCTACATTTTACTATCTAACTTACAGCTGTCCCTTCGCCTATCTATCTGTCTGTCTGTCTGCTATCTGTCAGCAACATTAAACGACAGCACAATTACGATTTCTCGACTTGTTGCCAACACATTTCATACAATTGCATGTTGCACGTGTTGCTCCATGTACCCCCACCAACAAAAGTACTATTAAAAGAGTCGCGTTGCATACCGCATAAATGCCAGTTGCAAGTAATTTTTTTTCTTTTTTTTTTTTTTTTTCGTTTTTACCTGTGGCAAGCATACACATACACATATGCTGCTCATATACATTTTATGAGAAAAAAAACTTAGAAAAGTCGTAAAAAATTTTTTTTTATATTTAAAACGAAAAAATTGAAGAAAAAAAAGACACAGTTTGTTGCCGCCGCCAGTTATTTTTATTGTTAATATAGATTCCCATTTATTTATTTTTTTTTTTTATGTGGGTTCATGTAGCTTTTTTATTTGACTTTTTTTTTTTTTTGTTTGTTTTTGTAGTGCCCTGCTCGAATTTCATTGTTCACAAATTTGCATGCAACTCACAAGATTTTATTCGATTTTTTTTTTTTCGTTTTTTTTTAAAAATATTTATGCATAAAATTTGTTTATAATAAATTTTGCACGCTCATTTGATGGCGCCTACAGCGAGCGAGCATTTTTTCCTGTCTTTTTGAGCGCCAAAAATTTTATTATCGTTGAAAAATTGTGTTAAATAAATAAGAAATATGGCTTACGATAGACAAATAATTTGTCACATTGATTTAAATAATTTTGTAGTAAAAATTATTAATATTTCAGATAGGTAATTCCATTTATGAAATATATTAGTGAAATGTTTTCAGTAATTCCCCATTTAAAGCCCAAGATTTCCTTTCAAATGATGTACAGGTCAGCTGTTTCAAATTATCCATTCCCTAGATATAAAGTAATAACAGGAATAAGTCCCAGAAAACAGTTTTTTTGAGGATATCTCGAGACTCAAAATACATGGGAATAGATCCATAAAAGTCAAGAACTTACGACAAAGTTTAAATTTTTAACAAGTGTAGTTTACAGATGGTTCTCATATCGATACTGTATGTATACAGTATCTATAGTACTTTAGTAAGCCCACTTTTATGCAAGAAGCTTCTCTTCCTTAAATGCAAGCAATAATCAAGCCACTTAATTCCCGGAAATTAATCTTCCTACTGGGTTTGGACATCCTTTACCGATTAACTGTCAATTTTAAAGCCACCAGAGGTTTTGTTGGAAAAGAAATCAAAAACAAACTCACGGTTTTAGCTAGGACACAGCTAGACAAACCATAAAAAAAAATGTAACTTCTCAGAAGGCCAGACTTAGGGTTACTAACATGTACATCTGATCTGCTTTTCACTGTCTAATTTAAATGGATCTGTATTCTGTCAAAAAACGATAAAACTAGACCAAATTCTCCATATTAAAATCCGTCATTGCCATCATAGGCTAATCTTAAACAGTGGAGTCTCGATAATGAAAACGATAGGGCTTATCAAAGAAGCTGAATCCATCTTTCACCATTATATTTTCATTTTTATATGATTTAATTAAAAAAAAATTAAGTTTTGCAGTAAACTGTGTTATTTTTACATAATGTTTGGATCAAGTACAAAATACTGCTTTATATTATTCCACAAGCTTGTTTTTCACCTGAAAACTTAATCGTCTAAATCAAAATTTAACAGCTTCCATTGAAACCTTAATGTGTACCTTAATTCTTCAATGCAGAAAAGGCAATTTACAAGAAAATTTTTAAATGGTTCAACTTAAACTGTCTCGCAACATCTGGCGTTAAATTCTTTAGCTGGAAATTTAAGTTTAGTTTCTTTGATTTAATTATTTTAATATTATTGTTATTTTTTTCATACTGCATCCTTCCAACATTTGGAAAAAAATCTTGTATGTTTTTTTTTTTTTTTAACAAGAAAACCAAACAGAGAAAATTTTCAAGTGAAAAACTAAAGTAGGTATCTTCTACTGAGCAGTAAGAATACCAGAAAAAACAACAAAAACTAAAGCAACTTTGGGCTTAGTGTATCTTTAGGAACGAAAAAAAAATAACACACACAAGATGCTGGTTTACGTTTTATTTTTTTTTTAATTTCTTGAACATAAAGTTTACAAGTTTTAACGTTTGAACAAAGTTTTAAGCTGAAATGTTTTTGTTTTTTTTTCTTACTGGTGTGCGTGTGCGTGTGTTTACCTTCAAAATGTGGTTTTTTTGTTTGTCAGTTTCACTTTTAAACAAAATTTAGTTTTTTTAATATTTGCTCATGTTTCTATTTGGATACGTATCACCTTTTTTACTTTTTTTGTCAAAAGTAAAGTTTTTCATCATTTCAAGGTCCCCGGAGTGTAGAGTTGCAAAACAACCTGTCTTAGATCGTTTGTCTACTCATATATATAGTAAAAGGTATGTGCACATGCATATTTATGCCACACACAACATAAATTTTCATGTCAACTTGCTTGTTAACTACTAGATTTGTGGCTACTGTTTTCTGCGTTATTGTACAACATAAAGACAAAGACTTGAAGACATGAAGACTAATCAAGTAACTAGCTTTAACTTTAGTAAAACCGAAGCTTTAAATACACGTCACGACGCATTTTGTCAAGAATATATTTAAAAAATAGTAAAAATGTTTCTATGTCCGCTATGGAATTTAAAAACATAAAACCGATGAGACTCAAACCGGTTTCATTTGAAAGTGAATACTTGAAGTAAAATTATAGACCACAAAAACAATACAATAGGCAATTTCGTTTCATTCATCAAGTCAAATCAAAAAAAAAAAAAAGTACAAAAATGCCACCGAAAAAAAAAACAAAAATTGCACAAAAAAAACAGCAGATGAAAAACAAAAATAGTCGAAAGAGCAGCCGAAACGACAAATTTGACAAACCCATTTTAAGGTTCTAACTTTTATAGATCTCCGCATGGACCAATAGACGGACTGGATGGACTCTGTAAAATTCTTTTTGGAACCAATAAAACCGACGTCCTCAGTGAAAATTAAGATATTTAATGGAATTTGTTCGCTGTTTAGGTTTTTTTTTATAAATATTTTCATTTTATATGTATTTTTGTATGCAGAAGTGATTGAATTTAGGCCACTGGAAATCTTATTAACTTTGAGCAAGCCTTAATGCACAATTTTAATCAAGTAAAACAAAAACAAAAAAACTTTGATATAAGTTTCTTTTACAACAAAATATTTTAAATCCTCCCCGATGTGCAAACGTGCAAGAAATATGTTTTTTTTTTTTTTGCGATAAAATGTAAGACTATTTCTTCATTCCCAGTGGATGCATGTGTAAATAATTCCACGTAATTACACACGCACACGTGTGAGTCCCTCAAAGTTCGACGAGGACAACCCTCCACGAAATTACGAGACTAAAAAAAAATACTTTAGTAGATTTGTAGCAAAAAAAAAAAAAAAAAAAAAATTAAAGGCCAAAGAAGGAGGTAAGCAGACGCGTTGCGTTGCAAGTTCTTAAACTGCTGCACAGCTGTGTGCTCAAGCAAAAAAAAAATAAAATGAAAAAAAAAAAAGAATCCAATAAGAAAAGGTTGCTTTGTTTGTTTGTTTCATCATCGCCGTCTTTTAGGTTTTTACGCGCTTGTCGGCACTTTTTGTGCTAAAAGTGCGCAAAATTGCTTAGCGTATTTAGCGCTTTGTGCAGCAGCAGTGCAACATTGTGTCTGCAACATTTGCTCGTTCGTTCGCTCGTTGCATGCAACAGAAACAACAACAATGTCGATGACGACAATTTGCAGACTACAACAACAACAACAGAGACATGAGACTCACGTTACGGATGGCAGCAGAAGAATGACTGACTGAGAAGTGAATCGAGTCGGTCGATCTGTCCGTCCGTCTGTCTTTTGGTAGCTCAGTTGTCTTGGTTGTGCTTGACTTTACATTTTTTTTTTGCTTTGTTTTTGGTTTGTATTTGAGGGAATTATATTGCCACCGCACTAATGTTGTTTGCGGCTCCTTTGGTTATTGCTACTCCTGCTCCTGCTGCTGTTCCTGCTGCTGTTGCTGCTATTATTTCGCGTCTAAAGTGTGGGTTCAAGCGTATACTAGCGGGGGGAGCATTTTGTGGCAAGCACGCGTTACACTGCGGTTTTGTTTTTCATTCTTCTGAGTGTCTTTCTTCTGCAACTCACAAAAAAAAAAAACTCACATAAAAACGTCGAGCAATTTTCTTGTTATTTTTTTGTGCTGTTTTGGTTTCGTTGGTTAGCTGCAGTTTTTACCTTCGCAAAAGTTGATACACATTACAAAAAAAAGGTTAACAAAAAAATCTCATTGCAAAAAAAAAAATAAATAAAAATAGTCAATTTAGCTGCGCTCTGTTTTTATGCATTATTATGCATAATTTTTCTGTGCTCTTTGCATTTTAACAAAGTTTTTTTCAGTTAAGCAGTTTCTATAAAATCTATCCACATACAACATATTCTTGTAGTGCATTATTTTATTTTTATTATTCAAAAGTTATAATTTTGCATTTTGCTGCATTACGCGAGTTTTCGTTGCCGTATGACCTTCACATTTGCTGTTTTATTTTTGCGATTCAATTTTGATTTATTTTTGCAAAGAAATAGAAGGTTATACGATATTGTTTTACATTAAAATCGATTGGCATCATAAAATGTATAAAGTAATATAATTGTATGATTATAAAATAATTAATTAATAAAAAAAAAAACGAAAAATACAGTTGAGATATTTAAGCTTTGTAGGTTTCGAACCTAGTCTACAACGACAAAAATACTCTGTCGAACTCTTAAGCAAAATCTATAAATAAATTTCTATTTTTAACTTTATGCTCTTCTCTACTCATTTTTATGCTGCTGCTGAGAGTTGTGAATAAGCAAATTTAAATTTTAAAAAATAAAAAAAGAATCTTGTCAGAAGTGGGATTCGAACCCACGCCTACAGAGTAGACTGCGACCTGAACGCAGCGCCTTAGACCACTCGGCCATCCTGACTAGATAAACGGCTGCGATCGTAGCGTCGTAGACAAAATTTGTGCTTCAGATATAAAAAACCAAAAAACATTTCTTATGTAACAATTTATTTTAAAATTTTACTTTAAATAATTTTAAAAAATAAATAATAATTCAAATGAAAACGCTTAACTCTCGCACAAAAAGCCAAACTGAATGAAAAGTGCCATCATAATTTTATCTTTTTTAAAACTGAAAAACACTCGAACGACGAAGCTTTGCAGAACACTTGACAAAATCGCAGTCAAAATGCAGTTTTCAAATATATTAAAAAACATAACAACTAAAAAAAAGATACAAAATTTCATACACCCTACTTCAGACAGCTGCTGCAGCAATGCATATTTATTTTATTTATTTTTTCCTTTAACTAACGTTCCGGTCAATAAGTAACATTTATATTTTGAAGCCTTTGCTTTTGCAACTTCTCCATTCACATCGTTTTTTTTTTTCCCAAAGCAAACAATTTTAGATTTTTACAATGCGATTGTTTGGTGAATGCGCAGTGAAGTTCCTTCATCATTTTTATAACCGCAGGCAAAATAAATCAACGCTTGTCTTGCTGTCTGTCATCTAGTTTGCCACTTGGCGGCATGCACGTTCGGTTCGCTTGCTGCGTCTCTTTTGTGGCTTGTTGCTATTCGTTGCACTGGTTTGTTGCAGCAGCCAATCAACTTAAAGTCCATCACTAACATTTTTTTTTTTGGAAACGCGTATAATGCATTTTTCGTCAAGTTTGTAACGCATTGAATTTAGCATTCTTAAACAGTTTGGCAAAAAAAAAAAAATCATCTGGATAAGTCCTTTCGTTTGTTTAGTAAAGTTCTTGTAAAGAAAATTTTGTTTTAACGATTTTTTTAGTATATTTTTATTTTATTTCTATTTTGTGTGTTGGTTATTATAGCTTCGGTTTCAATTCAATAAGCTTTTCTTTGTTCGTTGTTTTTTTTTTTTTTTTACGTTTTTTTGAGTTTGATTTGGTAGAATCAAGAAAGTATGACGGACGGACATCAGTGTCATTGGTATTCTGTTTGCAATTTTTTTTTTCATCAAAGGTTAAGTGACATTTTATGGCAAATACTTTGAAATACTTTTTTTAACTTTGAGTTCTTTTTTTTTTTTTGCTAAATGTTTTTTTTTTTTTACTGACTGAATTATTATTTTTTTTTTTTTTTCGAGATATGCGTGTGAACGCGGCTTAGTTTAATTGGTGTAATAAATCTTTATATGAGATTAGAAGTTTTATGCTTGTAATCTTCTCAAAAATATATGCTTCCGGTAGTTTTAAATACGCTTAATGTTAATAATAATTTATAAACGTTTTTTTCTCACATTATAAATTTGCATTTAAACTAATTTTTTTTGTTTTCTTTTTTAATTTTTTTACAGGTACTCTCAGCTTTGGATATTTTACAGCCACCTCATTTGGATTTCTTCCAAGAAATGTATCCTTTTTACATAAAAAAAAAAAACAGATAACATAATAAATAAAAATAATAGATAGACACTGCTCTCGGACTAAAACTTTTTTAAAGACTAATTTTAAATAAATGAAAAAAAAAAAAAAAAAAAAATTAAAAAAATTAACAAACTGTGTGGGACTCGAACCTGGACTACAATGACATTAGTTGGCTGTCTAACTCTGACAAGATAGTCTGTCATAGACTGTAACAGCATAATACAATTTAAAGCGAGAAAATAAATCATTCTCAACTTTTGGCTATTTATATATAAATAAAATCAATATTGCATATGTAGTAATAATCTTGAGATCATTTTTAAATACGAAATTTTTTTATTTTCAGTAAAATTTCCCACATGTTTTTTCCTTAACTTGATTTTTTAACACAAACTTAACGCAAATAGATATGTGATAACCGAACTACTCCAGTCAGATCTCCACAAGATAATCGTTTCGCCGCAACATCTCTCCGCCGATCACATTAAAGTGTTTCTCTATCAAATATTACGCGGTCTCAAATATTTACATTCAGCGCGCATTTTACATCGTGACATAAAGCCGGGTAATCTGCTCGTCAATTCAAATTGTGTGCTTAAAATATGCGATTTTGGATTGGCACGCGTCGAGGAACCGGATCAGACAAAACATATGACCCAAGAGGTCGTTACGCAATACTATCGTGCACCCGAAATATTAATGGGTGCGCGTCATTATTCGTCAGCGGTTGATGTTTGGTCAGTGGGTTGCATATTCGGTGAGCTGCTAGGACGTCGTATACTATTTCAAGCACAGAATCCAGTGCAGCAATTGGAGTTAATAACAGAGCTGCTCGGTACACCATCAATGGAGGATATGCGACACGCATGCGAGGGAGCACGTACACATATGTTGCGTCGTGCGCCAAAGTTGCCCTCATTTTCGGTACTTTATACACTCAGCTCACATGCGACACACGAGGCGGTGCATTTGCTCTGCCAAATGTTGGTCTTTGATCCGGTATGTACACATACAAATGTCGTCTACTAATTTATGCACATGTTTTGTGAAATTTGTAGTTTCATTTTGCATTTTGCCTTTTGCATTTTCATTACAAACAAACAAACAGGACAAGCGTATTTCAGTGACAGACGCTTTGGCACATCCGTATCTTGATGAAGGACGTTTGCGCTATCATTCGTGCATGTGTAAATGTTGCTTTACTACCTCCGCTGGTATGCGTCAATATACAGCCGATTTTGAGCCATCTGCTGGCCAACCATTTGATGATTTGTGGGAGCGTAAATTGACATCAGTACAACAGGTCAAAGGTAAGTGTTTTTAATATAGAATACAGCATAAATCGTTGCATACTTTGAGGCGTTTTGTAATAAACTTTTATTATGTTTTTTTTTTTTTTTTTTTGCAGAGGAAATGCACAAATTTATTGCTGAACAATTACAAACTGGACGCGTTCCACTCTGCATAAATCCACAGAGTGCAGCATTTAAAAGTTTTGCCAGGTAAGTTGTGCTTGCTGCAAACCCTAAATCCAAACGCCAGTAAGAACATCGTAAACTAGCCCCCAACTACCTGCTGCCTACCTATTTACCCCAGCTAACGCTGCACGTTGAAATTATGTTGCCAAACCAAAATAATTAAAATAATTATTAATATTTATATATATTTTTTTTTATACTAATAATTCGACGTAGTAGCAGTAAATTCGAAATTTCAATTTTATTTTTGTTTGCTTTAAAAAAAAAAAATATTTATTCTAAATTTTACTAAAAAAAAAACCAAAATTTTATATACACAAAATACTCTCTTGGCCGCATTACTTCAACTAAAATTTCTTTTTAATTTTCAATCAATTCTTTATTTTTTTTTTTTTTTTTTGTTTTACTATTGAAAATGCTTTTTATACGCTATTAATTTTTTATATATTCTATATAGTAAATCCTGTGCGCTCTCTATTATCCTTCTTCTATTAAAAAAAAAAAAAAATGTTTTTCAACTACAAAATACTAACTTTATTTTATTTTTTTTTTTTTTTAAGAATTTTTATTTTATTATTATTTTATTTTTTATTATTTAAAATTTTCTTGTTATTTTTGTTGATGACATTATCGATTAATCTAAAACAAATCTATAAAATTTAATTATATTTGCGTTGTTAAGCCAATGAGAATGAGAGAATAATCTCTACTACTACTACCACTACTACACCCACTGCTGCTACTGCTGATTCTGATTCTGATGAATGAAAAACTGAATATTAAAAATTATTCAAAAAAACTCACTGAAAACTGAAACTGAAACTTAAAAAAAAAAAAAAATGAGATACTTCTAAACAAGAAAACTTAACGCGTTAAAGACGTAACTTAACTGGCTGCTTGTGCTGTTTATGCTGTGCTGCGCTGTGCAGGATGCAAGATGATGTCTAAAAGTGCTAAGAAAGAAAGAAAAATAGTTGCTGTTGCAATGACGGAAGACAAAAAAAAAAAAAAAAAGAGAAGGACGTAGTATGAATATATTTAAGTGTGCACTTCCCTAAAAGTATGCAATAGAAAAAAGGGAAAGTTCTCAAATACGCCTACAACAACAAGAACCAGTCAAGCCTCGTATATATAAACTTCTATCAACATTTTGCGATATTTAGGTCTGTTTAAAAAAAAAGAAACAAAAAATTTTATTTTTATTTCTCTTTTTTATTTTTATTTATTATTTTTTTTTTTTTTTAAATATTTTACTGAATAATTTTAATTTGTAAATGCATTTATGTGTACATTTTTGTATAATTTTTTATTTATTATAATTTTTTAAAATATTTTTTACACTACTGGGTATCAATTAACTTTAATAAAAAAAAAAAAAACAAATTTAAAAAATTAATTTAAATAAATAAATAAATTTGTATATAAAAAAACACACGACTTGAATATTGTAACTAAATGTTAAATTGGCTTTTTTAGACAAAGAAAAATTATTAATCTAATATTAATAACACTTTTTTTTTACTATAAATGAATGATACTAAAAAAAAAATAAAAAAAATATGTAAAACACATTTTGGTTTTAAGCATAAAAATAGCGCTTCAATCTCATTGCTCATTAAAATTAATTAATTAATTCCCTAAATACGCAAATACGCTTTACAATCCGCCCTCGCTCGTTCACAAAAAAAAAAAATAAATAAAATAATATTTTTTTTTTCATATTTTATACCTTTCTTATTTAGATTTTTAAGTAAAAAAAAATGTTCAAAACGAAATTTATTATTTTTTTTTTTTAAATTCCACATAGACTGTTTCCCATTAAATTAATCAAAACGCATTCAAATCATTTCCCATTCATAATAGTATTTTTTTGTATACATTAACACACAAAATAAAATATAGTCACAAACTGCCACAAAAGTCAAACATATTTTTAAATAAATTTTAATTAAAAATTATGCTTAAAAAAAATAAATAAATAAAAATTTATATGTATTATAATTAATTTAAATGATGACAATAAAAGAATAATGCAGAGAGCAGCAGTGATTTCTAATAGATTACTCTTGACTCTTAAAAATTTTAATTAATACTACAAATACAACAACAACAGCAATTCCTTGTTAATTAATTATTTTTTTATTTTTTATTTAATTTTATTTTTTGTTTCCTCTTTTTATATACTCAAAAATTCCCTTTACTACTACTTCTACTTTCCTATCGGTAGTTCTCTTATAAAATATATCTAAATCTACTTATATTGTATATAATTTTTTTTTGTATTGCTTGCTTCGTTGCATAATTGTTTTTATGGCTTGCATGTTTGAGTTATTATTTAATATAGTAAAAATTTATTTAATATAGAATTAAAACTTAAATAAAATTTTATTTAAGAAATTAATCAAATTTTTAAAACGAACAGTTTCACATTATACATTTTTTTTAATTTTTTTTTTATTAATATTATTGGGATGTGCTAAACATTTTGAATGCCGAAAAATGCTACGTGAAACTGAGTTAAAAATTTATTACCAATGATATTTTTTTTTTTTTTTTAATTTAAAAAAAATTTTTTGAATTTGTTTTTTTAATTTTTAAAATTTGTTTTTTTTTTTATTTTTAAAATTTTTTTTTAATTTAAAAAATTTTTTTTTTTTTTTTATTCTTTATTTATATATATATATTTTTTTTTATTTTAATTTTTTAAATTTATTTATTTATTTTTAAATTTTTTTTTAAAATTTTTTTTAATTTTAAACAAAAAATTCTTTTTAATTTTATTATTTAAACTGTGTTGAATTCGAACCTAAGCTACTCTGACTGTCTAACCTTTATGCTAACTGTAGCCCAAAAATATTAATGAAGAATGGAAACCATTAAAACAAAGGAAAATAATTTGTCCTATTTTTTTTTTTTTTTTTTACTGTTTTGAAAAATTATACTTCACATTTTTCAATAGAAAAGAGTCCTTTTTTTTTAATTTAATCATTTTTTTATTGGTAGACAAGTAAAAAATATTTATAATGGGCTGTGCAGACAATTTCATAGTTTCAAATATAATAACTGGTATTAAAAAAGAAAATCATTTTGACCCTAGCCTGTATGTACCTATATGTAGCCTAACATGTACCTATATCTGAATTTCCTCAATTAACAGAATTATTTGGTTTAACTAAGTCATAACGTATCCAAAAAAAAACCAGTGTTGTAATGGAAAATTATAATTATTAAATTTCTAAGTTGCTCTAAATTTTTAACTTAATAGAAATATCTGATTTTAGAATTATTTCAAATGTTACAGATTGAAAAGAAAAATTTTTTTTAAGTAAAAAAAAAAAGAAATGATTTAATTAATTAAAAAATAAAAAAATAATATATTATTTTATAAAAATGAATTTTTATGTGCAATTTGTTTAAAAAATGCTTTGTAGATTTATTTAATTTTTATTTATTTTTTCTTAATTTATACTAACATATTTATTAGACAATAAAAACAAAAATGTTAATGCTTAAAAAGAAATTTATTAATTATAATATTATTTTATACTCATTTTCAGTTCAACTGTAGCGCATCCTTCAGAGTTGCCACCATCGCCACATCAATGGGAATGACGTCAAAATGAGGCGATTGCTGCCTAAATAGAAACTTTATAAACTTAAAATAGAATACAAAACAAAAAAAAAAAAACAGCAACTTATTTGGAATAATTGAAAGGACAAAAAAGAATTCGTTGAAACAGAAACTTCGCAAAAACCAAAAGAAAACTAAGCAAAACATTTTACAAAAAAAAAAAAAAAAATCGACAACTCTACTTGCAAAATTTGTAGAGAAATAAAGAAATTCAAGACACAAAAAACAATTTAATAAAATTATCAAAGAAAACATCAAGTTTAATGTTTTTTTTAGCGTTTAAGTAAAAAGAGCAACTACAACGATTATATTAAGTTTGGAAAGTGTACAAGGACAACAACAATTGCCAAAAAAATAAAACAACAACAAAACGAAGGACAAATAATAAAAGATCTTGTAAAAACCAAGAAGCAAAAAATTTAAAGTTTAAGCATTCCAAGACCACCACCGAATTAATTAAAATAAATAAATTAATAGACAAAAACTATTTAAAGGATAACAGGACAACAGCACAATGTAAAGCAACTCAACAACAACAACAACAACAACTCAACACTAGTCTACGCAACAACAAATTAAATAAAATAAATATAAAAAAAAAAAACTTGCTAAATGATGAGCACAGTTAAAAGCAGCAGAATTAAAAAAAAAAAAAAAAAAATTAATTAATAAAAAAAAAAAAAACAAATTGACAATGCAGTAAAAAAAATTAAATAATTATGTAGTTAAACAAAAAAAAATATTATTCAAATTATACGCAAAAAAAGAGTTAAGCGTATTAATCAGAAGAAAAATAAATAAGAAGTATAATGACCATAAACAATTCGATTTTTAAGCATTATAAACTGTGTAAAAAACAAAAGACAAAATGCATATATAAAAAAAAAAAATAAGAACAAATAATAAACAAATTAGCATTATGTAAATGTATTCTATGTATAAAAAAAAAATAAAAGTAAATTTTTAAAAATATTAACAATAATATTTCATGTGCTTAAATAACAAAACAAAATAATACAAATTTTATTAATGCATAAATAATAAATAAAATAAATACATAATTTGTTTGCCAAATTTACCTCAAAACGAAAGATTAAACTTTTAATAATAAAAATAACAAAAACCAAAAAAAGAAAATCTACAAATAATTTTTAAATGTAAATGTATTAAAAAAAAAAAACAAAAATAAATAAATTGAGCAGCAGCAGCAAAAACGAAAAATTTCAAAATTTTTAATAAAAAACAATATTAAAAATTTAATTATAAAAAGAAGTAAAATGTGTACTACAAAAAATTGGTCTGTAATTGATTTGTTTTTGTGTATGTGTGCCTAATAATATGCAAAATTTATTAAATGCTTAGTAACTTATATATTTATAATTATTTATTTAAGAAAGTTTAAAAAAAAAACATAAATAAATAATATTAATGCATATATAAATATATATTATATGCCAATTTATGTAAAACAAAAAAAAAAAAAAAAGAAAAATCTTAAAACAAATTATGTAAAAATTATTACTTATTATTTATATTAATTATTGTAAAATAGTTTAATTGAAACAAAACAAATTTTGTTCTATTATTTTTGTTTATTTTAATATATTTTGCACTTCTTGCAAATAATGCGCTTCACTTTTGAAACTGGTTTCTCGAAAGTAAAATATTAAAAAAAAATAAATAAATAAATAATTAATATGCAAAGAAAATTTATAAATTAAACTATATAATTAAAAAATATTTATATATATATATATATATATTTAAATGTTTATATGTTTATAAAAAAAAAAGAAATGATTGAAACTGTCCACTAAAAAAAACAAAAGAACAATTTAAAGTTTAAATGTTTAAACGATAAATTGTAATTATTATTTAATTAGTATAAATAAAAATAAAATGCACTTTGGCTTTATGGCATGATCCTGTAAATCTTTAAAATAGTACAGTGCTAGAGTTTTGAGGTTTAACTCTATACAATAACGTACGTACGTAATGCAAAGATTTGTATGTACAGTTATGTCTTCTTAAAAAATATCATTCTGGATAAAGTGACTCTAGTTCACTAGAAGTGCTCTAGTTTCCTACGTATTGGAAAGATACATTTTTTTTAGACAAACTAAAACTCAAATATGCCGAATAACATACAAAGACAAAAAAAAAAATCTAAAAATATGATCATGTCATTAAAATTAAATTAAAATTTTTTATTATTTATTATTTTATTATTTAAGCAAACAAATATTAAGCAAATTAATTGTTTGTAAAAATAATTGAAATTTTGAGCAAAAAAAAGTAATTGTAAAAATCTAGCAGAGTTTCGGCTCTTGTAAGCTCTTACTTACTTTCATTCTTTGTTATATGTTTAACAAAATTTTATTATCACTTATAATATTTTATTTAATAAGATTAAAATAGTTCACTCAAATTTGAATTGATCGAATTAATTAAACACTGTACAGTTCTATATAATGCATTTGTATAAAAGAGATAGATATATAGCTTACAAACAAAAAAAAAAAAAAATAACTTGATGTGAACTATAACATCATAATTTATAAATAAAAAAATCAAAACATGTTAACTGATTGAGTACATTTTAGAAATATAAGAAAGAAAAGAAACAGTTTTCTACAAAATTCTAATTTAAAAATTTTAAAAACTTTTTTTTTTATTGTTTTTTTTTTTTTTTGTACATATAAAAAAAAATACCGTTGAACTTTAACATCATAATTTATAAATAAAAAAATCAAAACATGTTAACTGATTGAGTACACTTTAGAAAATATAAGAAAGATAAGAAGCAGTTTTCTACAAAATTCTAATTTAAATATTTTAAAAACATTTTTTTTTTTATGTTTTTTTTTTTTTTTTTTTTTTTGTACATAAAAAAAAAATACCGTTGACAAAAGACAACACTGCCCCCACCCAGTGAATGTGCAATACTAATACTGCAAATATATATAATGCTGCTTGTATTGCACTTTCGTTTAGTATTTAATTATGTTTTATAAAATTAGCTTAATTTATTTGCTTAAGTTCAATTTGGAAAAAAGAAGCAAAAAAGTTTAGTACTACAATTTTTTTTTTTTAATTTTCTTTATTTTTCATGACGCTGCCTACCACAACAAATAAAAAGTCTATAAAATATAAAGAAAATTTATCACGCTTACTAAAAAAAAAAAAAAATTAAAATAAAATTTATTAATTAAAAATATAATACAAATCATAATAATTTTTCAACTAAGTTAAGACTGAGTTTTCTCCACATTTCATTATACGAAACGACAAGAGAAATGCAATATTTATAAATAAAAAAAATATATATATAATTAAATAATAAACAATTAAAAAAACAAATATTTTGAAAAAGTAAAACATAAAAGCAAAAAATAAATGTATACTGTGTGTATTTTGATGTTCAACTAAAAAGAAAAATAGCTAAAAACTGACAAATTTATAAATTGTCTTGTAGTAACTAAAATTTAAAAAAAAATAATAATAATTGAAAATTTCTTGTACCTATCTAATTAAATGGGCAAACATGCTTAAACTATTTAGAGGCGTTAGTCGAAACAAAGAAATATAAATATATAAATATACATAAAAGTAGATAATTGCATCGAATTCTTCTTTTTAATTTGTTTAACTTTTGCCAAACTTTTAACATTCTTTTTTCTTGCAAAAAACATTTCAATGTAAATAGTTAATAATAATTTTAAACATCAAACGCCTTCTACACTTTTTAATTTTTTTACCTAAGTAATTTGTTTTTAAATGAATTAATTTTTAAAAGCAAACAAATTCAAACTTTCATAGCGATCTCATAGCAAAAACAACAAAAAAAAAAAGCAAAGAAAGTAAAGCACTGTGCGTGTATTTTGTTTTATTAATTAAATTATATATTCTGATGCAAAATTAAAAAAAAAAAAAATATTTTAAATCGTAAACAAATTAAATAGAAATTCAAAAACTGCTTTTAAATTTTAAAACACGTGCAGTGTAGCAACTTTTTCGAACAATTTTTAATTTGTTAATTTTTTTTTTATATATATTTAAAAATTATTATTATTAACTTTATGTTTATTATTTTTTTATAGTTGTACTGTATATTTGTATACTGCAAATATTTTTTTTTTTTTAATTTGTTAAAACAAGCTTACACATATAAATAAAAATGTAAATTAAAAAATTAGCCACTTTCATTTTATAAGAAATTTGCATAGCGTAAACTGTGCTCAAAGATATAAAAAACAAATATATTTAATTTAATTCAATATTAAAATAATCGTAAAAAAAATTAAATTAATATAAAATTTGTATGTAAATAGTTCAATATAAATAAAAAATAAATATAAAAATAATTAACACACATACACAAAACATACACAAAGAAAAGAAAAGAAAAGCCACATTTATGCTTAAATACAAAATGGCGACGATTATTATATATGCATTAATTAATAAACTAATTATAAAAAAACTATATATGATATATATAAAAATTTAAATCAATTTTTTATTAAATTTAATTAACTCATATTTTTTAATTAATTATATAATTATAAAACTTTATTATAAACAAAAGCGTTTATAATTATATATAAATGCCTAATTTACTTATTGTATTTAATTGTAATTAATTATATATTTATCTTTTAATTAATTAGTATTTTTTTAATTAAATATATATAAACAAAAAACGAACACTGTTATGTTTAAGTTTTATTTGTAACACTTACGAGTTTATCACATTTACAAACACACAAACAAACACATACAAACAAACAACGACACTTACGCACTCATTCACGCAGACACAGAAAACTTCATTAACAAAAAATTATTTCATTTCATAACGAATTGAAACTTTTTTTTTATTATTATGATTTCTCTTTAAATGTAGATAAGTTTATTTAGTTTAACTAAACTGCATAATTATATATATAAAAAAATAAATAATAATAATAAATAATAATGAAAAAAAAAAAAACTACAAATGGCTGCAAAATAAAAATGATAAATAATTGTATAAAAAAAAAGAAAATCTTTTGTATTTTTATTTTTTGATATTAATTTTTGCTATTTAAATTTATGTTTATTTATATGCGCTCGACACGATCAGATTTTCTAGTGTTAGGCCTGCTTTGCAATGTGTATTTTCTCATTTTAAAGAGTTTCAGGTCAGTAAAGGGTTAAGAAAAAAGTTCAAATTTTGATTTAAAAATCTTAAAAAATGTTTGGTACGAGTAACAGGCGAACAGAATTGTTAAACAGCATTCAAAATGACAATTTCACTAGTGCGCCTATTTTCTATATGTGCGAGCAAGAAAGCAGGCAATGTGCAAGCGAGAGAAAACAATAACATCCGAATTCGACCCGCTCGAACCTTTCCGTTATCTGCATTTGGCTCGTAAGTGGAACAGAGTTAGATCATATATCTACATGTATTTTGTTTACATTTTCTATAACGGTACACTGACGCACTCTCATTGGCTTAGAATAAATCTAGATTCAAAACAAAAACAAAAGCAAGTGTGCAATTTTTGTTTACATTTTTAATAACGGTAAATTGCAAATTTGCAATGCAGTTTATGCTTTCCTTTAATTGCTTACTACACAATTCTGTTCGCCTAATACAAAAGCGTTTCGAAGATTTTGTACAATTTTCTAAAATACAGACAGTGCTGTCCTCAATATTGGGGCACTGAAATATTTTTTAAGTTTATTTGTTAATATTTACAAAAAATTGCCCTTGAATTGGTATATTCAGTTTGTCAAAAAGTTTGTAACTCATGAAAGGTGACACCGTAGACCCCATAAAGTATACATATTCTTGATCAGCTCGACGAAAAGAGTCGATCCAGCTATGTCCATCTGTCTGTCTGTAGTTACACGTTTCATTTGCTCAGTTTTAAAGATATTAGGATGAAATTAAAAACTTAAGCTTTTCTAAATCCAAAGAGTTAAAGTTATTAAAACCAAGGCGCCATGCTATTTTTAGGCAGCCCCCAACAAATTTTTGATTTTTTTAATTTAAAAAAGGTTTTTTTATGGAATTTACAAAATGTTTTCGTTGAAAATTTTTCGGATTTTATTTTGTGTATGAAATCATTTCATCAAAAATAAGGCGAGTATTGGCTGTTTATTCTAAAGAAAACCTATTTGATTATTTATTTACAATTTAAAACAGGGCTATTTTAATATTTTTTTAAATATGCACAAACAGGGTTACACAAAAAAAATAAAAAAAAAATAAAGCAACAAATTAAAAAAAAATTTATAAAGTAATTAATTAGTAAAAAAAAAAGAAAAACATTGAAATATGTATTGCGCTCAGGATAAATTTTAATAATTAAATATTTATAAATATAAAAATAATTAAGAAATTTTAATAAAAAAAAAAATGTAAATAAATAATAATTTATTATGAACAAACAGCTCCGTAAAGCAAAAAAATGCAACTTTAATTTTCACAATTCTCACACAATTTAAAATATTACAATACAAAAACAATTAATATATACACACATAAATATAATATTAAAAAAATTATAATTATAATAAATACATAAATAATTAAATAAACATGTTTAACAAAAGGCTGTTTGTAGAAATTGTGAAAGCATTAAATAATATTATTAAATGTAGCAACAGAAATTTAAATTAAATAATTAAATGCATTTGACAAAAGTTTCAAATTGATGCGTAAAATAAAATTAAAAAAAAAAAGAAACGCAAAAAAAAAACAATAAAATTACAAATAAAATAAATAAAAATAAATTGCATATTAATCATTATAGTAACTTTGTGATTGCTTCTCATTGATGCATTATTGTATGTGTAATTGTAATTAGAACCCAAAATATATAAAAAAATATTTATAACTAAATTGTAAAAAGTCTATTTAAACAAAAAATATGTGGATATGCATAAATATTTATTAAAAACAAAAAAAGTAATAATAATAATAAAACAATTGAATACTCTCTTGGATGGCACATCTCAGCAATTAAAACAACTCAATGGATATAAAAAAAAATATTTTAGCGCAAAAATAATTATATATATAAAAAAAGTATATTAAAAGGCAACAAAGAAGTGTAGTTAACAATAAAAACTAAGCACAAGTATTGAAAATTAAAATTGTATTTGAAAAAAAAAAAAATGATGCTTTCGTGTAAAATTGATGTTGCATAGAATAAAATAATAAAAAAATATATTTAAAAAATTAATAAAAAAAAAGAAGCCAAGCAATGCTTGAAGCTGTTAAAATTATTAACAAAGAAAAAAGGAACTCAATTGATATAATCGAATTAAATAAAAAAAATTGAAAATGTATCTGAATTTCGTGTCTGTTTTGCACTGCATATATTTCGACTTTTTCATAACTAAAGAAAAATATTTGACACCATTTAATGCATAACTACATAATTCTATTTAATATTGAACATTTGTAAATAAATTGTAAATTATTTTATTTATATACATATAATAATTAATTAATTATTTTTAATATTATTCATTTTATTTAACATGCAACATTAAAATTATATTTAAATAAAAATAAAAAAAATACTTTATACTTAACACAGATATTATGAGTATTAAAAATATTTAAATAAAATGTACATTAAAATTCAATTTTTTCTTCATGCCATACAAAACAAAAACAAAAAAATCTAAAGAAATACAATACTGTGTACTAAAATATAACTAAAAACAAAATCGAACTTAGACTACATACATAAAAAATACATATGTACTAAATACAAGCATAATACATAAAAAAAAAAAAAATAAAATAAAAAAAAAATTCAAAAAAGAAATAGTTTTTCAATTGCTGAACGCTGAACTAGAGATCAAGAGCGACCATTTACATCTTTCATCATTTACGGTATTTATGAATATTTTTTATCATACAATTAACATTATGGTTACGTTTTATTATTTAGAATATCTTTTGAGAATTTGGAAACGCTTTAAAAGCTAAAATGGTTGCTTATTCACTGCGCTTCAAGCGTTCACAGAATTAATGCAAATGTCCACAAAAACCAAGCACGGTTCATGACTTGTATACATGCATCATGTATAGCGCAATTCCTTGAATTCCTTTTAATATTTCTGTTTAACTTGAACAATAATGTAGACCAGTGAGTATTTTCTATAATATTAAACGTTCCATGCAACAGAGTGTTTAGAAAAATATCAATTTATGTGAGTAGATAGGCACAAACTAGGTAGTTAATATTTTATTTCATAAAAAAAAGTCAATTATTATTAAATTTCCAAAAAATATATATATTTCCCAGCATATATTCGATATGAGATATTATTAAAAATTAAGCACATATGAAAAATATAAATTACAATGTTTAAATATAGATAATTCGTTATGATTTACTGAATGCTGTCTTTTTCTCTATTTTTCCGTCTTTCTGTCTGACTTATTATTTTTATATTATTTTATAAACTTTTCTTATACGACACAAAAGTGCTTGAGTTGAGTGCTTCAGCTGTGTACGTGTATGTTGTATGTCTTCAGTCTCTCGTTTTGAAATGCATCAAAATTACATTAAAAAAATAAATGTGTTAAATTCTAAAATATTATAAAATATTGTTACTTAGATTCTAATACTGCTCATAGCGACTGGCACTCTGATTGATAAATGTCTCAATGCAGCTTTTGACCTGTTGCTTCTGCGGTTCTGGAATACACTCTAATTTCGGTAACATCTTCATAAGAAAGAGAAAATCACTCGATAGATTTATTTGCTTCTCGGCAGCCAATGTCTGTTGTCCATTGCTGCGTCGTACCGGTTCAAGTGTTGCGCAATCGTTTTGTGTTACGCTAACAGTTTTAACAATTACAGGCGTTCCACTACCTTCTGCTGTGTTATTGTGATCGGATTGATGATTAGCTTGAGATGCTGCATCTGTAATTTTATTTCGATTCTTTTTCGGTGGCAATGTTATGGCAGGACGACTAATTTGTTGTTGCTTTTGTTGGTTTTTGTTGTTGTGGCGCTAATTGTGCTTCCATTTCTTCTAATTTATGCTGTACGCCATTTTGTCTTGTTGTTATTGTTGCACCATTTTGTGTGGTTGTTTTTTGTTGCTGCTGTATGCAACTAAGTATTTCGGGTAATATTTGCTCGAATTTCTGTGTCAATTTACCTTCGGCGCATTTATCTGCAAAAAGTGTCAATTTTTTGTGTGTACGTTCGCTGATTTGCTGTTCTTCTTGTGAAATATTATAAGCTCCATTTCCGTTGCCGTTGCCATTTTGCTTTGTTATGATGTCGCCATTTTGTTCCTCCATAATGAGATACATTTTACGTTTAGCTTGACTGTGCGTCTGGTCTGCATTTGACGTCGATTCCATTGTTGCATCACATTTTTCCGTAATCATATAAACTTTACGTTTGCCATTCGCATTCAGTTTGCTTAGTAAATTTTCATTCGTTTTGGAATTCAAGTTTGTTGCTGCTGCAATTGTGGATTGTTCGCTGTCAGAACTGTGAGATTGTGTTTCACTTGCTTGTGAGATTGTTGAGGTGGCCGATGAGATGGATGCGGTGCGTTTTGGTGAAATTATTGTTGTGGTTGTTGTAGCTATGCCGTTGGTTTGTATTTTAGCCAATTGAGTTGTTCCATTTGTTTGACGCTGTAATTTAAAATAAAATTTTAATTTTTTTTTTTTTAAATAAAAGAACTAACAACAACCTTCAGCTTTTGTGCTTCATATCCATTTGTAGTGATCGGCGTCATTGTTTCTGCTATTGGCGCTGCTATTTTTACTGTTGTTGTTGTTGTTGTTGCATTTGTATTTGGTTTTGCTATTGCAATAATCCTTGTTGTTGTTGTTGCCGCTGCTGCTGTTTTTGATGTTGTTGTTCCTGCTGCCTCTGCCGCTGCTAGCGTATCTTTTTGTAAACGTGTTGGTGTTGTTTTTAATGCGAGTTTTAGCCATTTGTTGTTTTTGATTGAAATGCTTAAGACAGACACGTAAATTTTGTAAGCCACCCAAACTGTTAACACGTTCGGCGCTGATATCAAAAAACTTTAACCAATTGTTGCAGCTGTAAAGAATTTTAATTAAGTTAATAAATTTAATTAATTTTTTATGTTTTGTTGATATAAATATTTTAAACAATGCCAGCATATTAAATAATTCGTTAAACTACCCTCGCAGTAAGTAAATTGAAAGAGAGAGAGAGAGAGGGAGTGCGCTAAGCTTCTTTTAGAATAAAAGCTTTTTTTGCGTGCAAAACAAATTTGGCCGATCGCGCATTCTGTGCATCATTACACAGCATTGCCTGCCGAATTCATTTCAATCCATTATCGAATCAATAATTTAATATTATTAGTATTTATTTTCTAAATTTAAATTTAATAAATACAAATTTTGCAGCTTAAACTTTAAGAAAAACTTAATAAGCAGAGCTTTGAACTTTTTCAATGGCTCTCTTGTTTTTTTGTAATGGTAAGTAGCGAATTTTATTTCTTTTTTTCTTTGCTTTGTAAAAGAAAAGCAACCAAGAAAAAAAGACAAACAAAAAAAAAAGTAAAAAAATTAAAAAGCAAAAAAAAAAAAAAACAAATAAAATAACATAGAATAGAATACAAATTTTATATTTAAAAAAATATGATGAAAAAACTTTAAAATTTTTATTTATTTATTTTTTATTAACACTTTCTTATACAGCTTACGTTAATATTATTTTATAGTTTATTTAATAAATAAGCAACAATTAAGCTTACCTCGGTATTTGTTATTTCAACTTCTTTTAAAAATATCCAACTTAGAACATCAAATAATACACAAAATAAAAAAAAAAAAAAAAATTACCCCTACGAAGGAATTAATAAAATAAAATATTTTCTTTTCCTTCCGATTCGACTATCAGTATGGAATCGAACTGATCTTCTTCCCAGTTCTTTGTTTACTGATGTGCAATCAATTTGTTTTTTTTTTTTGTTTTTCTTTTTCGTTGGGCACAATTTGAAGCTTTAAAATTAGATCCCATGCATTCTCTCTCACTCACACACATACACACATACACTTTTGTGCTCTTCACATATACACACACAAATATACTGTATATGCACAACTTGCATTCTTAATTCGTCGTCTGCATCACTACTTCGTACACAATGAGCGAAAAGTTCATTCCCTGACATTCCCGCTTCGGATTCAGGGTAAAGTAAAAAAAGTTGAAGTTGTTTCTCTTTATTCTGTTTGCTGAAAAGCATAAAAGCACAAATGCATACAAAAGCATGTGCGTGTGTATTTGTATGCGACATAACACTCGAAGAATCCAGACTCTTCTCTCTTCACTTTTTTTGTTTTCTGTAGTTGCGAATTTTTCTTTTACATTTGTTCAAAGTCTGCACTGGGAAGGTGCAATGCTTCTCTAGCTTCGATTAAAATTCTTCATCATGAATTATACTCACCCGCAGCCAACTGATTTTGCTTCTACATTTGTTGTTGTTGTTGTTCTTGAAATGTTTCTTTACACGAAACAGACTCCATTATTTATTTATTTGTTTGTTTGTTGATTTTTGTTGCCAAAACATTATTGAACCATTTTATAGAGTGACCATTGTGTGTTAACGTATATACTTTTATTTATATAATACATAAATTGCGTAAAAAAACTTAACCAATGATGTAATTTATAGGCGCCTCCGCGTTTAAAATTCTTAGAAACTAACAATTCTCTCACTGATGCTCGATGAAGGTTGCACTTTGAGAACTTTTCTAGCGTGTTTTTAAAGTAGTTCTACCGGATTGCATTCTTTTAAAAATATCAAGATTGGTATTGATTTTCAGATTCAAGCATTTTGTTATATATTGTAATAATGTCTCAGGAAAACGAAAGCGGTAATAGTTCCTGCACGAAATTTCGAGATTTGCGAGAATTTCGGGATAGTTACACATTTCTGCATATTTTAAAATTCTTCTGATCTCCTCTTTTTCTTTCGAAAAAAACCCAGCGGTATATCGTGGAATTCTCGCACCACGCTCATCACTAGTTCAAGTTCAATTTTAAGGGGGTGGTGAGTTTTTTTTTATAATTTTTTTTTACAGTTTTAAATTAATGCTAAATATGTTTTTTTTTTATTTAATATCAAACCTAAATTTATACTCTCTGGTCACCTTAACAATATGCAACTCCAAACATTGCAACTTCACGGCCAAGTGTATTTTTGTTGTCCCCCTTTTTATTTCATTTTTCCTGCTTACAGCAGCAACATCATCAACAGCAGCATTCTTCTTTCGTGCATTAATTATATTTTCTGTTTTTGTTGTCGTTGTTGTTGTTGCATTCAAATGATTCTAACAAGATGCAGACAGACATTTGTGTGCAGCTGCCACAACAACAGCAACAACAACAATAATAAAAAATGCGCTTTTAGCATTGAATGCTGAAGTTTGTCGTGGCATTGAAAAACGCTTAACAAGTTCAACAACCTTTTCCACCGCGTCGCCTCTGCCCACCCACCTTCAACAGCAACAACAGCAACAACAACAGCATCAGACACGAACGAACTCCAATCCACAACAGAAACACACACACACACACACACAAACACTCTTGCAGAATGTTGCTCTTCTCTATTTTTTTTATGCTACTTGAACGCCATTACAGTCGCGTGGTCTCATCTCACTTAAAAATGAAATATGCTGTGCAAAAAAAAAAATTAAAAAGCTTTCGCAGTTGCAATTTTTGTCGCGTAAAAAGAGAGAGAGAGAGAACACAGAGTGTATGTGTAAATGTATGTGTTGCGTGGATTTGCGTTCTGGATGCGCTTGGGATAGGTTAGTTCTATTCAAACTGGTTTTATTTTTGCTTGTTTGTTTTTTGTTTTACAAATAGATCTTTTTTTTTTTTTTTTTTTAATTTTTTGCTGTTTATTTTATTTGAGTTTAAAAATAGAAAAACTTACCGCTTCGGATCATGCACCGGAAATCGACACAATGCCAACTTATTCACTTGGCAACCAAGTATACAGGTTCGAGAAAATACAAGCGTATCATCAGCATCATCCGTACGCATTTTATTATTGTTATTATTATTATTAATATTTGTAATCGTAGGCTTTTCGATTTTGGAACTAATACATTTTATTACGCCTGTTTCATACGCCATTTGAAAAATCGTGTTGTGAACTGTTAAGAAAGCAAAATTATTAATTTTATTAAAAAAAATAATATTCAAATTAAGATAGAAACTTTTTAAAAGTTTATTTTTATTAAATTAAAAAAGTAAAAACTTTAAAAGTCTCTACACTCCACTAACTGCTTTATTACTTCTCGGGCGCCTTTCGTTTGTAAAAAGCTATTTCATTTTTAATTTTACTCATTTATTTTTGCTTACTGCAATTTTAAAGTTTAAAAGCTTACAGCAACAAAAACTACAAATGGTAAGCTTAAAGCTTTGCTTTTTTATATTTTTTTTTTTTTAATTTAAAGTAAATTTCAAAATAAACGTGCTCATGTGTCTCCATGACTTTTTTTTTTTTTCATTTTATCTTCTAAATTCTATAAAAATGCCGGCAATAATTAACAAGCAATTTTTATTTGAGAAAAAGCTTTTCATATTTTTGCGTCATTTGCAAACTTTTTTTTTTTTGTTTTAATAATTCAATTTTAATATTGCTTCATATTCTATAATTTTCTTTGTGCTTTTGCAAGTTGAATAACCTGCCTTCTCTTTTCGCGTATTTGTTTGTTTGTTTGTTTATTTATTGTCTATCTCTTTTTTTGTCTGCCCACGTTTCTCTATCTCTTTCGGTTGCTTCCTTCCGTTCGTTTGCTTTGTGAACGCTTATATCAATTAGCAAGCAACTTACATTCTAATTGTGAGCTTTTTTGCATCATTTTGTTTTTTTTTTTTTTTTATTTTTATTATTTTTCTTTCCACGTTTTTATTTTATATTTTTTTTTATTAAATTTACCTGTTCTGTTTTTAATTAATTTTTGCTTTTTATATATTTAAATTCAATTCCGTTCGTTGTTTATTTTTATTATTATTGTGATTTTTTTTTATTGCACACAATTATTTCACTTCTACTTTCGTCGCCGTACTCTTCTTATCGGCGTCACGTTTCTTTTGCAAATGCCGCTGAAAGCCGCCAAAAACAAGTCAAAAAGTTTTTAAGCGTTTTCAAGTTCAGAAAATAGCGAAATGCAAGCGATATGAAAGCTTTATGCATTACGCACACAGAATGCGTTCAGCAAATCTTAAGTGTGTGGGTTTTCATATCATATGGTATGCATGTTGTTGTTGTTGTTGTTTTTGCTGTCTGCGCTTTCAAGTTGTGCTTTTGAATTGTAATATTTTGCGAGAACTTTAGACAGCGAGAGAGAGAGAGAGAGAGAGAAAAAAGAGCTTAATATTTAAAAATAGAATAGCTATGAAGTTTCAAAATGGCTACAGTTTTTTAGTAAATTAAATTATAAATTTATACCTAATATAACTCTTAAACTCACACACACCCACACACATGCATAAGTTCATATAAAATGTTAATTTTAAATTAGCTTTTAGTTCAATTATATTATTAACTCTTAAACTTATTTGAAGAACAACTCTGAGAAACGATTTAAAAAGCTTTTTAAAACGAATTACGGAATTAACGGGACTATATATGTATGTATTTGGATAATTGGTTGAATTGAATTATTAGTGAAGAATCAAACTACGACAATTTCGAAAAAAAAGTACATACAATCTTATTTCGTTACTTGGTGCCCTTAAATTGAGGTGAAAAGAAAAAAATTCAATTTGGAAAATGGGTCCTGAAGCCAGTAGTTGCCCCGAAACAGGTTTGTTTTTACATATTGTTTTTTATTTATTTTTTTTTTATTTTACAGATGAGTTCTAAGACGTGACTTTAGAAAATGTTGACCTGGGCCTTGTAACCGGTATGACCCTATATTTAGAAATAGTTTACCAAAATATTTGATACTAGACGCATTTAAAAGATAGTTTAAAAATATTTGAGACATGTTTAGGGGCCTAATATCTGAGAGTGATTTAAACCTTTGGTAGTAAGGATTTTCAGACTCCATGCCCCTGCCATCTGGAGTTCTTCTGTTTCTTTTAGCCGTTTTATCCATGTTTCTTGTGTTCTAATGGTTTCAAGTTGCTTTCCGGTTGAGGACACCAAGACTCCTAAGAAACCAACCTTATCCTGAGGGTTGCTCTCTTTAGACGCCTTTTACGGTAAGCTGAGCCTGCTCTGGTGGTATTCTTAATCGCTCGTACACCAAACAGGCCACATTGTGGAACACAAAATAGATTTATTCTACCAATTTATTACATTTTTTAAAGCTAGAGACTTGAGAGCGAGCAAAACCGTGGGTTCTAGCTACTATACTATTTTATAAATTTGGTTTCAAACAGATCACTATAGTCTGTTTTGCTAATTAATGTTAAGAAGCAGCAAACATTTCATAACTTTAACACTTAAATTTATAATAATTATTATTTTTATGCTTGCCTAGTGCCTAGTGCCAAGTGACTATAAAATGCAATTAACTTGACGACTGATGCCACAATTAAAATAAAAAAAAAAAAATAAATAAAAAGATAGATAGAAAAAAAACGTATTATAATAAACGCAGACTTTGAAAAGTATCTAATAGCAGCAACAGAGCAGCAGTCATGTTTAATTGCAAAAATTTACAGCTGTCAAATGAATGCTCAAGACAAAAAAAAAAAAAAAAAAAAATAATAAAAGTTCTTCTAATAAAATAAATAAAAAACTGATGAAGCATTACAGCTGAACATTTATCCAATAACTATGATATATCTTATTGTCTTGATAAAAACTCATTATTTGCTGTGAATTGGACAGGCGAAGTGAATAACTGGCTGAGTGCTAACTGACTAACTGAGTGATTGACAGAATGCATCAGTGACTTGCGCGACAGCTGTTTAGCTAAAAATAATAAATAAATAAATAAATGAAAAAAAAAAAAAAAAAAACCAAATGCTAGTTTAACAAATTTCAAACAATTGTTGCTGACAATTAAATTGACATAAACATCGATTGGATGCAGACAGACAGACCGGCAGACGGACAGAAGTGCATTAAAAATTTATGCGCAAATTATGAATTATTGAATTGCATTTTTTACACACTTTGCCAATTTGATAGTTTTTATACCCACACATTGTGTGAAGGGTATTATCAGTTTGTCGGAAAGTTTGTAACGCATTAAAGGAGGCATCGGAGACCCCATAAAGTATATATATTATTGATCAGCTCGATGAGACGAATCGATTTAGCCCTGTCCGTCTGTCTGTCTGTCCGTCTGTCCGTCCATCCGTCTGTTGCAATGCGTTTTTCTCGGAAAGTTTTTAAGATATTGACCTAAAACTTTAAACTTAAGTTTTTGTGTTCCTAAGAGTTTGTATGGCAGAACCAAGGTGCCACGCCCACTTTTAGATATAGCCCCCATACAAACTTCCATTTTTCGATTTTTTTGTATGAAAATAGTTATTATTTATGAATGTTTTGACCAAATCGGGTAAAAACACTTTTAATCCAATATCCATCCTCCAACATCAGAAGAAAGGTGCCACGCCCATTTTTAGATATAGCCCCCATGCAAACTTACCATTTTTTCGATTTTTTGTATGAAAATTGTTATTATTTGTAAATGTATTTACTACAAATATAGGTAAGCACTTCTCATGACATCCATTTCAAGAAAGATGCCACGCCCATTTTTTGATATGGCCCCCATACATACCAAGCGCCCATTTTCAGATTTTGTATGAAAATAGTTCTTATTTATGGATATATTCACTCCAATCTGTGTAAAATCACTTCTACTGTTATCCTATGAATATGCATCCGATATGACAAGGATCGAGCCACTATAACATATAGACCCATAAGAACTCACCTTCAATTTTTTATTTTTTCAAGAAAATGAATATAGTTTCGTGTGGTGGGTATTTGAGCTTCGGTTCCACCGAAATTAACGTTTTTTCTTGTTCTTGTTTGTTTTATTTATTATTTAATATTTTTTTTTTATTGAAATTTATTGCATTTTGAAAACAAATTTATGCTAATAAACAATTTTTATGTAAAGACGACTCGGAAAATTGTTATTAACTAAAAGCCATTTTGTTGTGATGTGAAGCATCAAATTAAAATTAAAATTTGAGTAACTTTGAGAAAAAAAAGTTTATTTTTTATGAAAAATTGACAACATAAACACCTGCAGCCGCATTTAATTTCATAGAATAGAATTTATTTATTTAAAAATGCTTTTAACGCTTTTTAAATTATTTTGTTAATTTTTTTTATTTAATTTTATTTTATTTGGGAACAACTAGTTTCAGGTGCGGTTATCTTTGTACGTGTCTATTGCGAATGATTATTCCATTAGAGATTTATTTATTAATTGGTTTGTACATTTTATTAAAATAACTATTATTAGAATACTTAATTAATGCTTGACAGACAATATTAAGTGATTTGGTTTTTAGCTTTTGAAATGCAGTTTCTCATTGGGATTTGCAAGAGGCACCTTAGTTAGCAAAAATCGTACGTGACGCAAAAGGAAAACTGTTATTTTTAACTTAAAAAATAAAGATATAATGTTCTAGAGATTGTCAAAGCCGAAGCAAGATGTTTTTCTAACTATTCCCAAACAAAAGTGTCCCGGAAAATGACAAAATATATCAAAGGGTGTATCTGGATGAGCATGTAGAAAGTGCTCCCAGCGATATTGGATTTTTTTAAAAATAAGTTTCGTTAGCCTTTGACTTTAAAAAATTTTTCTGCGTACTTATTTCCCCGATATCGACGATATTAACGACTAAATAGCGACACAAACAAATGTTAACCTAGCACAAAATATTCATTGTTAGAAGATTTCTGGAGGACAAGGTTACGTTGCATTGTACCTAATTGAATCATAAATGACAACTAATCTGTTTTTAACATAAAAAACCCCTTTCTTTTTCTTTTAAAAATCCCGCTTCCCCCCCCCAACCCCCCATAAAACTCCAAACTACAAAAAAAAACCCCCCAATTTTTTTTTTTTTTTTTAAAAAAAAAAAAATAAAAAAATAATTTAAAATTAAAAATAAAACAACAAAAAAACAAAAAAAAAAACCCCCAAAACAAAAAATTTAAAAATTTAAAAAATAGAAGGGAAAAAAAAAAAAAATACGCCATAACGGGGCATTTGCTCATTTTTAAAGCGTCGTTCTAACGTAAGTTTTTACCAGATCTGAAAAATTTTTAACCACTTAGTCCCTGTTAAAAATTCAGACCTATTTAAAAACTTCGAAATAATTTTTTTTTTTTTTTTGCAACTTGCATTTTATTATTATTAAGCAATTCAGCATAATTTGCCAATGCGCATTATTGATTCATTCTGTACACGCTACTCTGATCGTAAGACGTGAGCGATGCCAGACTCTGATATAATTTCTATCGCGATGCCAGGCCAATTGAAATAAATAAAATTTGTTTTTTTTTTTTTGTGGCGCTTGAAATGTCTAAACTGAAACATGTCTGTGTGCGGTCTTAACACTTTAAAGTGAAGACTGACAGTTTTAGTTGAAAATGAATTATAGCCGATTAAGTGATTACAAGTTGAGATGTGAGCGATTTGTTGCCAAAGTGTTACATGAAACTTTAGGATACGGAGGCATACATATGACGATATGTATGTTAAGTAGCTATTTGATTTAAATAAATAAATTAATCAATATTAATGTTAACATTAAACCTTCAATGACCGCACCCCATAATGTGGGAATTGCATAAATGTTTAAATGCATTTTGATCGTTTTTTTTGTATAATTGACCCCTGCGCCCACGCGCAACATGTTGCATATGGCATGCTACAGCTTGGCTTGCATTTGTTGTGCCGTGCTGCGTGTTTTTTTGTTTTGTTTTTTTTCGGTCTATTGTGACAAGCCACACAGCTGTCAAGTCAGCAAATTTTGATTGATGACTTAAATTGACACATGGGCAATATTCTAATTTTACAAATATGTATTTTTTTTTTTGTTTTTTCCATGGAACATGCTGAATTTATTAATGCATTCGGCTGCTGTCGTAGTTTTTTTTTTATGCTTTCTAGGTTCTCAACTACTGGCTCTCTTGTTCTAGAAGTAGGTCAGTAGTCATTTTATGGTGTTTTTGCAAAATTTAACATTAATCATAATGAAGTTTAATCGTTTAATTGCGTTTCGCATTTGTCAGAATTCTGTTGTGGAAAATTTTTTATTTGTGCTGCTCAAGCAACAAAATTAATGTTTTTCGAGTAGGTCAAAATGTTATACATCGAATAAAGAATGCGTTTGCCGCTCAATAAAAATGTTAATTAATTAAATAATTAATGCGTAATGCTTGCACCATAAATTCTCTTAAAAAAAAAATATACAAAAAAAAAAATTTGTTTTGCATGTATTACAAAATTTACAACGACAACAAACAGCAGCAACAACAAATTGCAATCAAAACTCATTTGCATTCTAGAATATTACTTTTATTAAGATATAATCAAGCTGCAGGCTATCTAAAGTCTAGAATCAGCTCACCTCAACTCAGAAACATACGCTTCAGGCTCAAAGTCAAAATAGTACAAAAAAAATAATTAAAATGCGTTGAAAGTGCGTACGTTGAAAAGTAACAAAAATGTATCTATCAGCAGCAGCAACAAGTGGCAAATGAATATGTTAGCAGCAAAATCTATCAACAACAAAAACAACAACAAAATAAATTAAAACGTGCTGAAAATGTCAAATAACTGCAATCGCCTCGATTCGTTACGATCCAATTTAAATCCAATGCGTGTGGCAACATTTGATAAATGAAAAGTTGAAACGGATACAAAAATAAATAAATATATTTTTTTAACGATATTTTTTCACATTGGTTTGATATTTTTACGGGTCAAGAGTTCTGTTTCTTTGGACATTATTGAAACTAAAACCCATTTTTGGCTATTTTTTATTGGAGGTGGTTGTCACAATTTAATGAACGTAACTGCCGAGTTTAACTTAGGATTCCCAGTAACTATCATGGGGTCGCTAAATTCAAATTTGTTGTCTGATTTATAGATTTGGCGGATCCACTAAGACCGACGTTTATTAGAAAATGTGTTTTTTAGCTAGAAACTTAGCCAAGAAGTCTTTCTCGAGAAGTTGTCTAACCGCAAAAGAAAGTACTGGGCTGGCAGCCTACTTCGTATAAAACTCCATCGAAACTCATTTACAAGCGAAAAGTGGACCAAATCGCATGTAGAGCCACATCTTGAAAAACATTGTCAAATTTCATGTTCCCTATGGGTATCATCAAGCACTGAAATATGATCGTTGTTACGCTACCCAGCATGAGGCGCAGACCGGCTGACAATTATAGGGCCATATGAAACAGATCAAAAAATACTTGGATTTGCCGTCGATATTGATGCATGGTCAGGGCTTACCAAGATTTTTGTTTTAGGTCATCATAACGGAACTCACGATTTTGATTAATGTAGTTGTATTCTACACTTTTCCCACACTTTTAGCTCTTATACAAAACTGCATATCTGCCATCTATAAGAAATCATACAAACCTGATTAACAATTTTATTGTTACAGCCCATCTCAACTTTCTTTCTGGCTTAACCGCAGGCAAGGCTATTATTCAATTTAAGATATTCAGACTATATTTTATTTTCTTTTTTTTTGAATATTTTCATTCAATTGAGTTTTCTTTGTCAAAAATGCAAATAAAAAAAAAGGAAAAATAAAACGTTTGTCAATTTCGCTTGCAATGGCACAGCTTGTGTTGACTTAATTAAGAAAAACTAAAAAGACAAAAAAAAAAATCATGAGTTGTGCACACAATTATGCATAACAATAAATAAATAAACTAAACGAAACTTAAATAAAATAAATAAATTCATGCATGAATATTTTTTTTTTTTTTTTGTTGTAATTTGGCGGCAGCAGTTGTCAAAGTTGGCAACGCCGAATGATGAATGATTCTGACCTGATTTTCTGTATTAAATGAATGCGCTGCTGCATTTATTTGTAAGTTAATTCATGCATTTTGTAATGTGATTTTCAATAATAATCATATTTTAAATAGTTCGAACACACCCAATGTGTTTTGCGTGTTTTGTTAATTTAAATTATATTTTTAGATAAAATACTTCACGAATATTTTGCACAAAGTCAATCAAAACTGATTGCGAAGGGGAAAAACATAATTTAATTTTTCATAAAATTAACCTTGAAAAAAAAAAAAATTGTACAAAATGTGAAATTTTTGCATTAAATATTTTTGACATTTTTTTGTTTTTTTTGCTATTAAACAATTTAAAAGGCAAAACGATCTTCGAATGAACTCTAGCGACAAGTTCAATGTCAGACAGACAAAAAAATGAGCATGGAAATAGTTTAGAACCAAAAAAATAAAACAAAAAAAAAAATTGATTGTTCCGCCTTCGTTTGTTGCGTTTATTTATAAATTTTGCTACAATTAATCAAAATGTTATTTATCATTTATTATATTTTATTTTAGTGTTTTTTTTAGGTAAATATTGCACGGAATGGATGCTCTAAACAATTGCGTCGCCAAAATTATTGCATTAAATTACAATAAATAAATTTAGACAGCTTCAAAAAAAAAAAAAAAAAAGAAAGAAGAAAGAAAACAAGATTAAAATCGAAACCAAAAATAATTTGGGGGCGTATACGTAATGTCAGAATAAATACAAAGCAAATAATTAAACAAAAAAATAAATTTGCATCAAAATCTTTTTAAAGTTAATTTTATTTTTGGCAAATATTTTATTTTGCTAATTTTTATTTTTTTTTTTTTTTTTTGTTTTGTTTTTTGCTTAATCGCACGTGTTTGCAAAGTCATTGAATACAAAGATATCTGTCTTTGCAGTTGACTTTGCAAAAACAGAAAACTTTTTATTTGTTTGTCTTTGTTATTATTTATTTGTTTTTGCAAATGACGCCAATTTTGGTACTTTAAACGGAGTTACAATTTAACTAAACCAAATGTTCTAGCATGATATTCTTTTAATGTTCATAACGTCCAAATTGTCGGATATCGAAGTGGGTCAAATATTCCACTACAAGCAACGATAGCAAATAACAACAGAAGAAAAGTTAAAACAAAAGCAATAAAACAAAAAAAAATCAAATTTTATTGCAAACACAAATCCACATACACACACACACACATACATGTACATATTAATTGAATACATTCGTATCTATGTGCTTATTTGCTTGAGTTTGTGTTTGTTTATTGTTTAAACAAATTCAAAAGCAAGAGCGGCCATAACAAAAAACGAAGAAAAAAAACGATCGAAAGAGAATAAATGTTTGTGCGTCGGCAGCAGTACTAACTTCGACGTCAAAGTGAGAGCAGCAAAGTGTTTAGTTCGCTTGCATCTCGTGCTGCGCGCATTAAGCATTTTGAAGCGCAACGCGACGGTTCGGTTAACGGAAAATTACAAGAACGACGAACAAAAAAAAAAAAAAACAAACATAAATAAATAAATAAACGCAACGAAATATTTGGCTCCAAAACGAAATAAGTGAAGCAAGAATTTATCGAAATATTTTTATGTAATTTATGAAGTGAACAAAAAAAAAAAGTTCAAATAAAATAAAAATTGTGCTTTAATTATCGAAAAATGCAATAAAAAAAATTATAATTACGAAATCATTATTTGGCAACAACAACAAAAAATAAATAAAATAAAATAAAAGGAAAGGAAAAGTGCGCTTCTATTCGGCTTATGTATTCTATTCTCTTTGGCTATTTTTAAAAAAGTTCAATGCGCAGCAAAAATAAAAAATCATAAAGTTTTTAAAATACTCAAAAAGTCGAAAAAATGTGCGCATATGGTCGCATGAACGGCCATACTTAAAGGCAACAGCCAGCAGCAGCAAACAAAAACAAAAAACAGAAGAAAAAATACAAATACAACAATTGTAATTGTTGTTTTTAGGTGATTGACTTGAAGCCATTTTTTTTCTTTCCTTCTTTTTTTGTTTTGTTTTTTTTTTTATTCTTTTCATTTTTCATTCGCGGCGCAAACTTCAAACAGCTTCCGTTTGCGCATAGCTTATCTCTTTTTGTTATAATCCCACAAATGCAAAAAGAGATAGCAACAACAATTAACAGCAGCATTCAAACGAGGAGCGCGCTTTTAAATTTTGAACTTTAAAGAGAAATGTAATTTTTTTTTTATTATTTTTATTATTTTTTAAATTTATTTTGCATTCGAATTGACGTAGAACAAAAGTAATTAAATTTTTATTTAAAATAGATACTAAAATATTGGTTCAAAAGTTTGAGAAGAGAAAGAAAACATTTAAAAAACGAGTTTGTTTTTTTTTCTTTTATTAGCAAAAGTGAATTAATTATGGCAAAAAGCAAACCTGAAATGAAAGAGTTTTAATTTATTTCTTTTACCTTTTTGGAAGCATAAAATTTTAAAAAGATAAAATAAGTCAAGAATACAAAGAAGTTAAAATGAAATAATTACATTCTGTGAGTTATATTTATTTTTGAAAAAATACATTTTTTAAAAAACTGAAATCTGTAAGATCATAAAATAAATTTTATTTTTGGGATATAATCTTTATGTGTGGAGTATGCAAAATATTTTAAAAGGATTGAAATAAATTGTGAATCTTTTGAATATTTTAATACGATCTTGTGTTAAATTATAAATTGTTAAACAGTATTGAAAGCCAGAGACTACGGTATAAAGAATGAAATCATCGAGGAGCATTTTTATGGTTCCAGAATATTTCTTTTTGGACCAGAGCATTTCCACTTACTTTCCCAAAGAACTTTAAGTTGAATTCGATATTCAAATGTGGAATTTTCCAACTTTTTTCAGCAACATTTCAATAAAATTTATTACATTTCTTTTATTTTTTATCAAATTGAGATTTCTCTCTTTTTATTTATGGCTCACAGATAAATCTTCTTGTTGAAAAATAAGAAAAAAAAAACTGTAAATATTTTACGATTCAATTTTTTTTTTTTGTATTTTTTTGCGCTGCTCACAAATTCAATTCAATTTATCTTCAAATAATTTATGTCGACATTTAACTGCTGCGCTGATTTGTTTTAAATGCTGAATTTAATTTGTTATTCAAAGTTCATAAAATTAATAAAAAAGTCAATTTTGCACTAATCTGTATCTTTTTTTTCTCTAGTTTTCATGATTTTGTATGCGCCAATTGTATGCGTATTTAGCGAATTGTTTATTTTATTTAAAAAACAACACAATTTGTTTACGAAATCGAAATCGTTTTGTTTTTGGCCATTGTCATTAATGTTTTCTATCGCATCGATATGTTTTCAATCTTTTAAATTGCTCACACCTACACAAAGACAAATTTTTTTTTTAATGGCATTCAACTAAATACAAAAGATACAAACACCCTTACAGATACATTTACAGATACAAATATAAATGTATGTTTTAGACACGAGTTAGACATTTTCGAAATAAGGGAAGTATTCTCTAAATAAATATAAACAAAATAAATGGATTATTTGTTTAATTAACAAAAAATTTTGCATGTGTTTCCTCCTATTTTTGAGAAAACAGATGGAAAATCAAAATGCTTTTATGTTTATGAAAGTGTGGGAAAAAATTATTTATTTGTGATATTTAAAGGAAGTTTTTGGAACACAAAACAAAAGTAAAATATTTTTAGAGAACAACGAGGATGAAATTTTTGTCATAGATGCGACTCAAAACCCACGCCTTTAATTTGTATTCACTCGCGTAGTTGATGAGACCTCTGAAATTTAAACTAAAGATGAGTCCTTTGAAAAAAAACCAATGTCAGAGGCAAAAAGTCACGTACCTAACAATGTACTACAAAGTTGTGGAGCAAAGAGTTCCCTTTATATAGATTTTTATAAATGAAATCATTGATACCTGGTCCCAGGGTGTCCGGAATAAAAATTATTACGAATATCCCCGGTCCTATCTACTGATATATATTTTTTGGTGAAGATAATAGACATTAGGGTCCTCAGTATCAGAGAGAAATATGGTTTAATTTATAAAGGTAGGTTAAGTTTTAAATTTAAATGGTCATGATTCAAGGATTCTGCATTTCTTACGATTCCTACACAACTTTTTAAACTTCAAACAGCCACCCTGTATAATACGATTAAACGCTAATAAATTTGTGCATTTTAAATACAATTTTTTATGAGCAATTAACAGTCACAAATGCTGTACATCATACATGCAAATCAGCATTTTAAAACGAATTGGTTACTTAATTTGCTACTATACAGTGGAACCGATTCGTAGATATTCTATTAATTGGACATGCATGCTCCGCATAAAGCACCGTGTTCACACCCACAAATTAACTACATACTTTGAAGTGATATCACCGCCATTGATCGCCTTAGAACCCTAGGGGCAGCGATTAAACATGAAATTATAATTCGAAATGCTTATAAAAAAAAAAAATTAAATTTTAAGTATTTTTTTTTTTTTTTTTTGTTTTAGGAACAAAGCAGAAAATGCCGCCCAATGTTATCGTGATATTTTGTATCTCATTTCAAAGATATTAGACAATTTAAAACTATTTAAACGCAGGTTTTACTATTCAAAATTATTGTTTTTTTTATCACAGCACACTTTTGTAGTTTAAAATTAAATACGCTGCAAGAAATCCTTAAATGTCTGCCGTAAACCGCACACATTATTTTTTAAATATATCCTTTTTACTTTTCTTCCCTATTTGCAACAAAAGTGATAAAATTAAACGATAGAAAACTAAAAATATCTATAAACATTGAATGGGGTCAAAGCGGCAATTTGCTAGCTAAGACTCAAAAAAACTCTTAAAATAAACAAGCAAACGCACACCTTTCTGTTTTATTTCTTTGGCTGAGATACATATTATCATTCATTATCTGGCCATATTATTTAGTTTTAATATTTTCTTTTTTTTTTTATTTTTTTTTTTTTTTTCGTTGATTGGGTAACGCATTTATTATCAGTTAAGGTTGTCATGGTGCGGCTTGTTTTATCATATTAAAATATTATTTATTTTATTTATTGTTATTGCCCCTTTTATATGGGGAGTTAGTGTCAATGGGGTTCTTTTTTTATTTTATTTTTCTTTAATATTTATTATTTTTTTGTATTTATGCATGTAGCCAAGCGATTTGTTTGGCGCCACATTTTCTGCATCAAAAAAATATTTCACTAAGAATTTTTGAATTTTTTTTTTTGTTTTTATTTAGGTGTGAAAATTTTTTTTTGTGGTTTATGAGTTTTTCGCCATTATTTGCATGCCTTTTCGGCTTTTTATAGTGCTTTCGATCTTTGCCATAAGTTATTTTTGTTTCAAAGTATTTGGAACATGTTTATTTTTCCTGACTGAAATGAAATTACTTTGTATGATTAGAAAATAAAAATTTTTATTTGTGGGAAAACTCAGTGAAAACGATGAAAAGGAAATGAATTTTTAAAATTTTTTTCTAAAGGAAATTTTTTGATTTGTTGTGGGCAAATGTTTTTAATTATTTATTTTTTTTTTTTTTTTTTTAATAATTTTTGATCAACAATCTTGTAAGTTTGCATTCGAAGATAAATTATATAAGCTGAATAATAGTTTTCTTTGTGTTTGCTAAGTTCGTTCAGCTGCGAGAACTCACAAGACGACATCTGACTTAAATCATTTTGACACGAGGCACTCACTTGAACTTTGTTAGTTTTCGAATAGTGAAAATAGCTTCTGAAAATAAAAGAAGGAAACATTTTAGTTTGGGAGAACCGAAGCTTAAATACTTCATCTAAGACAGAACCATTTTCAATTTCAATTTTCGGTATCTAGCTCATCATTTGTTCCGCGTTCCCCAATCTCCCCTACCGGTTCACACTATATGTGACTGCACTGATCTTTAATACATCTAAACATTAAACACATTTGTACCCTACAACTACATTTCTACACTTTTCTGTTTCAATGAAGCGTTTAAATGCATAACGAAATGTTTATTAAAAATAAAATTAGAAAGAAAAAAAAAAAAAACAAAAAAAAAATTTGATTTGTTTACAAATTTCCAAATACAAAAATGTAAATCCAACGTAAAGTCTTGCAATTCAAAGAGGCGCAGTTTGAGTTACAAAGACAATTCATGGATTTATAGTAAAGCCACTTCGCAAATACACTGTAAATATTTCTAGTCTTCATTGAGTCTAAAATAAATAAAAAATATTTTCTATTGTAAAAAAATGACTTATCAGCGCGCGACTATTGAAAATTTGCGCAGAATAAAATAAATAATAAGAAATAAAAAAAATAATATTAATTTAATAATATCGACTGCGGTATTTTTTTTTTTTTCAAAATAATAATCAAATAGGTCAGCAATCAAGTTAACATTGCGCACAATTGCAAAAAAAAAAAAAAAAAACAAATTCTAACTACTTCACTACGCAATTTTTATTCATTAAAAACGCATCAAAAATTAATTTGTTCAAATATTTTGATGAAAAAAAAAAAAAAAAAAATTCTTATGCAAAAATGCATAAATTGAGCGATATGCGAAAAATATTCAAATCAGAATAAATCTGATAAATTTAATTGACTTAAATTTTATTCAAGCGTTTATTTTATTAACCGCGAAATACTATATTCGCAATTAAACGTTTATAATATTGTAATATGTAAGATAGACTTGGTACCCGGTTTTGTACAGCATTTGAATGTTTTAAGCTTTGCTTAAAGTCGTAATACAAAGTAAATTTTTCATACAAACAAAGTTATCAGTTTTTTTTGAATAAACAATAAAAAAATTATACACTATATTCCATATATGAATTAAAAATAAATGCATACACATACAAATTATACCTTAAACCGGAAATACAAATCATTCATATCAAACTCGACACTCAGCATTTAATTCATTTTTTTTATATTTTCAAATATGAAAAAATAAAAAACAAAGCCACAAAAAAAAATAATAAATAAATAATAATACTAATATGTAAAAATCGCTAAATACAAACAATAAAAAAGACGACACAATTTATATATTTTACAGATAGAATAAGAAAAAAAAAAAAAAATAAAGAAATAAATTAGTCAACAAAATCGTATCGTATCGCATCGCTCAAGTAGGCTATGATTTAGGGCACTAGCTCATTGCCATCTGACGCTTTTAACTGGCGCAAGTTTACCTGGGTCAGTAATGCTTTTACAGGTGACTCACATGGAAAAGTTTGTGATTATAATTAATGTGCATAAAATTTATTAAACGTCAGTAAAAGGTACAGCTTAGAGCCAAATATAGTGTTGCAACTAACAGATTTCTGTTCCCACTCGTTTAGTTCATTTTATTATCTTATTTTATTTTTTTTTTTTTTTTTGCTTGTAAATGGTTGTTCTTGTTTTTAACGTCGCATTTTATCTGAATCGCGCTGTCAACGAGCGATAAATAATGCGTTTAGAATAAAAATTCGTACAAAATGTACAATTAGCAAAAAGTTTTGATTTCAGTTTTTTTTTCCTTAGAACTTGAACTTGGTATAGTACATTTATAAAAACCATTGAAAAATCGTAGAACTCACATTGAAGATAAAATCTCAATCAAATCATAATTCAGAGAAAAAAATATAATATAATTACTGATATGTACACATATGCATTATTTGTAATTATTTATTTTATTTCTTTTAATTAGAGAAAAATTTGAAAAAATATAAGAAAATAACAAATAGCTACGATAGTAAACTTAGCAATAAATCCTTTCTCACAATCTACTATACAATCAAAGTCCTATATATAAGCCCTAGTCTTAAACCCTCATCATAGTAGTAAACCTAACTGTTAAGCTCTCAATACTCTAATATCTAAGCTGAACCTAACTACATATTCTGCATTCTACTTCTACACCCAAAATCGAAGCCATTAACTTCTAACCCCAAAATTAACCTATAAACGAAGCACTGAAATTGTATCTTCAAAACAAACCATAGAATCCAAACTTGAACTGTAACTATAATCCACAACTTCTAAACTAATCCACAGCTTAGATTCAACTAAATTCTATAACAATAATTTGAAAACTATCGGGGGCAAGGCTGCAAACCGGTTCGAAAATGGTTTAGTTTAAGGTTGCCATGTAAAACTTTTAAATTATTTTTAAATTTTTTTTTTTTTTAACAAATTAAACAAAGTATCGAACTGTTTTCAATAATCAAAAAAATTAATTTAAATTTTAAAATAATTATTAAGTGTAACATGGCAACCATACTCACCAAAAACAGCATGGCAACCATGGCACCAACAGAACAGAACCAAACTTGAACCAATTTTAAGCCTCGATATAAGATTAATAACTACAAAATGCAATAAAAATGTTGTATTGTAAAAAGAAACAATTGTATTTTGCACCCTGTATATCATTTTACAAATAATCTAAATCTTATGAAAGTCTTTTGACAACGATCTTCTGTACGGTCAGGATGGCCGAGTGGTCTAAGGCGCTGCGTTCAGGTCGCAGTCTACTCTGTAGGCGTGGGTTCGAATCCCACTTCTGACAAAATTATTTTTTTATTATATTATTTTTTTTTAAATAATTTTTCATAGTTATAATTATTTTAAATTTGATTTGCAAATCAGTTTCAGATTATTTGTTCTATAAAATTTTGCATTTTTGCTTATAAAATAATATAAACGATACATTTTTTTTTCTTGATACACGTTGGAAATCAAGAGAGCCATTCACTGGAAAGAAATAAAGTTAAAAATAAAATCAAATGAAATTCAAGATTCTCTTAAAATCATTTCACAAAATACATAACACATTTTCATTTGCTTAAAACGTACATTGTGCACGACGTACAAAGCAGTCAGGATGGCCGAGTGGTCTAAGGCGCTGCGTTCAGGTCGCAGTCTACTCTGTAGGCGTGGGTTCGAATCCCACTTCTGACAAGACTTTTTTTTTATTTATTTTGTTTTTAATACTTTTTCATGTTTTCTATTAATAAAATTCTATTTTATTTGTTTTTAATATGTCATTTTTAAATATATCGAATGTAATATTGTGTAATTTGAAATTTTTGTAGTAAATTAAATTTAAACAAATTATATAATAAAACAAATTATATTATAAAAAATTTATAATTTATTTAAAAATGTATGTTAAAAATAGTTGTAATAGAATAAAAAAAACATTTTTTAAAATATTTATAATAAATTATTTTAAAATAAAATAGTTAAATTAATAGAAAAAAGTTCTTGTCAGAAGTGGGATTCGAACCCACGCCTACAGAGTAGACTGCGACCTGAACGCAGCGCCTTAGACCACTCGGCCATCCTGACATGTTTATACAGCTGCACAAGTTCTATTAAGAAGAATAGTTCTATATAATAAAATTAGAATTTTTGTTGGATTTTTTGACTTTGTTACACTAAAAAAATAATAATAGAATTTTTGAATTTTAAAATTTTTAAATAACAAATTTAAAAATTAAATTTAATACTGGAATTTCTTTTAAGCTTGTAATAATTGTTTGATTAATAAAAAAAATGTAAAACTGTTTTTTTATTTATGAGAAAATCATAAAAATTTTTTTAAAATTAATATTAATCTATGGAGCTATTATTTGTAATTCCAAGTCTTTAGATTATTCAGCTTATTTATTACATAAACATTTTATTATCTTTTTTTTTCAAAACATTCATTTGATTGTTTCGTAAATAAAAAGATGCTTAAAATCACATTAACTCTTTTAATTTAACTTAAGTACGAAAACAAGTTCTATAGGATTTTATCAATGTCAAGTTCAGCATCATTATCTTGACCTAGCTAACAACTTTTTTACTTACGTTTATTCTAACGACATTTACACAAGTTAAATGCAATTCATCTTCTCTCTTTCAAAAACAAATACGCCTATCTTCTATATCACAAAAAAAAAAAAATTCATTACATAAAAATAACTTAAAAAAAAAAATATGAAAGACAAGCAAAGCCTAATGATCGCAATTAATTCTCAAAACTGTTTGAAATGTCAAATCATGACTAGCAGTTTTAGTTAAAGCCAAAACCAGTTGATGAAACTAATCTTCGCACTTCGTACACATTTCGTTCAGATTTTAGTTTTGCATAATTGCAATTTATTGTAAAACCACAAAAATTCAAGAAAAATAATTGATATTCTATAACTGCATTTTACATTTATGGCAATATTTAACTCAAACAGAGGCAAACTGCATTGTAACGCCATAAATTTAATATTAAAAAAATGTGAAAAAATCATTTGAATTGAATGTGACAAGCGTGATTTGCATTTCTGCATATTTTTAATTAACAATTTCAATTCGCATTTATCTAAATTTAATGATTGAATTGATATATTAAATATTTTTATTGCATACATTTAATACATCATTTAAAAAAACAAAATCAATTATTTTTAGCTAAGCTTTAAATTTTATTAATTATTTCCTTTAAAATCATAATTGGCAATTTATTTATTTATTTTTATTTGTATATATTATTTGTAAAGCGTATTTTAATTTTGCTATCGAGTTTGTAACACATAAAAAGCGGTATGTTAGAAAACTCTTAGTGTACTGATTTTGAAAAGTATTCTCCATATGAGTTTGATGAACTGATTTTCAGAATAAGTAATCTCCCAGTTTTCAACCATAGTGAGTATTTTTCTACATATTTTGCTCACAAATCTATTCCATGTTGAGAGTTTTAAATCTTCTGTACAGTTTGCTTTGTTAATTATGATTTTTTTTTTTTTTTCTGTTAACGATTCCATATGACACTTCCAATCAACTTTGGCAGTCAACGAGATCAATCAACGCTTGACGCGTTGCTAATTATTTGTCAGATTGTTAGTCAGCCAGTCAGCCAGTCTCTGTGTTACACGAATGATCGACAGTTCATATAGAATTGTATTGATTTCAATGATATTTGGGTCAGATATGCGCTGAAATTTATTTTTTTTTCTTACGAGCAAATTTCTCACATTAATAATATAAGAATTTAAGCTTTTTTATAAGTTTCAAGTTGTTTATAATTATATATTTTTTATATTTTTATTGGATTCTATTCCAAAAAATTATTGCATTGAGCTACAAATTTAAATCTTTAAAAGTTTTCCAGCCATAGAAACACTTGAGAACATATTAATGTGTCTATTTAAAAACTCCCACCTTTATTAATTTTTAAAAACATATTAATTTCTTTTACATCTTAATTTCAGATTCTCAAAACAATTCCAACAGACTTGTGACCATTTTTGTAAAACGCCCACATAAGTCACGAAGTTTCGAGTGTAAATTAAAGTCAAGAAGTTCAGTCCATAAAAGTGAATAACGTAAAAAGAAAAAAATAAATAAAAACAAAATTTATTTAAGACATAAATAAGGCGGCATTATTGTGCGAAAATAAAAACAGAAAAAGAGACATCGTTTCGTCATTTAAAATTTTAGTTGCATTGTGAACTTGTAAAGAAACAATAGCGCCGAATGCAATTTATACGAAGTAGGTCAAAACCTGCAGACAAATATTAACGCCTCAGACATATAGAGAGGCGTAGAGGCACGTACTACAATAAGAAAAAAAAAAAAACAAAATTAAAAATATAAAATATAATAAGGTGCATTGAAGGCGTATAATAAATTACTAAAAAAATTAAAAAAAAATAAAAAAAAAATTAAAATATTTTAATGTGTTAATTTGTCTGCAAACGCGCATTGCATGTAAATTATTTTAAAGAATTAAATTGAATTTAAAAAACATTGTTTAAATTATGCAACTACACAGCAACAACAACAACAACAAAAACAAAAATTCATTGATAAAAATAAAAATATAAAAAAAATAAAAAACAAAAAAATTAAAAACAAAAGCAAATTACGTATCAGCAATTCTATTACGTATACGTACGTAAGTGTCTGCTCTCTCTCTCTCTCTCTCTTTCTCTCTGTCGTTTCAAACGCAAAAAAAAGCTTATATGCAAAGACAAAAAGCTTTTGCTTAATAAACAAATACGACTCTCTTAAGAAAAAATAAAGATCATAAATATGCATTCACCACAGCCACCGCAAAATTATAGTCGACTCTCTTCTTCATTATTAAATTCACCACACATGAGACCGGCAACAGTAACACCAAACGTAACAACAACAACTACAAATACAGCTACAACGCCGGCTTATTCAACTGCAGCAACAACAGCAACAACAACAACTTCACCTACAAATCGCTTTGCACCTGCGCGACGCTTGGCAGCGCGTCAAACGTTGCGTTTGGCAATACCAAAACAAAATGTTGACTCTTTGCAAAATGCTTGCAATGCAACAACAACAACAACAGCAGCAACGGCAGCGCATGCGCCAACTACAAATTTTTATCGTCATTCCCCATCACAGCTGCCACCAGCGCCCATTTTAAAAAGAAATTCAATTACAAATTCTGCTGCTGCCTATTCTCATATACCGAAATCAGCTTCTCCCTTAGAATCGCATAATTTGCCAAATGTAACACCAACGCCAACGCCAACAGCAACAAATTGCTATAACATTGCAACACCATCAAGCAGCAATGGCAGCAATTGTTCGAGCAGCAATTTTCTCAATATACGCAAACCGACTTTAACGTCTGAATTCTTCAGATATACGCAATAATAATGATTTATTTACATTCGCCAAGGATCTATCGCCTGCCGTGGATATAAATGGTGCGTAAAAATTAAAATTTTTAAAGTTTTTCCTATAATTTTTTATATAATTTCTTTCAGATCGTACACCCATCTTTAACTCTATTTCGCCTTCAAACAGTTTATTCAGCATGAGTCCAACAGCGCGTAACTATGGCAATGTAAGTATTTTTTTTGTATTATTATAATTATAAAAAAATTAAATTTTATATATTTAAAAGTACGTTAAACTTTTATAAACAAAAAAGAAGCCAATAACTTATACAACCGTTCACATAAAATGACTTCGTAAAAACAAAAAAACAAAAATACACGCGACTATTTAATATGTCAGCTTTTTTTTTATCCGGTTTTAACACCTTAAACTGCGTCGTTGGTGGCACTCTCAGAGAGCATCTGCTAGAAAGTCAAGCAAATACAACCCTCAGCAAATGATGCTAGCAGAAAGCACGAAACAAAAAGAATAATAATTATTAATATTTTTAAATACAGTGTAGACTTGTTAAGCATGAACATTTTACAATGTTTCGATACAAGAAACGCTTAAATCCCGCCCTGAAACTATTAAAGTTTTTAAGGATTTTAGTTATACTGAAATGATATAAATGATATTTCATATTTTTTTCTGTTTTAAATAGTAATGTTGCTTCAGTATTAGCTAGGTTTCTGTTAGCCAGGGGGTTAGATAGTTGAATGGTGTAGATTTAGCCTATGTAGCCTAGGTTCAAATCCCACAGTAATTTGTGTTGTCATTTATTTTTTAATTAACAATACTTTTTTTATACCCGTCACACATATTGTGTACACGAAAACTTTGTAACGCATTAAAAGGAATATCTAAGACCTTATAAATATGTATATTCTGCCTGACTGTCCTTATATCTGTATTTTTAACTTGAAACTTGATACGTATATGCTTCTTCTTTGAACCTCAATAGTGTGCCTAAACTTCGTTTGTATCGGACCATTGAAACCCGACCATCAAATTGCTAAATTAATCATTCATAGTTTCGTAAGACGCGTATTTTTAACTTCGATTCTACCGAAGTTAACTGTATTACTTGATAATTTTTATTATATTTTTTTTTTTACATTAACTTAAAAAATATCGGAGCATTTTTTGTGGTGTAGTATTATGCTTACATCATTATCGTATATATATATATATAATTTAATCACTTATTACGTGGTCATGGCATAACTTGTGTGTGACTTCACCGATTTCATTCATTTTTTTTTTCATTTTTTTTATTACTTTGTAGAAGTATTTTACGAAAGAAAAATAAAAAAAAATGCTCAGAAGTTTGAGAAATTTAAAAAAAAAAACTTCTGCGTTCTACAAAATACCAACAATAATACTAGATAAAAAAAATACCAGTCCCAAAATTCCAAGATTTCAAAAACAAGATTTAAAACACAAAATATTCAAAATCGAATAACTATTTTTCGTAGGCAATCGTTTCCAAGAAGCTTTACTTTTACACTAAAAATCGTTTGGTATCAACTTAATTAATAAATAACGTTTAGCACACTTTTACATTTGAACATTGGCTTCTAGGAGTCTCGTTTTGGTCTAGGCAAACAAGCTAATAAGTTCTGAGTAGTTTTTTTTTTTTTGAAGATTTGCATTTTAGCTGTTTAACTTCGTGAGCTATTCCGAGTCTCGTTATATACTTGTTTGTATATTTTTGTATATTTATTTGTATAGTAGCTAGTTATGTATACATAAATATTTAATATTTGATGTGTTTTGATTTGATTTTCGGTTGCACTACTACGATACATTCGGTAGCGGCTCTTAGATTTTTAAAGTACATTTGAAAAATTAATAAAAACTTAAAAAAAAAAATACCTTAGACCTGGCGACAGAATAAAAGCTAAAAGCGATGCGATAGGCGATGCGATAGCACACTGTTGTATCAGTATTGCGTAGCGAAATACAACCCTGTGCTATAGCATTGCTTTTTCGCATTTACTCTGACGTCAGCATTAGAGTTCTAAGCAAGATTTTTAACGGCTTTGAGTTAGGACCGCTTATAGATCGTTTTAAAAAGTAATTTTTCGATCATTTAAAGGTTTTGTAATTATTTTCAGCTCTACTTCGACTAGATTTTTTAATAATTCATTTCAGGTTGTAGGGTATTTCCAAAAAGAATAAAATTCTTCTAAAAAAAAAAAAAATTGAAAATAAACAAATCAGAAAGAACGTGACACGAATGCGATTCCTAAAGTATCTGTAGCTGTTGTTATTCTCTAACGTTTTAGATACATTCATACTATGTAGATACTTTTGCCGTTGTGTTTGGCTTTGTGCAAGTATGAAGGCGCGAATATTAATTTTTTTTTCTGTTTTTTGTTTTGAGAAATGACTTTTTGGTGTTTTTGATTTTTATTTTATTTATTTATTTCTTTTTTAACTAGAATTATTTGTTGCTGCTTTAGCTTTTATTTAGCTGATGTATTTAATTTACTCATTTGTTAGCGCTAAATGAACAAAACCAAAAAAAAAACAAAAAATCGATTAGTACAGAGCGAGAGAGTGAATATATAGTAAAGTAAAAAGGAGCTCTACATGCGTGTTTAGAGACGTACAAATATGAAATCGTATATTTTAGAATTTAAGGTCTCTGACAGTCATTTAGACCTTTTGTTGTGTTCTGTTCTGTTCTGTTGAATTGTTGAATTACTTGCTCGGGAGTATATAAATATAAGCGAATTAATGCCGTTTGTTGGCGATGATGATGTTGTTGATGATGATGATGATGACGAGGTTTGGCATTAAGAACATACATACAAATACAAGCAAACATACACACATACAGATACATATATACCTCCGTCGGGTGTCGGGTCGTATATTATGTGAGTTATTTTGTAGTTTCAAAAGAATTTCATTTTCAGTATTTGCTGAATTGAGTTTCGTGCCGGTTCTGGTTCTGAATTTTTTTTTTTTTTTCCGTTAATTACGCCTTCATCTGATTTTTGTTTATTTTTGTTATAATTTTTTTTTTTTTTGAAGATTTATAAATTAAATTTATGCAAAGTAATAAAATTTTATTTCTTTTTCAATTAGAAATACAAAATTTATACACAAATTATTGCATTTTTTAGACAAAATGTAAATAAAAAATTATTAAAAAATAATTTCAAGTGTACTAAAAAAAAAATTAAAGAGTATGGGCAATCGTTTGAGTAATTTGTGGTGTAAAAAAACAACAACAACAACATTACAAATAGATAATAATAGTACGAATACAAATTCCAATATAGATAATAATAATAAATTGAATAGATCAAACAATAAAACTAGTAGCAGTTTTCGTTTAGTGCGGCGTTTATCATTAAATTGTGCTACACGAGATAAAAATAAAACAAATCAAAATCAAACAAAAACCAAAAACAAGTGCAACAAATCAAAATCAAGAAAACTTTGTAAAAGATAAGTCAACGGCTTCTTCGACTTGTTTAAATTTCAACAACGAAAATATTTCAAATATTTCAACAATTGAACAAGAATATCAAAAACTCGTAGCTACAAAAGCAACAGATACAACAGATTTAATAGATACAACAACGGCATTTGTCATAAATAATAAAAACGAAACAATGAAATTTAATGCTAATAATTTAACCACTGTCAAGGTGAGTTTTGTTTTTTTTTTTTTTTAATAAATTTTTGTTTTGTTTTCGGATAAACGTTTTTACAAAAATATTTGGGCATTAGTTTTATGATAAGACCTGAAAGTTAGCTGTAAGATACTTTAATGCGCTACATAGATTAAATACTATACAAAGGGTTTATTTTATATGTTTATGATATCATAAGTTCTAAATATGTTGGTATTTTGAGTCTATTATAGAACATGAAATTAATTCCCTTAATTTGATAATTTTTTGGTATTTAAGATTGATTTGTTTTATTGTTTTACTAGATTACCTTCAAAATATTATTGAATCTTATGAGTTATTTTTTGAAAATTACATTGAATAAATATAAATTTGAATTTTAAAACAAGCTTAAGCCTTTAACGGCTTTCATTTACTTTGGATGTTGTAAAGAACCCATGAACTTTATTTATTTCTTACTCCATTAATCTTATATATTGTTGTTGTTGTTAATAGTTCTTTTGTTTAAATATTTTTTAAATCTTTATTCCATAAAAAAATGAATAATAAAAATTCCGCTAGTTAAATATTACAAATATAATATAATATATCTTCTATGTATATAAAATGTTTCTATGTCCGCTATGGACATTGAAACCATTCAACCGATAAGTCCCAAACCGGTTTTATTTGAAGGGAACAAGGCAAATTAATTTAAAAGCATTCATTAGGTACCTTTGGCCTTTTAAATGTTTTTTTATGCTAGCCCCAACATATTGTGGTCTCGCTGCTATAAAAAAAGGTATTTTTTATTATGTTTTCATAATAGCCCTAACATATTTTGGTTGCGCTGCAATAAAAAAAAAAAAAACACACACATGTGAAATGGAAAAAGCCGAGAGCTGGTGTATTTTTACTCTCAGCCCATGAAAGAATACTGAAAGCGTAAAATCACAATAAAAAATTTTATGCAAACGGACAACTTAAAGGGTCGAGAGAAAAAAAATAGATAGAGACAAAATACGAATACATCAGCTGATATATTTGCATTATGTGTCGAATGAACGTATATTTTTTTATGGCTAACAGCTGATAAATTTATGCTTTTCGTTAACTAATCGTTTGAATTTTTATACCTGTTACACTAGTGTAAACAGGTAAATTCAGTTTGTCGGAAAGTTTGTAACGCATTAAAGGAGGCATCGTAGACCCTATAAAGTTATATATTCTTGATCACCTCGACGAGACGAATCGATTTAGCCATGTCCGTCTGTCTGTCCGTCCGTCCGTCTGTCCGTCTGTCTGTGTGTTGCTGCGCGATTTATTCGCTCAGTTTTAAAGATATTGGGCTGAAATTTTAAACTTAAGCTTTTCTAGGTCCTGTGTAGTTTCTATGTTAAAATCAATGTGCCACGCCCACTTTTAGGTATAGCTGCCATACAAAGTACAACATTTTTTCAAGTTCTTATATGAAAATGTATTTATAAAGCGAATGGCTTCAAATATGGTTAAAATGTTTCTTATACCATGCCAAATCTTCAGTTTAAAATTGGTCCAAATCGGACCGCGAATTCCTAAATTCCTAAGAGTATATTTAATTTGATTAGTATTTTGAAATAAAATTTAATACAAATGCTGCACACAAAGGTCTATCAACGTTAAATGATGTTAACAGGTATATAAGCTTCGGTCCAACCGAAGCTAACTTTTTTTCTTGTTTAAATTAATTTATTAAATTTATACATATTTTCTTTGAGAAATTTATATGTTTTCACAAAACTACTATATTTTCTATTTTGTCTTTCTAATGTTGCGAACCTTTTAAACCATAGTAGAATAAAATCCATTATAGTTTTATACTAGGTGTAGTATTCAGCCTCTGGTTTAACTAAGTATCCTTTTGTTCAGCTTTTTAAGATTGCTAGAGTGAGATAAACATATTTCCTGCGCTGTTTACCACAGTTTGATTTGTATACTGACCAAAATATGTAAGCAAAATAGATAGAGCTAGTGAACGATTCAAGACTGAATATATCTTAAAATTCGCAATTTGAACTCACTTAACATAAAGCATGTATTAACTAGTTGTGAATTATAAGCAATTTTTATTTGTTTTTTAATAATAAAAATATTAAAAATTGACAATTTAAACTTTACTTTTAATTTTCAACATGTTTTATTTTACTGTCATAGACCACAACGACCTGAATGTTTTTATTATTGTACAATATTATTTTAATTATCTTGTTTTATTTATTTTTTATTATTATTTTTTTTTTAACTTTTACTTATACGACTTTTTAATAATGAGAGATCCTTCAATGATCCTTGAACTGGGTGGCACAGACATGCTCAAGAATAAACTTTTCTTTTTTTTTTTTATTATTAATAAATAATACTGTTTATTTTGATATAAGTTTCAACTGCGAACTGAGGATCCTAATGTCTTCAACATTAATTTTAAGAGCTTAAGGTGTCTAATATTTTCTCACAATCTGGTTTTTGGAATTCAATTTCAGTTCGAATTTAAATTTAGCTCTAATTGCACTTCAGCAGGTAAACAATTATGTCATTCTGACAGACAAAACATCAGCTTAATCAGTTTAAGTGTAACTTTCAGACTTGTTAAAAGTAAAAATGATATTCATGTCGACGGAATTAAAACCTACGACAAAAAATAAAAATAAATAAAAACCCAGACATATTCATGTTCAGGGACACAGCCAAAAAAAAGTGCTTTGTGACGTTTACATTTTTTTTGAAACACAAAAATTGTGTTATTATAATTTTTTTATATATGACAAAGTCAAAAGCGGGTCACGACATCCACTCTAGAAGCAATTAGCGAACAGAAGAATTTTTGTGTGCTTTTGTAATAAATCAAATAAGTGTGGAAAATCAATTGGTCAAGCTTAACGTTAAAACGCAGGGGGAAGTGTGTGGGCAATTGCTTCAAGTGTGTATTTTAAATTGGAGCGCATAAAACTAGAATTGCCACTGGCATAATTACAAAATTTAAATACAAAATAACTGAACCAACACAACAAAAAAAAGTACTTCCCACTTCCGTTGTCGGATTTGAAAAAAATAAAATATGATGCGCCTCAAGGTTGAATATAATTTTCCAGTCGTCAGTCGTGCGCACCTGATATGTGGGAAATTTGAAACTTAAAGAAAAACGAAAAAAAAGTATCTGCGAGTTGCACTGCGCAACTGACTCATCGTTGTGGCGCGCTTGTTGGTTTGCTATGCAATTGTTTGTTTTTTCTTTTTTTGCTTCTTCTTTTTTCACGTTAATTTATAAAGCTCAATTTGATACTTCAATATATCCGCAATGTGCTGCTGCTGTGATGACTCAGATACATTTTAGGCAAAAGTATGTACATATTCAGATACACAAGCGGTTTTGTTTAATTCATGCAAGAGCCGCGTGTGCTAACAAAAAGTCTGGTTTAAAACACAAACTTCTACGCGGCAATATAATAAATAAAAATAATGACGCAAATGTATCTGCGACTAGCATTGATTTTGGATGCGTTTTATTATTTTTAAATTGAATCTGCAAATTTGGCTATGACTGAAATTTGCTACTCGATTTCTGAGTATTCAACGCTGAGTCACGCTTGCTGCTGAGCTCTGAATACATTTTTTCTTTTCATTTTTTTTTTTTTATCTTAAATTAAATACCAAAATTTTATTTTAAAAGAAATGTATCTTATAGATTTAAGTAGCACACTTATGACTAACAACTGACTTGACTGACCTTATTAAGTTTGACAAATGGTATGAAATGAAAGAAATTTTTTAATAATAAATGAAAGAAAAATTAGCTTTGTTGCGATGAGATTGTTTAGCGTTAATAATCCACAAAATTTTGACATTATTTACGTAAGCTATTCATTTGAAAAAAAAATCTTTGAGATACTTTTGCTAATTTGTTGTATCTTAAGTGCCTGTTGATAGATTTATAAAGCAGGAATTATAGATACTTTGCATGCGACAATTGTTTGACTATTTTGCATTACTTTGAAGTGCTTTTTTTGTTGTTGATGTGACTATTTTTTTTAGAAGATATTTTTGACATTATTAGTTTGAGATACTTTTTTCTATATATTTGTATCTTTAAGATATATTTGTATCTTAAATAGCTTTAATTAGTTTGTTTTGCGAAACATAAACATTTTATTGTATTTTGTTTTCAGTTTAGTCAAAAAGTATCTTTTTGTTTATGCAATAAAGTCAAATAAAATTTACATGCTGCATGTATCTTCTTAAATATTTTGTAACATTTTGTATAAACAAATTCAATTAAATAAATTATTTGTTTTTGCAAAAGATTCTTTTGACCTTCTGCAGCAACACCGTCGCTGCAGCTTTATAAACTAAGAAACTTCAGTTCATGCGCGTTCAAAAAATAAATAAATAAATAAAAAAGCATTGTAAATAACACAGGCCGACAAAATTTAACAAAAGTCTAGACCCAGAGACCGGACCTAACACACCCGAAGGATTTTGATGCGCTGAACCGAATCCGTGCTCTGAATTGCTCCTATACGTCTGGTTTTCGAGATATCCTAACCTAAAGTGCAAAAACGCGTTTTTGCAGTTTTTGAGGTTACGTGACGGAAGGAAAAACTTATTATCAAAAACGTTTTATGGCAATTGAAAGTATCACCCTTCCCCTTCTAAACCTTTTTGGATTTTTTCAAATATATTTTTTCACCGAAATATCGCTATTTGAAATTTTACAATTAGCGTATTAACCCTTTAACGCTTTTACGCTTAATTGTAAAATTTCAAATAGAGATTTTTCGGTGAAAAAAGATATTTGAAAAATCCAAAAAGGTTTAAAAGGGGATTAATTGCCATAAAACGTTTTTTGATAATAATTTTTTCCGTCTGTCGCTAACTAAAAACTGCAAAAACGCGTTTTTGGCACTTTTAGGTTAGGATATCTCAAAACCAGACGTATAGGAGCAATTCCGAGCACGGATTCGGATTCAGCGCATCAAAATCCTTCGGGTATGATAGGTCTTGTCTCTGGGTTAAAACTTGTAGGCCTGTGTAATTTTGCCAAATGATCAAATGCAATCAAATGTGGGTGTCTGTTTTTCTTACATTTTTATTTCTTTTTTACTTTATTTTTGTGTTTGTCATTTAGTTTCAGTTCAAGGCAGTTTATCGTGTAATATCAAACGGATTTTGCGTAAAAACAATAACTTAAAAAAAAAATTCATTATTATTGCTCAGCGTAAATAATACAAAAGAAAAAAAAATTTGTATTACATTTAATGAGCATAAAAATTCGTTCGTTGTTAAAAATTCTAATGAAAAAATATTACGCGTGAAAGTTTTCTATGTATTTTATTCGTTTATTACTTGCCTTGCCCTGTCTTGTCTTGTCTTGTTTTTATTTTGCTGTTTGACTCGCCCAGCTAATGAAATTAGCCACTCGATACGAACATTTTTTTGTGTTTTTGGCCAAATGCGTTTTTTCTTTTTTTTGCTTTAATTTAAACAAACTCGCTGCTATTCCTGGAAACATTAAAAAAAATTGTGTTTATTTTTTTTCGATATTTTTATTTTCAATTTGGTTTATTTTAAACAAAATGAAATGTTTTGTTTTTTATAAAAAAAATATAAAAATGAAAGCAGCTTTAGAAAAAAAAATTGTTTTGGCAAAAAAATTTTAAACGTGTTTGGGCTTAATTAACTTCAATTTTTGTATAAATATTTATTTTGATTTTGTTTAAGAAAATTTATTTATGTTACTTCCTGTTTATGTTTTGCCCTTTGTTTTGGGTGTAGAAAACATTTTGAACTTGAATTTTCTTGAAAAACAAAGAATAACGAGCAAAAACATTAACTTTGGTTAAACCGAAGCTCAAATACCCAGCCACAAAAAAACTTTGATTAGCTTATATATGATCAGTGGTTATGATAGTATGACGTAAAGACGATGATCCGATACAACTCAGTTTTAGACACCATATAAGAAGCACATGAGTCAAAATTTATTGGGCGTGGCACATTGATTTTGCTACTTGAACTGCTTAGGACTGAGAAAAGCTTAAGTTTCGATTTACAGGTAAATGCCTCTAAAACTAAGCGAATAAAACGCTTAATGCAGCAAATGGACAAAAAGACAGATGTACAGACAGACGGACATCGCTAGATCGACTCGTCTCGTCGTGCTGATCAAGAACATATATACTTTATAGGGTGCTTAAGGACTCTCCTTCATTGCGTTACAAACTTTCTGACAAAATGATATTACCCTCCATAATATGTGTGACTGGTGTAAATTTAAATTGAATATGAAATCAAAACAATACATTAGAAGGAAATGCTAAAAGTCTAAAAACCGGGCTCGATGTGATAATTTTAATAACGGAAATGGGTTATAAAACAGAGACAATAAGCTGCAAATTACGTGTAATAAAAAAAACTATATAAATCTTAAAAACAAAAATATATCTAAACATGAAAACAATAAAAACCAATAAAAAATTTGCAAAAAAAAATATTTAAACACATTTCATACCACTGTCACTCGATTGATTTCTGTCTTGCTTACTCTCTAACAACGCAACAATTTAATAAAAATAAAAACAAATAAAACAATTAAAACAAGTTTTGTAAAAAAAAAAAAATGGCAGAGAACCACATTTTATCAAAACAAAAGAGCATAAAATGCTGAGCGTGCATTTGAAAGAGAAATTTTTAGAGATCAATACAGTTTGTTGTTGTTTTTGTTGTTGTTGTCTGTAGTCGTACTTACTGCTTCAGTTCATTTGCTCTTTTGCTAAAATTTACAAAATTCACTCTTGTGTCGAACTCTCGATCGAAGACAACGACGAACGGATAAACGCAAAAATATATTTTTTGAATAAAGAAAAAAAAAAAGATTTTTTTTTGTTAATTTAAATAAAAACGGTCAAAACGAATGCGTTGCTAAGAATTTCAAAAAAATAATAAAATAAATCAAACAGAAACTTGTGCAATAAAATAAAAAAGAATTTTAATAATTCGAAAAAAAATGTTTTTAATTAGTTTTTATGTGTGTCGTCTTACTACAAAGAAAAACAACTAAAAAGAATAGAAAGGTGAATGAATGAATATGCATAAATGCGGCATAATAAGAAAATAAATAAATTAAAAAAAAATAAAATACAAAAAGAAATAATTCACTTTAAATAAAAAATAAAATCAAGTAGAATATATAAATTTTTTGAATATTTGTTTGACGTGATTATATTTAAATTTGTATCTAGATACAAAATGTATCTATGACGTGCGCGTTTTGCTGTTCAAAATCAAAGTGTCTAGAAAAGAAACGAAATAAAATAAAAGTGACAAAAATAATTTTTTTGGCAACGTGGCTTTGTTTTTTTTTTTTATATACAATATAAAAAAAAAATATATAAAAATAGTAAACTAAAATTTATTTCCAAAAAAAATATTTTGGAATAATTTTTAAATTATTTTAAATTTGAAAAAGAAATAGAAATAAAGCTTTCATTGTTGTCAATATTTAAAGAGCTATTTTTAAAAATTATAATTTATTAATGTTGAAAACGTGTGCTTTGTTCAATTATTTAATTTTAAAAATATATATTTTTGTTTTTTTTTTTTTCAAAATGCTTTTCTAAATTAGCGTAAAGCTGCACAAAGCACGTTCATCTGAAAAATTTCTAAGAAAAATCATAGATACAAAGTGCAAAGAGGTTGTTATTTTAAAAAAATGTTTGGCAGCAATTTTAATGTAACAGAATAATTTATTAAAAAAAAAATATCGAAATAAATCAATATTTTAAAATGCTCATTTGTTATGGAATATTTCGAAACTCTTTTTTTGTAAATAATTTTTGAAATGCGTTAAATGGGTTTCGAAAAAATATAGAAAAAAAAAACAGCAAGCTAGCATACAAAAAATTAAAAAGATGATTTGTAAGAAAACTACGCGTTTCAATAAAGTTAAAAAATGATGAAAATGTAACACTTTATTTGGGAATGGCAACTTTGGTGGCGCTATTTCTTATAGTTTTCGAGATCTAATCACTCTTATAACAGACAGAGGGCGTATGCGGACAGACTAACAAAGCTATATCGGCCTTCGATATTTGGTTTACGTTACATGTCAAGAAAATATATATATTTTATGGTGTGTGCCACGCCTACTAGTGCCTGTTATTTTTTAAACTTTCAAATTGCTACGGACAGACAACGGACGACAAATTTAGCTGACTTTATTTAGCACAGCACTACGGAGTTCTTCCCAATAAATTTTGTATATTAACCGTTTTTTTTATTGTTCTTTCAGTATTGAAAAGGGCTTTCCCCTGACTACAATTAAACAATCCAATAAGAAACTGTAAAGATACAAATACGAACTAATTTTCAAACCACAATATTGCCATATTTGGTATAATGTTAAAGCCATGATTAATCGCAGCTAAAGGCTGAACTGAACTGAATAATAAATGTGGTGCAAGACTAAAACGAGAATTGACTAAAAAAAAAAAAAAAACGCAGACAACCGCAATAACAAGCTTGACGCCAAGTTGAGATACAATTAAATAAATACATACAAAAAATAAATCGCGTAGGTAGCGCACAAGCAAACAACTTGTTTAATAATTTCGCAATAAATAGAAAAAAAACGGTAAGAAAAGATGTCAAAGCTTAGAAATGAAATAAAAAAATAGTAAAACAAAATGTATCTATATTGTAGCTAAAGTAGCATGCAGATCAATCAAACGCCCATGCGTGAATTCTTTTTTATTATTCAAAAGTCAATAAACTTGTTTTCAACTATTTTGAAGTTGACGCACGCAAAATAACCTAAAGACACAGAAATATTGTAAACAGCAAAAAAAAAAAAAAAAAAAAAAAAAGAGTTAAGAACGGAAATTCATTAACAAGTTACAAGGAAATCATAAATACGTCTAATGGCTTTAAAGGTTTTTTGTTTTTGTTAATATTATGCAAAAACAAAGCCAAAAACAAACAAAAAAAATGGGTTTGCTATAAAAAATATGCAACGGAAGTTGCACATTGAATTGCACGTAGGTTGCAATGGCTTCTAGATTGTTTGATAGAAAATTATGTAGGCTTATGTTGAACTTGTCGCTGTAACGTGTTTTTGTAACTCATAGATACGCCCTAATGCTATATGGCTTTATTTTTCAAGTGTAGATACACACTAATATAATAGCTAAAGTCAAGGTACTTTGTATAAAAAAGCCACACAAATAAAAAAAAAAAAAAAAAAAAAAAGAAGCTATAGATACATTTTGTATCTTTTACATTGAAAATATAAAATCGAATATTCTAGCATAAGCTACAATGAAATTCTTTGCTTTTGTGGCATATTTATTATAAGAAACAAACGCACAATAACACATATGAAGACACAAGACACTATGCTATAATTTGTCAAAGCGTTTTAAGCTGTAAAACAGGTTTTTCGTTTTTTTTTTTTTATATAGGAATTTCTTTATTTTTTTTCGGGGAATTTCTTTTAGTTTTCTTTATGTAATGCCTGCTACATAACTTTCATTGATTTTATTTTTGTGCAATACACTTCGGTCTGTTTTTGCTTTATTTTTGCGCCAGATGCTTTTTATTTTGCCACTTTATACAATATAATTGTTTATATCAATAAGTATCTTTTATACGCTTGCTGGCTTTACAAAAGAAATATATTGTACGTTTTTCTTGGAATAAACACAAAGTATTGCCAAAATATGCTGTAGATCTAGGAAATCGCAAGAAATTACAAAGGAAATTCTGAATAATAAAAATTTCTAGTTAAATATTGATAGCAATAAAAATTTTATTTATAATTATAGCTAAAATGTTATAGACTCTTTAATTAAATTAAAAAAAATATTCAAAGTGTAAAATAAATCTTTAAATAAATACAAAAAAAGATACTCTTAAAAAACAATCAAACAAAATGGTTGTAACAACAACACGAAATCATCCACTTGCAACACAACCGCAAACTACAAATGCAACAAATGCAAGCACACCACACACAGGATTAAGATCACGTTTGATCTTTCCACGAAGTCATTATCAGGTAAAAGATACTCGAAATAAAAAAAAATTGCATAAAAGATACAATTAGCATTACGTAAATTACTAAGTTAAATATTCACAAAAATATAAAATAAAAAATAAGTAAAACAGTTAACAAGTACATTAACCTCGCTAGACTGTATTCTTTACAAAGATAACAAATACAGATACATTTTGTAATTTTAGTTAACTCGCACTTAAGAACATTTAAAAATGTGCGCATGCGACGGCGACAGTTAAATAAAAAAAACAAAAACGATAATGGTCAGCAACAGGCACAACAACAACAACAGCGAAAAAAGTATCTGCATTGTGTCATAATGACATTTTAATTGAACGTCGCCTTTGCCACACGAACCGCATGTGTATCTATCTCAAGTGTAGCTCATTAAATGTTTATGTATCTTAAGATTTTTTGCATAAATATGTATCTTTAAGTAACGCCACACTCAAACTTTGCAATAAATCTGAAAATCTTTTATTTTTTTTTTTGTTTATAATTAATTTTGTATTTTGTTTATGGCTAGAAAAATTGGGAATTCACTATAAGATCTTTTTTTTTTTTTTTTTTTTTTTTGCAAAAATTCTTTTCTTAAAAAAAAAAAAAAAAAAAAAGGGAAAAACAGCGCATCTGTTTTTCGGTAAACTAAAATAAATAAACATTTTTGAACTGCGAAATGTAGCTGCCATCACCTGTGGCGTATTTTGCTTTTACCGGTGTTTTTTTTTTATACATATCCGTATTTTATTTACTCATTTAAAAAAATTTAATGAATTAAATAAACGGAAATGCCATGCGAATTATTACTAAAAATTGTTTAAGTTGTGTATCTGTATCTGAACAGGTGCATTTGAAGTTTCATGTATCGCTAGAATACGATAATATAAAACACAAGTTTGCAGCATTTTCTGCTGTAAAACTGCGACCTTACACAATACGCAATGAATACACCCCAAACATATAAATACATAGTATCTCATAGAACGCGCTTCTAAATTGCCGCACTTCAAAATGGCTTCAAATACGCCAAATAAAGATAGCAAAAAACAAAGCGATTGAAGATACTTAAAGCTATTTTCAGCTACTTTAAAAAAAAAACGACTAAAATTGCTTACTTAAGCAAAGCATGCGGCAAGCGTATGGCAAGTCTTGCTACATCGGAACTGACATGAACGACGCATTTTATGCTATTTTTTTTTTCTAGACATATAAAAATATCTTTTGTGTTTATATTTTCTTGCTCGTTGTTTTTGTTTTTTTTCGTCTTCTTCTTCACTTTATAGCAGCAGCATAAAAAAAAATAAACTTTAATTTTCCGTAGCATTTGACGTCAGTAAGACGCAAGTTGCCTCGTTGTACTCGTATGAAAATGAAGTATATTCGCTTTAGTGCAAAGTCCAAAACTCATAGCGAACAGCGTAAACCGTTAAAATAAATTTTAGTTGCATGAATTATGCATTTAATTTATGAATGAATGCAATTAAGATACTTGCTGGTAGATATGATCGGGCGACAGTAAGTGCCATAGTTCATAGCGCCTTGCATAAGTCGCACTGCGTACGCGTCTGAGACTGGCGTCTTGTGTTCAGCAGTTGGGTTTTTTTCTTATGGTTTTTAATATTAATTTAGTAACACTTAATTGACATTAAATAGATTAAGAAGAAGTTGAAAAATGCCATATTTTCAAAGCCAATTTTTTGATACAGATACAGAAATTAGTAGAAATGGCCAAACCAAAAGTCCAGGTTTAGAGTGCTTTACGTTAGTGCATATCCTGGAGACTCGTTCTCACGGTGTAAAGGTGTAAAACGCTCCCGTAGGAATTGCGAACTATAGGTACCAACTTCGAAGCTATGCTGTAAACTTTTCTCCTGGTGGACAGCGGCCTCTATCTCAAACCACTGCTTATCTCTGACCCGGCGCGCATCATCTAGATTGACTCGTTTTATATAAAGGATCATGTCATCATTGAAATCTCAATTCTTAAGCCGATCCATTGATCTCCTGTATTGCTGACGCCATTGCATATATATTCTATAAAAATAATTGTTAAACTGTATGTTCTTCTATTTAAATATTAGAATGGTTCTTTGAAATTTTTTTAAATCTTTTAGATTTTCTGTTTTTTTTTTTTTAATTTTTTAGCACATTTCAATAATTTTTTTTATTTCTAACAAAGTACAATTCACCTTAAAAGGTTACACGACACTTCATTCTCCAAACAGATAAACAACAAAAACAAAAAACAAAACAAAAATAAAAAACAAACAACAAAAAAATAATAACAATAATTTTTTTCATTATATTGTATTATAATAAAATCATGTTGGGGTTTTCCCAAAACGAAGATTTCCTTTTATGCTTGACTTGTTTTTTTTCTCTTAAATTATTTTAATGCTCTTTATAATTCACACGAAAAAAATTGTGCTCTTTACGCTTAACTCTCTTTTAAATTACTCTCTCACTCGTTATCTCAATTTCAAAGCACATCTGTACAGTAATAAAGTAATTTCAGTGTTGTAAAACATTTACCTTGCAACGCGCGCGCCAAAATTCTATACGCAAAAACAACACTGAAAGAAAAAAGGAGAAAATAAACTAAAAAGCCAAATGAGCAAAAAAACAAGTTTTCGTTTTGTTTTGGCATTCGTTGCGGCATTTAATTCAGTTCCGGGCTTTCGCGCGTTTAAACGTGCAACGCAGCGCGAACAAAACAATAATTTTTTTCTTTCAAACTATTTCGCTATCTTTTTTTTTTTTTGTTGTTTTACATTGTGAAATAAATATTCGCGCTTTTGTCTCTTTCGCACGCGTTGCTCTTCTATTGTTTTGTTTAATGATTTAATTTAATAATTTAATTAATTTTGTCTACGAAAGACAATTAAATTACAATTAAACAAATTAAATTAATTGAGTGAAAAGTGTAATTAAAATAATAAAAAAAAAATTATAATAATGAAATGTTTTAGTTAAAAAAAAAAAATATATAAATAAAAATTTGTGTACAAATTAATTAAAAAAAACAAAATTGCATGGTAAAAATAAAAATCTATTTAATACTTTCAATTGTTGTACAATTGCCTTCGATTTGAACTTATCAAAGCTCTTTTTAGTTAGATTTTTCTAGATTAATTGCGTTCTTTGTTTACTCAATTCAATTCATTAAAAAAAAAATCAAATCAAATCAAAGCTGAAATATGTTATCTAAATAATTTTATAAAAGTATCTCAAAGATTTGCGATTGCTCGCAAATTCATGCTTGATTAATTCGTTTGCAGCGCGGAAGAAATTATTGTTTTATTTTTGTTGTTGTTGTTGTTTTTATTGTTGTTGACAACACTTTAACAAACATTGAGATACATTTGTATCTATATACATTACGTATATTGTAGTTGGGGATTTTTTTTTTTTGTTTTTGTTTGAGCATTGACATTTTTACCTGGTTACCTTCTGCTGCGTTTTATTATTTTGGTAAGGTGCCAAAAATAAATAAATAAATAAATAAATAACAAGAAAGCAAACAAGCGCACAGATAGATAGACAGACAGGCCCACAGATACAAATACAATAAATAATAATAAGCAATGACAACGAAGATAAAGACGCGCGGCAAACTAAACTTAAAGACAGCTGAGTTTAAAGGGTTAAAACGGGTTTTGATTCATTTTTTTTTTTTACTTTAGATAAAGTATCTTTTACGTCCCACTTTTTCCAGTACATAACATTGCCGCCCATTATTTATGTAGCCATGCACCCACGTGTTATTATTGTCATTGTTTGTTGGCGCACCTTGTTTCTTAGTAGCAACATTGTTGCAAGAATTGCATAAATCAAAGGTTTTTCTTGTGCTCAATCAGATACTTTATTGCAAAAATTGATTTTGAAGTGTTGTATCTTTTGTTTGGAAGACACCAAACAGAAGCTTATCCTTGAAGTATTACTTCACCTTGTGCTGATTTAGTAATCGTTTTACTGAACAGTAAGTGAGCAAAAATACTTGCTTTTGTTCTTATGTTATGTGGCGCCAAACACTTTGTTGCATGTCAAGGTTGACGACAGCAAGGAACTGCGTCATTTTGTTGAGGGTTGTTTCTACACATTGAAGGAAAAAAGAACATAGACTTTTTTAAAGCAAAATAAATAATTTCAACTAAAGCGTTTCTTGGCACACACACACCCTGTAAAAATAATTTTTATTAAAATTTCACGCTTTTCATGTTTTTGCATTTCATTTTTTTTTCGCTGCATTGCTAAGCTAAATTTAATTGTCAGATTTAAATTGTATTAAATTAATTTTACCTGTGATTAGGCACGTTTTTCTTTTTTCTCGAATTTTTTTTTCGTTTTTTTTTTTTTTTAGTTTTGGCAACGAATTACACAAATAAATGTAAGCGGAACATTGCTAATTGGCAGCCAAAAAGCATTGAGAAACAGCTGCTCGCAGTCAGAAACAAAACAAATTGTAAAAAAAAAAAAAAAATAATTACATAAAAAAAGAAAATTTAAAGATTTTTTCAGACATTATATTTTTTTTTTTTTTTTTTTTTCACAACAAACGATTTGTTTGCAACGTTTCTTGACCTTGAACTTGTTTTCCCTCCGCTGCATCGCTGTCCGCATACAACATGGCGTATGAGTGTACACTGAACTTTTGTGCATTGGTATATTTTTTTCTTATTGTCATTTTTACTATTGCCCGAAGGCGTTTTATTTTTTGTATTTATGTAAATATTTACAAATTTATTTAATGCCAAAAAGAAATGCAAAAAAAAAAATAAAATATAAACAATTCAAAGCGCTTCAAATCGTCAATTTGAAATGCATTCATCGTACCGGAAATACCTGAGAAGTTTCTTTTTTGTAGGAAAATGTAAAACGTGTTTGTGGCAGGTATTTTTTTTTTTTTAATATTTTTTTTATTAAAAATATTAAATTTTCTTGGAACGTTATATGCTGCTATGCGATTCTTTTGGACTTTAAACATGAAAGTTGGATAGCTTTTAAATTATATTTTTTGTTTTAGACGTCTGAGTGTGGCATACTTTAATTTACTTCTAAAAAGATTTATTAAAAAAAAATAGTCATAAAATGAAAAAAATCTTTTTTGTCAGAAGTGGGATTCGAACCCACGCCTACAGAGTAGACTGCGACCTGAACGCAGCGCCTTAGACCGCTCGGCCATCCTGACTATATAACGGCATTTTATAATGATTTTAGCAAATCGTATCAAATATTTTTGACTCTCAGAAAACTATTTTTAGCTCAGACTGAGATAAGAGTAAGCAGCGGAGACTATATACTTATATGTATATATAGGCTATATGTATATGCATGTATATAATAAAACTTTAATTAACATAGAAATGCGAGAAAAAATAACTGATATGATTGTGCTTGTGGATCTCGATTCGATTTGAATGACAGCTTTAAAAAACTAAAAACATAATTTATCTTTACCCAGCAGTTTGGCTACAATCTAAATATTATTTTCTCCTCCTCCTCCTCCTCTGGCAGAAAAGGTGATCTAAGTCTTTAAATTATCTAATTTCGTAGCACCTGTCGCATTTCGTTTGTTATTGGTGCAATTAATTTTTTTAAATTTTTAATTTGTCACGCATTTAAAACTAAACACCTACAAAACTCTTTTTCGATGTTATTACAGCACCTTAGTACTCTAGGAACAATATAATTATATATGAAATTCTAATTTGAAATGCATAACAAAAAAAAAATTACAAAAGAAAAATGCCGACAGCACAGCACAGATTAGAAAGTTACAAGAATTCAAATTAGCTACTTGAAAATTCCTGGAAATACTCTCAGAAAATTTGTTGTTGATTTTTAAATTATTGTATTATCTCTAAACAAACTAAAAGTAATCGTTTCGATGGCATTGTTTCTAAATTTATACTAAAAGATAATTTTCTGGTCGAAAATAAATTTCAACTGCATACATACTTAAAACTACTTTATAGCTAAAAGTCTTCATACTTAACCGTGCTTTAGTTTATAATTATATAACATTTCAAGTAGTAACACTTTTTTATTAAAAAACTTTTTTTTATTAATTTATTTAGGCGCTTTAAAAATTTTGATTGCTATATTTATTTTAATATAAAGTTTGTAATACTTGAAAAAGCCTTGGAAATAACTATATTCCTGATCGGGTTCTTAATCGAATTCGGTCTTACTACGTTTGTTCGATCTTTCAATGAAATGAATTTATTTGAGATGTTATACCAGTAACATTTTTAGGAATAATTCAATAATTTTTTTTTGCGCTGATTTTAGAAACTAGTTACTCAGTGAAAACATTTTGTAGCGTATAAAACTTCGTTTTTACTGAGACTAAATTCATGCCTTGTTAATTCTATTTTTTTCAACTTTGCCGCGTTTGATTAGCGTAAAAACAAACAAAATCATTATAAGAACATTTTGCCATTTTTTTTTTAACAAAACAAATGCAAGCATTCATAAATGTATCTGCTACAATATTTCATGTCCATTCCTCCACCCCCCTACCAAAACACCATTACACGCTGCTAGCTTATCAGCGACGCCGCCTTTATTTAGTTTTTTTTTTTTTTTTTTTATTTCGCAGTCAAGCCCCTTTAAGCATTTAAATTTTGCAATTCTTGAGTACATTTGTACTTTTACTTTTAATTTTTATTTTTTTATTTTGCTTTAATTAGCAACTAAAAAGCTAAATAAAAACACTGAAAAATTTATATCGACCAAAAGAAGAAAAAAAATATTATAAAAAATAATTGTCACGCCAACATTAAAAATCACTCAAGCGACATGAGATACATGTATAATAATTTAATTGTTATAGATATAAAATAAATTATAGGTGTTGTTTATTAAAAAAAAAAATTTATTAAAAAAAAAAAAAAAAAAATAAAATAAATTTTTAAAAAAATTATAACATAGCACGTTTTTTATGTTAATTGATAAATTATAAAAAAAATAAATAAATACAGACATATAACTAAAAATATAAAACAATTAATTAAATACAAATTTAAATTAATAAATAAATTTATTGGGTAACCTTGAATTGGTTTTATTATTATTATTTTTTAATTTTAATATTTTGACTTTAAATTAAGAAAAATATTAATTTAAATGATTAAACAAATCACATTTGTTATGCTTAAATAAAGTTATCAACAAAGATTTTATTTAAGCAAATATTTTGTGATGACAATTGGATAAAATATTTATTTTTATTTTTTGTAATTAATCAAACAAAGCTTAGCATAACGCCAAAAATGAGTAACAAAAAGTGTCAAAAAAAAACCAGTAGCAGTCGCGACAGCTTCAACTGCCAACGCAAAGCGTTTCAAATAATTAGTCAAAGGCAACATTGAAAAGAAACAAAATAAAAAATTTATAAATTATTCTTTTATAAAAAAAAAATGTTCACAAGTTAAGACTCTAAAAGAGTTCATGATAAAATATTTCATTGAAAATTCTTGAAAATTTTCGTTTTGATATTTTATTTTGAAAATAGAACAAAAGTGAAGGAATTTTTATTTAGTTTTTTATCCTTTTTGTACATTGTATGTGTATGTTTATGCAAATAAGTTGCGAACACGCAATGTCACGTGCCACATGTGGCAGTCACAGTTTTTTTGAAGCGTAAAAGGGTACATTAAGTTTGTGCAAAAATATGTAACAAGCTGAAATAGAAATTCCTGAATTTAAACGTCTAATTGTCCATTTTTTTCCATTATTTTACTGTTTACCGAATGAGCCAACCGATCTCGAAGATGCACTAGATACATAGACTCTTCAGAATCCTCGTAGGATATTCTATATCAAACTGTTTTCGTGATTATTCAGCTTCGGCCAAAGTTAAAATTTTTCCTTGTTTTCCTTTTTTTTTTTAATTGTTTTTTTTATATACAAAGTTCAACCAACTTTTGAACTATAAAAGCAAAAACAAACAAATGAAAATAAAAATAAAAATTCATATAATTTTTTATGGCATAAAAATTGTATGTTCTGCGTGGTCAACAAGTTTTTTTTTTCTAGACGAAAAAATGAAAATGGCGGCGCGCCTTTTACAAAAAATGGCTGTCTGCCCTAACAAACCCATTAAATAAAAAAAACTAAGAAGACTAATAAGTTTTGAGCTGCTACTGCTGTTTTCTTACAAATCTGGCTAAAATCAATAAAACAAAATAAAATGAAAACGTGTCAAATTTTAACAAAAAAAAAAAAAAAAAAAAGTGATTCACACACGCAGCTTGGCACAAGTTGAGGACGAGTTTTTTTTATTTTCGCGAAATTTCTGCTACCCAAAAAATTTATGCTTATATAAAGCGAAACTAATATTTGCTTTGATTAAATTTTTTTTTCTTCATGTCAATTTAAGTCGCGTGTATCTTTGTTTTTTGGTAAATCATGTAGGTTGGCTACCATATTTCGTTTTTATTAATTTAAGCTTTTGCCTTAAGTATTTGTTTTAAAATACTTGAACTGATTTTTTTTTTTTTTACACAATACTTGAAATTTTTTTCAATATTTTAAGCAGCACTGTTATTTTTTATAAAAAAAATGCATTTATATTTTGATTTAAGAATTTTCAAAATAAATGTATTTTTTTTTTTTTTGTTAAATAAATCAATTTTGTGACATACGCCATTGGTAATCCAGTGACATTACCTTCTATAGAATTCATTTTTTAAATATTTTAATTAGTTTCAGCTAAATGCATAAATTAAAGCAACAAATTATGCATAAATCAATAAAACACCCCCAACTGCGTTTTAAAAAATAAAAAACAAAAAATATATTACAAACTTTTATGAAATTAGTTTTACAAAACCACAAAATCAGTGCCAGATCAAACAATGCAACCCACACATGAAATTTTAACTAAATTAAAAACTTAAAATAAAAAATAAAATAAATTTATTTAAAAAAAAATGTCAAGTGCAACAGAAAAACATTAAAGCATTAAAGCAAATACTTAAATAAATTATACAAAAAAAAAAAAATAAATAAATAAAAAATCCTACGCGAATTTTTGCATTAAATTAAACACAAAAACACTTCAAAAAGATCAACAGGAACAAAACGAAAAAAAAAACTGTAAACAATAACAACCGCGATGATCATTTTAAATTGCAAATTGAAAGCGTTTCAATCAAAATAATTACATGCAGCAAAAAAAAAACAAAAAAAAAAGAAACATAAAATAACGCAGAGGGTGGCAATTTTATAGATAAATCAACGCGTTACGCGATAAAAACAACAAAAGAAAAACGAAACGTTTATAATAAAAGAGAGCGAAATGCTCATAGTAACAACAAAACAAAACAACAACAAAAACAATTAGAATAAAATACTAAATGACGCGCATAAAAACAAAGACAACAACAAAAACTACAACTATAAATAACAACAACAACAACAAAAAACTCTTTAGCACAAAAAATTGAATAAATTTCATTTTGATTTATGAAAGTCAAAATAATTTAAAACTGGCAATGCTTCGCCTGACACGCACATTACAGTTTGAGTGTCAGCGCTTGGCAAGCGCAGTGCATTTCAAATATTTATGAGTTAGAATGCAATGAAAATTTTATAGAAGAAAACTAAAACAAGGGCAAATTTAAAAGTTCTCTTTAGAAAACAAAGGACAAATTTTGGTGGAACTGTTTCTTTCAAACTGTAAAATATGGAGATGTGCACAACACATTTTTATTAGCACTGCTCGTAATTTGATTTGAAAATCAATTAATTTTCTTCTTAACATGCGATAAACTTATTAATTAAAATGCATTTTTTTTTTTGCATCACATTTCACATAAATCAGTTTGCAGCATTTAAATGAATAAACGTGATTTATTTTTTATGCAATTTATTTTTATTTTGTATAATTTTATATGCAAATCATGTAAAGAGCGCATCTCTAATTAAAATTCAGTCTTTTCACTACGTTTCTTTTTTTTATAGAATGCAAATGAATTAGCAGCAAGTAGCCAGCTGTCTTTAAAGTGGCTTGTTAGTTATATTTATTTTTTTAATAAATAAATGAAATAAAATAATGTGCAAATCTCAGCACATATTGCAATATTTATGGAATACAAGTTTTTAATGACGTAAATGACACCAAATAAAATACAATCAATAGCAAATAAAAAGTGCTGCATTTTATAATTGTTGTACAAGAAATATAAAAAAATAAATATATTATATGCAAATTTGTGCAACCACCATATATGGTATTATTAAATTTTTGCAACTTAATATATTTTTTTACTTTTTTAATAAAATTTAAACCAATTTAAAAAGCGACAAGTGTGATTCACAACAACTATAAAAAGTCATAAAGCAATGAAAATGATTCAAACAACTCAAATTTACATATTTTCTTTTTTTAATAAAAAAAAAATTCACACTGATAAGTTTAGGCTTTTTGCTGAATTCTGCGTATTTCTAATTATTTAGAACTTTTTTTTTTTTCAAATTGTTATCTAACTTTTTTTTTTTTGTGCTTATTTACAGATGTCAGATTTTTCGGATAGTTCACAGAACGGTGTTATCAGTCCAGCAACATCGTTAATTGAAAATTTCCACAAGAAAAATGGCACAGTTGGTGTTTTGACAACAAATGGCAGTGGCAGTGGAAGTGGAGGTGGTGGTGGTGGTGCTGCAGCTGTGGGGGGAACGCAAACAGCAGGAACAATAACAACGCCATCATCAACAACAACAACAACATCGCCCGCAGCAACAGGAATTAATGGCAGCGTTGTTGTGGGCAATAGTGGGCGTATACTTAAGGAACATTCATCCACATCAACATCACAGCAGGTAAGCCTAAAAGTATGCTAAGCATAAGCGAAATTTTTTTTTTTTTTATAATTAACAAAAATAATTTTATATGTGGCGTATACTTAATATTTATACAATAGAATATATATTTTGGATAACAATAGCATTGATCTTATGAGAATATTACTAGAGATTAGCCCTAGTTTGTTTGCCTTTACGTAATTATATATTTACATAGCAATGTACAGTATTAAAAATTTGGTTCCTTTTAAGACAAATGTTTTTTTTTTTTTTTGTTAAATTTGATTTGTTTTTATTTTTTAATTTTCTTTTCTCTTAATTTACTTTTATTTATTTTATGAACATTTGCGTATGCGTAATATTAAAAATAAAATAAAAATATTGCGTATACGCAACGCTAAACGCATTAAGTAAAAATCACACAAAAAATGAGCTAATTGAAAGCATTAAAATAATTTGTAATCTAAACAAAAATAAAAAGCTTAAGTTCAACGTCATAAAGTGATAAGCAACAAAAGTGAATCCTTTTTTTTTCTAATTTGCTGGAACGTTTGATAAGATTGATTACGTTACAATAAAAACTTTGTCAAGGCAAACGTAAACTGTTAGCATCATTATTTTATTTTTAAAAACTTACTTAATGCTACCAAAAAAAAAAAAAAAAAAAAAAATAAGAATGCTACTTAAAAATAAAGGTTAATATTAAAAACGTATCAAGATAATATTTATTTAGCTATTATCGAAGTTTCAATACTCTAGCAGGCGGATATATTTGTATGGAAGTCGATATTCAGAAGATCTTGCAACACTTGCAACTTTGTAAAATGCAAACAAAATTTTGCACAACCAACAACAATTGCCATTGAAAAATGTTTACTCTATTAAATTACCTATGCTCTTGACTAAAAAAAAATCGTTGCATCGGTGTAATTCCAGTGTTGCAAAATAAACACAAAATTATTTACAACTAATTAATTAAATTAATTTGAAATAAATTGACTTAAAAATTTTACATTTTCAAATGTTACAAGCTTTGCAACATAACTAATACACTATAAAGATTTTTTTACTATTTTAGATAAAAGTGAATAACCTTGCTCGAATTGATAAGCAGTGAACAGCTGTGTGAACTTCTTTTATTGATTAGATTAATTTTAAATGTTTGATTGATTTGACACAAAGAAAACTGTTGGTCGATTTGTATTTTTTATGCTAAATTTGAGCTATGATTTAATTTAGAATATTTATTTTAATTTAATTTTTTTTATTATAATAAAATGTATCTATTTATTTTTTTTAATAAAGTCAAATGCTGCACAAATGTTTGAATTTTCTTAAAAATTCAAATAGTTTATATAACAAAAAAAAAAAAAAATAAATATATATATAAAATATTATACCTAATAAAATTATTGCAAAATGCTTTGACAATTTTTAACGCTGTCGTCGTTTCTATTGCTTCAAGTAAATTAATGAGTCATTTGCCGGCAAAAATGTATTTACGAGTCTGGCGCGATATGTGTTGACGCTGTCTGTCTTTCCGTGTATTGGAGACGTCATTACGAGTTTTGTAGAACTCAATTTTGTTCATTAACAAAAGCAACAGCGGCGTCGGTTTTGTTGTTGTAGTCGCGCGTATTTATATATTTTTTATATTGTATCTGAAAAGAGAATAGCTGATGCCTTACACGCGCTAAAGTAGATCTCTTCAAGTTTTTAGATAAAATCTTTTATGATTTGCGGATGTTTTGATTTGCGTCTCTCTTTTGTTTTTCAATGTGGGTGTCTGTCTGAATTAATATTATTCTTCTACAGCTTAGATGCTACCTACCTTGTCAGCTTTTCGAGTGCTTAACATTTTTACTTATTAAGGCTTATGCGTATTTAATAGATTCTTAAAATCAGTCAGTCATTCAGAGTCATTCCATCTATCAAAAAAAACAATTAATATGCTTTCGATGTTAATTCAATAAAATTGTGTAGACAAAATAATATTTCGTTGAAATTTTTTTGCAATGATATAAAATTTCAAGAGAAAAATATTCGCTAAACTTTATTTATAAAAATAGAAATTAATTTTGCGAACAAAATTTTTCTAAGAAAATAATTTAGTTTTTGTGCAGAAATTTAAAATAAAAATTTAATTCTTAAAAGTATTGTAAAAAAAAAATTAGTTTGAAACAATTTATTTAACAAATTAAAACAAAATAGCACTAAAATGTTTAAATATTTTTAAATTAAAAATAAAAATTACATGCTTTGTATTTATAAATAAACCAAAGTCAAACACAAAGTCAAAAAAAAAAAAAATAATAAAAATAATAATAAAATTATACAAACCACAAAAGTAATAATTAAAAGCTAGATGGATTGTTTTAGTAATTAAAAAGATTCACACAAGCCGTAGGGGGGTAAATCAAAGCAAAGAAAACAAAATTAAAGATGTTTAATAGGCATACTGAAAGATATATACTAAATAAAATAAACAAAGCAATTCAAACAATATATACCATATACTCGTATACATTGTATAATAATGTAAAAATATTTTAAGTAAATAAAAAAATACGCTTCACATTAAAAAACAAAACACGAAAGAATGCTGCAACCCATATGCTCGACTATGAGATACTTTGTATCTAAAATATTTTTATATTAAACAAATTTTCAATAATTCAGTATAGACAAACGGATGTGCATAACTAGCTCAACTCAGCATTTGAAGCTGTTTAAGAACGGCTTATGGCTTTTGCAATACCCTCTTCTGACTGTTACATACATTTGTACAAATTTAACATACGCTGCCACGCTTCGGGCAAATGGTATAAAAAAATATTTAAGAAGACGCGCACGCCGTTCATATTTTTGTTTATTTATAGACTACCAACTCATTTAAAATACTGAATTAAAAAACAAAAAAACCGGGCACATAAAACAATTACCAAAACAACGTATTTATGTTCGGGTAGTATCACAATTTGTATACACTACATTGATTTTATTTAAAATGTTTATCACATTCAATAGTTTTGTCAACTTGAATTTATAGAGCCTAGAATCCAAGCCGTTAAAATTTTAAACATCGGTTTTGATCTTTCTGTAATATTTCAAAAACTCGAATATCTTAATAGAGTGCTACTTCTAGTCTAAAGAAAGGTTCTAAATCAATTAGCTGCCCATCTTGCTCTTCTTTTTACGCTCCTTCCAATCAAAATCTAATAAAACTAATATGAAGCGCATTCCGAGAAGCGTTATACCACATAAAAATAACAACAAAAACAACCGCAAAGTCGATAACAAATAACGTATCTATCTATCTATGTGTGTAGATGCATAGATACATTATTTACATTATGATTTCCTAGAATTGCGAATTGTGTGCGAATGCTGAGCTCATTAAAAGAGAAAGAAGGGAAAAAAATAGAGAAGAGCGCTCCCTACATAACAATACAGCTAGCTAACACATTCACACCTACAACGAAATCATACAACGATCAGTTATGCATGAAAGAGAGAGCTGCTGCGATACTAGTAAAAGTTTTTAGGTGACAAAAGACAGAAAAAAAGCACAAATGTTAAAAAAAAAGCTCGCCTACATGAGTCGATGCCTGAGTGCCACTTTACAATTTTTATTCGCAGCTATTTTACTTTAGAAAACGAAACGAACGAGCGAACGTCGTGCGAAATAAAATCGACGGAAAAACAAAAATACAAAACCTAAAAACTAAAAACGGAAATATTCTTTGATTTTTTTTTTAACGAAACTAAAAAAATGCGCAACTAAATATTTATAAAAAAAAAAAAAAATCAAAATTGTTTTGTGGATTTATTTCGAGACGACTTCGTGTATAATTTTTTTAAATTAAATTTTTAAACGAATTTCATTTTTTTAATAAAAAAATGATTTAAACGAAATGCAACTAATATAAAGAATATAAGAAGCAATAAAAAGAGAGAAAGAGAATCTTTTTAAACGAAATAATAAATAATTTTTTTATTAAACACACATTATGCTATTTTGCTAATAATTATCGACAAAAAAAAAAAAAATAAATAAATAAAAAAAAACGAAAAAAATCATAATAAAAACGAATTGTTATCAGTATTTCTTTATACCGACAACACACAAACACATAAAAAGTGTATAAAATCAACGAAAAATAAGTAGGAATTGAGCTATTTGAATTTTAAATACGCTACACAATTTTATATTTTGAACAAAATTTTTAGTACGAGTTTGAATTTTATGGTTAATTTTTTAGGATCAACTAAAAACAAAAAAAAAATTTACAAAAAAAATTAAAAGCTAAAAAGAAAATTTATTTAGGCAATACTATCTTAGCATCTTTCATCGAACCGAATGACTTAGAATAGATCTGATTCTAAAGATTATAAATATTTTTTTTGTGAAGCTTCCAAGTATCGAAATTAAAATTTTAAACTTAGTTAAATTAAAAGAAATTATTTTTAAAAACTTTATGAAAGAATTATTGAATTTGTAGTTCTGGGAAACTAAAAATATATTTTTTAATGATTTTCGAAAAATACAAAATAAAATAAAATACAGCCATCTGTAAATATTTTTTTTTATTATTTTTTTTATACCACAAATTAAAAAAGTTTTTCCTAAGTCTTTTTAATTAAAACTTGAGTAGGGTATCAAAACAACATTGCAAAATAAATTCTTAATAGTTGAAGTTGATTGAACGAAGAATAAAGAACAAGCAAACGCGTTGAAGTACAAAATATTAAAGTTCTTCATTTTTAGTCTTATTGGCAACTTTTAAGCGAATAGGTAGACGCGTGTAGCTAAAAAAAAAAAATTAAATATAAATATTTATGTTTAATAATAAAATTTTAAATTAAATTACGTACATAAAAATATTTTTAAATTATTAAAGAAAATAATTGTGCAAAAATTAAACAAAAAAAATTAATAAAAATAAAAGATTTTCGTCTTTAATATTTGTGTGCGTGTAACTTTTTTAGATTAGATTACAAAAAATACTTATAGCAGCGCATTTAAAATCTCTTTTATTCTTTTATAATTTTAGAAAAAAAAAAAAACAACAAAATATAATTTTGTGCAAATAAAAAATAAACGAAATAAATTATCGAAAAAAGTGCGACGCGCTTAAAGTATTAAATGCAACAAAAAATTATTAAGTTTAGAAATAAACAAAACAAACAAAAAAACAATTAATAAAAAATAAATTAAATCAAAAAACGCCAATATCTGTTTTGTTTTTTTTTGTTTGTCATTTAAAAACATTCTAATTCATTTTATAAAAAAGATACAAAAGTATATTGTAGCTTTTGTAACTATAAAATATAAAATATAAATTCCCAAAGCAACAATTAAAAAAAAAGATACTTCTAGATTTACTTAAGGTTTGTGTAAAATTTTTATAATATGTATAACAATTGGCAACTGAGCGTCGTCGCTCATTGTTGTAGTTGTTTTTGTAGAGAATATCTTATCGCTTTTTACTAACACAAATGACAATATTTTTTATTTATTTAGTTATTATTTTATATTTAACTAAATACTCACTTAAACAATTACTGCAAAAGAATGCTTAGAATGCTATTTTGTTGTTTAGAAATCGCAAAGCGTTAAATTATTACTGATAGCTTTTTTTTTATCAATATTCACAGCCAATATTTTACTTCTAGTTTAATGTTTTTTATTATTTTGAATTACTTCACAACGATAAAAAATAACTAAAAACTGCAAACCTGTTTTAAAGCTTCTAGTTTTGCTCCAACAATTTTTATGATAAAAATTTTATGTTAATTGTTTGATTAAATAGAAATTTACATATTTTGCCATAGCTAAACAATTAAGTTATTGCTGCAATTGTGTAAATATAAAATTGTACTCAATTATATAAAACCCGGCATGCTTAGTTTTTTTCGAGTCGATATCAGATGAACAACTAGAAAGACGGACATTGTTTTTTATAATTCAGTAATAGTAAAGCTAAATTTAAATTGATAAAAACACAGCCCTAGAATTTTTAGAACCAGAGACAGTAGATGCGAAGGATGTTGTTGCGCTGACTACGAATCGGTGTTCCGAATTATTCCATCCATTATTTCCCTTTTTGAGCAAGAAACGAAAACGAAAACATTATTTAATAATTAAAATTTAATTTTTTTAAATTTATTTAACAATTTTACCAGACATATTTAATTTTATTATTCGGCAAATATCACGCATACGCCATGTATAAAAATAACTTTTCAAAAATCGCTTATTTGGCGCCAAAAATAAAAAATTAAATAATTTCATTTGAATTGAACAAATTAACAATGAAATTTTTAACAAAATTTTTTAAAAGGAAAATAAAATATTATTTAATTTTAATACCACCAAAATTTACCAAAATTAATAGAAAGCAAAAAAAAAAAAACGAAAATACTAAATAAATACAAAAATATTAAAGAATTAACAGCCCACACAATCTAGTCTATCTGCGACTACATAGATTTGATGCTATCTTTTGTGCAAAATAATCCAATCCGTTCAAGGCAATATTGCCAAAATTAGTGATGATTACTAATGCCAACAGCAGCAGCAGTAGTCGCCGAAAATTTTAATTTGACAAATTTTATTTTTATTATTTTCTCACTTAAATGGTCGCGACACTTCTTGAGAATCTTGTTTAATAATTTTATGAGTAGGAAAAACAAATTATTACATTTTTTTTAGATAATTCCTTGTATAATTTTAAAGCAAATATATATTTTAAGATTAAATAATGCAAATTGCATAGAAGAAGCACTTAGAGGAGGCACGTGATGCTTTTCTAAATTAACTAAAAATAAACCGCTCACCTGTCTGTATTTGCTTAATGCATACCAAATTAAATTTCTGAATCATTTTTCATTGAAGATAAATTTAGAAATTACATACATCTTTTTCTTTTTTCTTCGTTTTTTACAAGACCAAAGCAACTGATAAGGCGCGCATTAAAAAAAATTTACTGCCCACTTGGAATATAGTTTTAATGGAATTTTATCATTTACAATAATTTTTGATAATATTATGCCAAGCAAAAGTCAATACAATTTATTTTTTTTATACATTTTAAGGTGGTGAACAGCAGCAGTAGTCGTACAACGACGCGTGTCGAAAAGAATTTGCAACGTTTACATCACATCACATCTTCATCATCTTCCACAACACAATCGTCATCGGCGTCATCATTGTCTTCCTCGTCCGAAATGAAGGCAGCTGCAGTTAAACGTGATCTCAATGGGATCCAGAATTCCATGTCGGAAATAAGCGATTTGGCCTTGGGTCGTACAACAGCAACAGCAAATACAGCACACATCACACAAGCGCCCTCGATCAACGATCTCAACAATGCGTTGAATAGCGCCGATGCCATAAAACAACTCAAAAAGAAGTAAATAATCAAAATCAAAACGTTTGCTAAATTCAATTTCTAAAATTTTTTTTTTTTTTTCGTACAGAATCCGCTCTTCAATTGAAAATCTTGTTGATGGCAACGATGACGGACCAATTGTAACACTTCCCGATGATGATGATCATCATCATCACAGTCATTTGGCTAATTGTATGGATTTGGATTTATGTAACGCTTCGGCGCAATTGAGCGCAGGCGGCTTAAGTGGTTCAAGTAAAACAATCGATACAGTTAAATTTGAAGAGAAACGCACAAAGACCGAATCAAAGACAAAAGTGGTCGCCGATGGTTTCAGTTCGGAGCAAGCAACAAGTAATTCGGCCGAAACGAAACGTTTGCAGACCGGTGATATTGATTATAAAGAGGCTAAAGCAGCAGCAGCAACGCGAAATCGTTTGGAAGTGGATGGCATCAAAACGGAAGAGAATGCTGCAGTGATACAGGTGAGCTTGAGATTTTTATTAAAACATTTTATTGTAAATTTATTCAAAAAAAAAAAAAAACAAATTATCATGCTATCTTAGGTTTGGAGTCTTAGAAAGGGAGTTTAAGTATTAATTGATAAAAAGAAAATAAATATGTTGCTCATCTCTATATAATAGCATGTTTCCACTTCGCTTGCGTCCACAGTATGCTATAAAAAAATCGATAAGTGATTGTTTAAATAATCGAAAGCGACGCCTACTATTGGCAGATGCATACCTAACTGCTTTGCTTTTTATTTTACGAATAACTCGATTTCTCTTATGGGTCCGTCAATTTTTGTAATCGTTAATCTTGTACTTGGTCACGGGCTTTAAGACCTTTGGCCTAACACACAAAAAATATATAAAGTTTCCCTCGTTGAAATATGCACAGAAAAGCTCAACACATTCTCCAGCTTAGCCTTATGTACTGAGCACTGCTAAAACGATAGCATAAAGTATCAAAATATCGATGTCAAATCGATTTTTGAATGTTTGAACAGTTATCGAATTAGCAATTTATTGATGAGATGTTCCAGCAACGTAGCCAGCATTTTTCTCAGAGATTTTTTTCCATCTGATGAAATCAATTTAGAATAAAAAAGCTCTTGGATACTGCTTTACCATTGAGACTTTCAAATATTATTCTTCTGGATTGTTCTACAGAAATTTATATGAATCTACTCCAAAATTTTCACAGTCTAATTGTATGAAACTAGCCACAAATTAAATTTTCAAATACGTTGGTAAAATAAAAGCTTTCCTTATCAATCAATCAAAAATAAAGAAAGAAGCTTTCAGACAAACAAACCAAAACAAAAAACACAACACCCTTCAGTAAAGTTTAACAAACCCCCTAAATACTAAATATTAAGATTATGACTAAAACAAAAAAATACGCGAATAATTTTTGTTTTATTGTCCAGACGACGAAAAAAAATAAATAATAAATGAGAAATAACAATGGGAAAGCACACCCATTTTCAATATGAAACAAAACACGAACGTGCCGAACCCAACGAGCTAAACTCTCACCGAAATCAGTTTGTTTACCCTAACAACCAAGTTAGTCAGGTCAGGCATACGAAGGAAAATTGTCACAGATTAGTACTAATCCACGCCTTTAACGGAGTGCTACGCCAGTTTTTCTAATCGCGCCGGCATTTAAAACACGCAAAATTATCGAAAAAAAAAAAACAACAAAAATTCCATTATGTGAAAATAGGACGACGCACTTATGCGAAATTTTGGCTCTAAGGATTTTTGCGTGAAAGTGTCAACTTGAAAACAAGAAAATTTTAATGGCGCCAACGAGACGCCATTCATATCGATTTTCTATATAAAAAAAAAACAGTTGAAGCCGAAACTGAAGAACAACAAAAAGAACAGTCGCCAAGTGTTGCTCGTGTAAAGCAGTTGAAAAGTTTGAAGGACATTTCACGAAGAGTTTTTCCTTTTTTTTTTTTTTTTTGCTATGAATCACAAATCGAATGGAATCACCACAAAAAAATGTTGCTGACAAAACATTCCTGTTTTCAATTTCAATCGAACTGCGGACGCGCTGTGCGTACTTTTGCTAAACGTTCCAAGGATAAATCTTTACTTGGAAAATTTAAGGTAATTAATTATGTAAAAAAGGAGCTTTACAGAAAGAATTTCAAGTACAAAATAACAAGTGGCAATAACAAAAATTATTGATTATCGACTTCAACTTCAGTTTGATTGGAAACGTTGAACCTTGCGCTTATCTAACACTGGCGGCATTTACACGCCTCGCTGGCGTCGTCATCGTAGTTCCTATTTTGTATCCTAATACATATTTGACTCGTCTATATTTAGTTACAAATTTTTATTAGCGGAAAAATTAATAAAAATTATTTTATTGCAAATTAATTGCAATGTAAATAATTATTTATTATTCGTAAAAATAGTGCATATCTTGTTTGGCTGATGAAATACAAAAAAAAAATGCTTTTGTGCTACATTTTTGTGCTCTTTTATTGATTTATGATAAAAGGTTAGTGCGTTTTATTTTTGTACAAATATGCCTGGAGTAAACATAAAAATATCCAGTCGTATCCAGTTAAAAAATATTTTTTTCTCGAAATTAGGCAAATAACCGCAATAAAAATGATTTTTCAGCCGTATTTTGCAACACTTTTTCTGATCTTAAATGAGCACTGATCATCATTAGATTATCTTATCGATTTATCATCAATTAATTTAAATAAGATTACAATCACAAAGTTCAATTTTAATCAAAAGATTACATCACATACACTTTTTGATAATTACTCAATTGCAATCTAGGTGTGACAATTTTCCAATCAAAATTTTACTATGCCACGATAAAAATTTGAGACATGTGAAATTATCCGGTATAATATGTCAGTGTTCTATTAAAGACAGAATCCGACGTGAGAAATGCATAATTCTTCATCATTAAAATTTTTTTAAAATATTAGAGAGGGCATTCATAAATCACGTGATCAGTTTTTGCTTCGAATTTTTATTAAAAAAAAAAAAAGTTTTAAATTTTCTTATATAAATTAGATAAAGGTAGTAATTCTTATTGAAGAGGTCAATTATTTCTATAAATCTAGGTGAAGTCTTATTTTTTGACAAGCGATCACAGGTTGGACAGACACAAGTCATATTTCGGTGTAGTCGAAGTTTGAATCCCATTCATTTCGTTGGAAATTGTTTACCACAAAGTAGACACCTTAAACCCTTTAAAGTATATATACGGGTTTTTTTTCTTTCATTTTATACGAAATTTTAATTACCAAAATTAATGCAGAATTTAATATTGCAAGATCTGTTGTATTTAGTTTTAAATAAACTAAAATTCCCAGAATTATTTTTTTTTCAGTTGCATTCAAAGAATTATTTTAAACGTATTTTGTGATTTCTTGCGTCTTAATTTTAAATGCCTTTGATCTAATCTATTAAAAGAATCGCATCACAAAGTAAACAAAATATATTTAATTTCAAAATAGAACGTGCTATTTTGAAGAAAAAAAAATAATAATAATATGTATAATAATAAAAAATTCTACAAACTTGGACCAAAACTTGAATGCTATTGACACACTTTGGAAATAATTTAATTAGCTCAAAAAAAACCAAAACAAAAAACTAGACACTTAATCTATTGATGGGCATTTCAATTGAAGCATCTGTTTAAAAGTGGCAGAAAGCAAGCATCAGGGAAAAAAATAAATTAAAATGTATAAATATTTGAATCATTGCCAAGAATAAATCAAAACATAATGAAAATATTACAGAGTGTACATGTCCGCCCGTTAATGACGTCACTAAAATAGAAGAGGCAACAGCATACATATTTTATAAGTTGGAAAAATGTTTCAATCAATAAATTCTTTATTGCAACTGAATTCTATATAAGTAAATTTCCCACACAATTTCTTGAAAGTGCATTCACATTAATATTGCTTCAGGAATATAAAATTCCACAAACTGACAATGATTAAATGCGTCAATGCGTCTGGATAAACAGAATAAAATATCAATAAATGGGCTTGAACCAGTAAAAATTTCCGAATAAAATTATATCAAATCTGCACTCGTGTCGCCGCCTAAATTCGTCATAAGTTATTGCAGCACGTTTAATGTTTTTCATATGCAATATATTTTTATAATTATTGATGAATTATTTACATTTGTATATAAAATAAGTATTCTACATATAAATATTCGTATAAATTAAAGTAAAAGCATCTCACACATTGTTAAATATCGGCACGCTCCGTAATATTAGCGGCGAATGTACATAGTAAAACGCGCTCTCTTGCTCCCATAAAGAGCACACACCAGCACATTATGACAAAAAATTTTACTGTGAGTATTATGTGGATCGAAATGTTTGGTTCCGGATCAGATCGTTTCATTTTATTTAGTCTTCAGAGACATTCGTTTGAGTGCGGCAGCGTTTCGCGAATACGTTGGTTCACTGTTCTACTTCTCGCGTATAAAATTAAAATATATTTACAAAAACAAATTTTTTTTTATACGTAGTATATGTTTATTTGAACAGATCGTTAATTCGCGTATATAAATTAAAATTTAAAAAAAAAATAAAAATCATTATTTCGCCTGTCTGTTGTATAAAATTCTAAAGTAAACACAAATTTTACGATTTTTAATAAATGTGCAAATCAAATCGAAACGTTATAGTACTCGCAAAAAATAGTATCGAAGTCTTTAAATAATAGCATAAAAATAAATTTTAATACTTTAAATAAATCGTAGCTACTATATATGCCTACATATATTTAGTATTGAACTTAAATGCGGAAGACAACGAATGCAAAGTGTCAAGAAATTCGTACTGCAGAAAAATAAGAAAAATTTAATTAAAGAAAAAAAGAAAGAATTGATATTAAAAATATTTTTTTACTGAAAATAAATCAAAAATTCAGCTAAGCGTATAAAACAAAAAAACGGAAACTTAACGAAGATTTTTAAAACTTAACGAAAGTTTTTGAAACTCAACGAAACTTTTGAAGTAAAACAAAATTAGGTTAAATATGTTTTTAGCAGCAAAAATTAAAAAAAAAAGTATTGAAATAACTTAACAAAAGTTTTTTTTTAAACTTAACGAAACTTTTAAAAATATAATAAAATCCAGTTTGATGCGGTTTTGAGCAAAAAAAGTTAAACAACTTAGAGACGTTTTTTAAACTTAACGAAACTTTAATGAAACTAAAGCCTAAAATTAAAATCTCAAAAAAAAAACTTTACGAAAAAAATTATAAAGTCAAAAGTTTCAAAAAGCAACACCAAACTGTTTAACAAGAAAACTTAACGACACGCTTTAAACTCAACGAAATAAACGAAAATGGCGTATCGTTTCAAACGTTATGTGAGCCAAAATATTCGCCTTTAAATCTTATTTTATGTTTTATTAAATGTTTGTTATCTGTTTTTAATACTTCTCGTTAAGTTTCGTTAAGTTTTTGCATATTGCATAATTTGTCTCAATAATTTAAATTTGTGCATTTCCTTTTCTTATCCAAAATCATAAATAAAAAAAAAAGAACAGTTAAATCTGAAGAAAATAAAAACACTTAAACGCAAAAATTCACACTTAACGACGAACGAAAATCCATAGAAGATAGACGAATACATAGATAAATAGATTGATAGATAAATAAAACAACAAACAACCAAAGTATTTGCTCGCTTAGCCAAATTGTGCGCTATTTTTATTTCATCAAAAAAAAAAAAAAAAAAAAAAAAAATAAAAAATAAATAAATAAAAAATATTTAAATTTAAATAAAAATTTGAAAAAAAAAAACAACAAAAAGCCGAAAAGTCGACAAAAACCAAAACAAAACAAAACAACACGAAAATAAGAAAAAGAAATATTCTAGTGGAATTTCATTCTGTAAAACAGCGCGGGCGTTTCTCGTACTTCGTAAGTCTCCGCACCACCACCCAAATACAACCACGCCGCACCACACGAGCTGACATTGAAAAGCAAAATAAATTCTCAAAGTGAAAAAAATAGAAAGAAAAATAAATTAAAATTGCGAACAACGAAAAAGAAAAACTGCGGAAAACATTGATTATCAGCATCATCATGTCTCAGCAAGCACCTTGGCCTGTACGCAAGGGCATCTATCGCAGCAGTGGCCAATCAGATTTTGTGCCCACACGTTCACCGAGTCCCATTGTAGAGATGCCACTATCACCGCCGCCGGTATGCGTTGCTTCGCCGATAAATCGATTTGCGCAAAATTCACCAATGTCACCGCCGCCACAGCCAATACAGGTGCTGGAGCCGGGTCCTGTTTATACGACAGCCACCGCTGCAATGTCACAGAAAGCGAATAGTAGCAATTGTAGTAGTAGTAATAGTAGTAGTGGAAAAGCTAGAATGTCTGCTTGTGCATCCTCCTCGTCGTCTTCCTCTTCTTCTTCTTCTTCTTCTTCGTCGTCGTCGTCTTCTTCCTCTTCTCGCACTGTACGTAAAAATTCTAATCCACCCATAAATTCTAGTTCGCCATTTAGCAACTGTCCCACAACAACTGACCACCACCACCTCAACTCAGTCGTCGCTGCCACCGCCCCCACCATCATCATCAACCTCAACAAATACTGCATGCAACTCCAACTCACAGAATACAAGCTGTGCCACAATTACACTTGCCACTCCTACACATAATCGAACGGTGACACCAACAACAACAAATGGTGTAACCAAGAAAAATATTCGCGAAATTCCTATCGAAGTTGAACAAAGCAAGGTACATCTTTGGGGATTGTAGATTCAAAAAATTCATTAAAAATTCGATGTATTCCTACTCCTTCACAGCATGATAATTTGTTTTTTTTTTATTTTATATTTCAATTATAATCCAATTGCGAAATAAATTTAATTTTATTCCATTTTGCAATTTTTCCAGGAAGCACTTTCGCTTCGCACTGGCGACATAACACAACAGGCCAGCAACAATGTAGTCGCCGCCAGCATGAAAGTTCAGAGCGATAATTTCTCCGCCGATAAGAAAGCCATCTCACAATCGCAGCAATCACAGACAATGACCTCGAATGGCATCATTAGCCAAGAGAAGCACATGTCCTCCGCCTCGCAAGCGAATTACACAATGACGCATAAAGGTGTTTCCAGTTCGGGCAGCAGCATGATCTCTTCGTCAGCCATGTCCTCGGCTACCGCAGCGAATGGACACATCTTTAAGTTGAACGAGTTAAAACTGGACGATCTCATATCGCTAACTGCTGGCAGTGGACAACGTGAGATTGAGCAGGCCATCAGCAAATATTCGAATGTGCTCACCTCAGTTGTTAGTTCACTGCAGGACGACTCCGGCAGTGGCAAAACGGAGCCCGGTGAGAAGTCCATGTATCTGGATACAATTAACGAAGTTATACGTTGTGCTTGGGCAGTGCCGACACATGGACATGAATTGGGCTATTCGCTTTGTAATTCGTTGCGTCAGACCGGTGGTCTGGATTTGTTAATGAAGAATTGCGTACAGACCGACAAAAGCATACAATTCTCCTCGGCAAAACTGCTGGAACAGTGTCTGACAACCGAGAATCGTACGCACGTCGTGGACAATGGCTTGGATAAGGTTGTAAATGTTGCCTGCGTTTGTACCAAGAAATCGAATACGGAACATTCACGCGTCGGCACTGGCATCTTGGAGCATTTGTTCAAGCATTCAGAAGGCACTTGTTCCGATGTCATTAAACTGGGCGGCTTGGATGCTGTGCTCTTTGAGTGTCGTAAAAACGATGTGGAAACTTTGCGTCATTGTGCCAGCGCTCTGGCGAATCTGTCACTGTACGGTGGCGCTGAGAATCAGGAGGCTATGATCTATCGCAAAGTGCCCATGTGGCTGTTTCCACTTGCCTTCCACGATGATGACAATATCAAATATTATGCCTGCCTCGCCATCGCTGTGCTTGTGGCCAACAAAGAGATTGAGGCAGAGGTGCTGAAATCCGGTTGTTTGGATTTGGTTGAACCCTTCGTTAATTCACATAATCCGCATGATTTTGCACGTTCGAATTTGGCACATGCACACGGACAGAGCAAACATTGGCTGGAGCGTCTTGTGCCCGTACTCAGCTCAAACCGTGAGGAGGCACGCAGCTTGGCTGCTTTTCATTTTTGCATGGAGGCCGGCATTAAGCGTGAACAGGGCAACACGGAAATCTTTGCCGAAATCGGAGCCATTGAACCACTCAAGACGGTGGCTAGCTGTCCAAATGCCATCGCATCCAAATTTGCGGCACAGGCTTTGCGTTTGATTGGTGAAACGGTGCCGCATAAACTATCACAACAGGTGCCACTCTGGTCGGTTGAGGATGTTATGGAATGGGTTAAGCAAATCGGCTTTTCAAATTATGCAAAAGAATTTGTTGATTCGCAAGTCGATGGCGATTTACTGCTAAAGCTGAACTCCGAGAATCTGCGCGATGATATTGGCATCTCGAATGGCATTTTGCTGAAGCGTTTCGAACGCGAACTGCAAAGTCTTAAACGTATGGCAGACTATTCCTCGAAAGATAATGCAAAAATGCATCAATTTCTGGCGGAGATCGGTCCGGAGTACTGCACGTATACTTATGCAATGCTGCATGCGGGCATTGATAGATCCAGTTTGCCACAATTGAACGAGGATATGCTGATGACAGAGTGTTGCATTAAGAATTCGATACATCGTCTGCGTATATTGAATGCAGTGAAGCATCTGGAGAACTCATTGCCCAGCTCATCGGAGGAGAATATGGCAAAAACTTTAGATGTGTTTGTTAGCTACAGACGCTCGAATGGCTCACAGCTGGCCAGTTTGCTGAAGGTGTGTACTCATTTTGCTTTTTTTTAGAATGAATCCAAACTAAAACCGATTCTTTTCTTTCACATTTCGTCCAGGTACATCTGCAACTGCGCGGCTTTTCGGTATTCATTGATGTGGAACGCCTCGAGGCAGGCAAATTTGATAATGGCCTCTTAAACAGTATTCGTCAAGCTAAGAATTTTGTATTAGTATTAACGCCGAAAGCATTGCATCGTTGCATCAACGACGAAGAATGCAAGGATTGGGTGCATCGTGTAAGTATCTCATTTTGTTTTTAGTTAGAAAGACAATTTGGCTTATATTTCTTTATGCTTTCGCCTCGCAGGAAATTGTTGCCGCATTGAACTCCAATTGCAACATAATACCCATTCTCGATCAACAATTCGATTGGCCCGAAGCTGAGCATCTACCGGAGGATATGCGCAGCGTGGCACATTTTAATGGTGTCCAATGGATACACGACTATCAGGACGCGTGCATCGATAAGCTAGAAAGGTATATAAAGCGACGTTACAACGCGCCACTAACCTAAAAAAAAACACTCAAAAACTCAAAATTTGAAAATATACAAAAATTCAGTTTAAAAAATAAAAATAAATAAAACATGCCAGTTCGTGATAAGATAAAAAAGCACTACTAATCCGAGAAATCTCTGTCTGTCTGTCGCGCTTCAATGCAGATTTCTACGTGGCGAGAAGAATATCGATCGTATTGCAGCAATGACGCCCGGTACACCTGGTTCGGTGCCGTACCAAAGAATGCACAGCAACGATTCGGATTATACAGGTGGCGTTGGCGGCGGTGGCGGCGTCAGTATGGTGGATAGCAGTTGTGGCAGTTTAGCAACAGTTAATGGCGGCAGTGTGCAAGGTGGGACACAACAAAATACTACTAGTACTACTACTACTCTCCAAATACAACTACTTCTGCAAGTGTAACGACGCCAAATGCGTCCAATACAAATCAAAATCCAAATCTAAGTAGCAATAGCAGTGGTTACGGTGGCAGCATCTCTGGACGTTCCAGCGTTGATTGAATGCAAAAAAAAAATGCTGTTTGATAGCAATTACGGATTTGCTGCTGCCTTACTACTTTACTAACTAAATATTTTTTAGTACTACTTCGAATATTATTAGATATAAATTGCAATCCCCCCTCACAACTCCCAGAAATTCCCACTAAAACACCCCACCTAATATTCCCAAAAAAAACAAAAAATTAAAAAAAAAAAAAAATTAAATTCGAAATATGTATGATAATTTGAGAAGAGAACAAAAGTTCTTACTTCAGTCATATTTTATGTAAACATTGAAAAACAAAAGAGAAAACGAAAGAAAAACCTTAATGATAATTACTTTACACACATAAACGATATATATGATTTAATTAAATAATTAATTTAATTAACACTAATCGCATCAAACTAGCAGCAGCTAATCACCAGGCAAATAGATACCGGCAATCACCATCTCCAGCGCGTCAACGTGTCATCGGCGGCGGCGGCGCTTACAATCGCGGCGGCATCGGCGGTTCAAAACGTAATTTACCACCATATCGTACACAACAGCCCAGTACAGCAGGCATAATTGCACACAAGACAGCAGCAGCTTCGCCACTTATTGGTGGTTCCATGCAGAATGTAGCACCGGGAAACTCCTACTTGCCACCACGACGCAGCTCAGCGGCAGGTTTCTGTAATCAAACAAATCCAAGCGGCAATTATCGTTCGCACAGCGTTGACGGTTTGCTCGAGACTCAAAGCAATGGCAATGATCATAATAGTCTAAGTACACCAGAACAACGCATTGCCGCAGTGGCAGCGCTTGTGACAGCAGGTAGCACAGCGCTGACCAATGCCAGTTCGAATAGTACACTACAGCCGGATGAGCATGAATATGTATTGACATCGATGAAACCGCCAGAGGATGGCATGGCCACAGTGCCGCGACGTGAAAAGAAATCCACGCTAATGCCGCCCAATGTGCAACATCGTAAATCGCGTAGTCTGGATCATATTTTGAGTAAACAAACATTGGCTTCATTGATGAGCAGCGGCGGTGACAATGATGGCATAGCGCCTAGCATGAACAGTATTGAGCTGGCAGACGAAACACAAAGTATGCAGAATCTAGCAACGCCTATGACGCCACAAACGGAACGTAGGCCAAACGTAGTGAATGGCGAACGTGATTCGAAATCACCAACGCCGGAAACAGTCGCATTACGTCGTGCTAAGATGACACGTCGTAGTCCGGAGGGTATAAGTTCAACCGAAGAGGATACCGAGTCAATAAAATCGAGTAGCACTGTTGCTGGCGCTGGCGCTGGCGTAGAACGTTCAAGTCAGACGCGTGCCGCTGCGCATGTGCATCGTGGTGGCAGTCAGCAGAGTAATAAAACATCAACATCATCGCTGGGTTCGGGTTCTGCAAACAGCGCGAATAATAAAACGATTTTTAATCGCACAATGAAGAAAGTTCGTTCGCTAATAAAAAAAGTAAGCAACACATAAATACACTACACAAAAAAAAAAAAAAAAAATACAGGGTGTTCTTCTACTACTAAGTACTGTTATTCTCTTAACACTCAAAAGTTATCTATCTATCTATCTATTTATCTCTGTCTGTCTTATCTATTAACGCACAATACTTACTTACATATTGTCTATCTCTTTTACACGCATATTAATTACATAATTAATGATCATACATGATCGTTTTTATTTTATTCTTTTTTTTGTATAACTGTTACCGAAATGTGCCTCAACATGAAGTGCCTTGCTAACTTTAGTAAATTCGTTACTCATTTGTGCTGTTTTGTTTTGTCATACTAAGTCATTAAAATTAAATTAAATAAATTACATTAGAATCTCATATATCATAACACAATATTTTAACAGTACACTAAATAAACAAAAAAAGAAAATACATAAATAAAATCCTTCAGTTACGATTTGAATCTTACTAAACGCAAAACGTAAACGTAACCTCTAAAAAGTTCTGCTCTAGTCTCTCTCTCGCTCTCTCTTTATCTACTTTCTTCATGCCCATTCCGCATTCCGCTTTCTAAACGTTTTTAAAACCGCTGAACTACGCAAATTTCGTCGTCGCCAGATATAAAAGTGTATAACCGTTTGCCTTGTGATTCGAGTTTTTGCAGTTTGAAAAGCGATTATATATATTTTTTTTAATATTAAAATTAATTTTAAAATTAATACGACTGCAATAAATTTATAAATAAAAAATAAATACTTTATATGTAAAAAAAAAAAAAAAGAAAACATAAAATACATAATTTTAAAATATAATTTAATTTGTAAACTTTTGTCCATTCTTTTCTTCTGTTTTTTGTAAATGTAACCGTCCGAGAAAAAAACAAAAGAATTTTTTTTTAATGGCAAACAAATATAAAAAGATTGTTTAGTGATATTTTTAATTAAATTAATATTTTAATGCAAACAAAAACTAAAATTACAATATACAAAAAAAAAAAAAAAAATTAAATGTATCTAATGTACAATATTTTATTGTAAAATGCTAAATAAATTATTTATATATTTACAAAATCAAATTGGCTTATGTTTTATACAAAACTTTATTTTTTTTTTAATTAAAAATTTTTGTGTATCTTGACTGGCGGCAACAATATTCGTAAATGTTCTTGTTTCGTTAATATTTTTTTTACTTTTTGCTTTCGTTTTATTTATTCATTATTTTTATGTGTGTGTACATTGCATGTTCATTTACTTCATTATTTTTTACTTAGTTTTTAACATTACCTTTTAGATTTTAAACAATTTTTTAATTAAAAACATTAGGGGATTTTTTTTTATTATTTAAATTTTTTTTTACAAACTATTTCGAAATTATTTCAAGTTGCCCAAAATGAAAATTATAGTAAATAAATTTTATATAAAATGGATATTTGGGTAATCCCGAATTTCCGAAAAAGAATACAATACAAACTTCAGGTTTAAAAAATTCCAAAGAGTTTAAAACTTGCAATAAAATAAATGTCTGATTTGAAGCAAATTGTGATATTTTCTTTATACTATAATAGGTCTGATCCATACAAAATTTGACTTAGGTTAAGTAAGAACATAGAAAAAAAAATGGATTTGCAATTTTAAAGTTAAATTCAGATTCGAAATTGGCAGGCTCAAAAACCATCGAGTGTTGAGTTGTAGGTAAAACCGATAATTTTAAAAAACTAGTATGTTGGATTAATTTTTTTTTAGAAAATAAACAACTAAATTTGTATGCATATACAATATTTTTTTTATCATTGTCACTTTAAAAATAAGTCGTGTAAATATCTATACTAAAACATTTTCTTTTTCTAATTTTTTTTTTTTTTTATTTTACAACTATTTTCTTTGGATTATTTTTCCGTAGACCATAAAAAAAGCGCACATTCTACATGTATTTGTCGTTGTTGAAACGTTTTTGTGCCTGTTGCCACCAAAAATATAAAAAAATTTAAATAAATACATACAACTTCGCCGACTAAACGCAAATCATTTACACTAAATTTGGCGCATTACCAGATGTTAAACGAACAACCACCATATCAGCCAGTTACAATTCCACGTGACTCAAGACGCGGCACTCATACTTATAATTATTTTATTTATTCAAAACAAAAAAGAAAAAAAAACGAAAAAATACAAAATGCCATTAAAAACTAACTTCAATAAAATTGTATTGTATAGATTACAAGTTTTATATTGTTTTTTTTTTCCAAAATTTATAAACTATTCCAATCAACCTTTTCATGACAGCAACGAACTCGAGGATGAAGAACTGCCGAGCATAATACTCTCAAAAGCAACCTCTCCGGCAGCTGGACGCATGATATTCTGGTAGACTGCAAGACTGATAGTGGCAAGAGAATGTAAAAAAATATGCTTACGCTTACATATATAAATGCAATAAACAAAATATACATAATACAAAGAGAAAAAAAACTTAATTTGTTATTTAAAATGTTATTTTAGTTAAGAAAAACTTAGTAGAAAACTGCTTCAAATGCACAGTCGTCATTAGTTTAGATTATAATGGGCAAATCGACTTAAGTATTTATTTAATTTACAGCACACACGCACATACAATAGTTTATGCATACAAGTAGTCCGAATGCTCCAGACTGTGGCAATACTTGTTTTAGTTTATACGCAATCTTTGGAATGACAAGTATGTATTGCCTTCCCGGTTCAGACTACACCTGTTGGACGTGAGGTTGTCGGTTGCGCGCTCGGTTTGGACATCAAATCAACAGCATTCTTAAATATTTGCGTTCTTACAAAATCTGTGGCAGCTGAATTTAAATCCTTGTTTGCGCCAAAATTACATTTGACATAGCCAAAAAGATTGGCAGCATTTAGTGCTAATGCAATCATTACTAGTAACAACCATTTGAATTTTAAACCAAATAGCGCTACTAAGAAGAATAGACCCCAAAAGAAGGGACAGAGTACAAGACCAAGCCAAAAAATGCGTGCTTCATGCTTGTTAATGCGACTCTGAAAATAGAAAGATACAAATTATTTAATAAAAGCTTAATTATACTTAAGAATACTGCACCGCTAAAAGTGTACACAGTGAGGTGTTTTTATCTTCTACACAAACGAACGGCTGTATTTGGCTATAGTAAAACAGCTTTCGAACACAAAGCATGACAGTATTTGAAGCTATTAACTGCTCTAAGTTATATACGCACATTTTTAGACTCGTAAACCCAATGTGAAACGCCTTCATCATCCACATAGTTCCACCAGCGCAAGCCGACTAGTAAACGTCCAGTTATATTTTTAACTGTCCAAAAATCAGCTGACAAGAATAACACCACAAATACAAAACTTGTTATAAACGAATCGGTAAACCAGCCACAAAACATATAAATGACTATAGCTGCACCGCGGAAGAAAAGATGGAAGAATGTCACATAAGGATGTCTGCAAAAAAAAAAAAAGAAAATTATGAGTAAAGAAAAAAGTTGTGAAGACTTTTCTACGCTCACGTATATTTTTTGCTCGGATCGCTGGGATCACGCATCTCATCCTCCTCGCCAAATGGTATCGTATCATCATCAAGTAGTGGCACCTGCATAAATATTTGTTAACAACGTTAGTTAAAGTTTAAATAGGTAAAATAGTTATATTAGTTTAGTATTCCATGCATTGCATTTGTATCCAGGGCGCTGCTGCTTCTGTGGCTACAGATTAATCTTGCTGACCGGTGGTGCGCTTACTGCACTTGTTAAGTGTTTTATATGGCATACATACATTTCTTACCGTTGCTGCAGCCATTATAAGTGTTTGTTTTTGCTTCTAAGAAATGTGCATGCGTTTTATGTATTTAAAAATTAATTCTTTACACAAATATGATTAATTTTTTTATGTTTATTTTGCGCTACTCTGACGTTGACTAAGCTAAGTGTTAAGTGTTGCACAACGCAGTAAGCACATACTTCGCCAACTAGATGAAACAGCTGCGGGTGCAAGCATTTAACAACACTGCCCGTGGGTGGTATTTCAGCTGATAAGAAAAGTTTAATGTGGAAAATTAAATTAAAAATAATAATTAAACAACTTAACTATGCTTTATTTAAGTAATAAATATAAAACATATATAACAATAAAATTAATAAACCAATGATTTCAATCATTATATAAACAAAACAGCTGTTCATACACTCAAACATATCTCATTGTATCTACCCACCCCACTTTGGAGCATGCCGAGCAGAGCAGAGCGCATATAAATGATCTTTGAGCAAAATTCTAAGCAACATTCGCGAGCGAGACGTGTAGTAGACTAGACGACGCAAAAAACGAAAAACGATACCAAAGATACTTCATGTAAAGTAAAAAAGGTGAGGAAACGGAGGAGATAGATTCAAAACTACGCGTCAAGTGCAAGCCGTGACGAGTGAGCAAAACAAGTTACAACTTAAGAGCGCTGCCGCCGACATCGACGACAGCAACGCAACGACAACTGTTAAATACAGCGGGTCAGTGATCTTGAACAGAAAGCATCTTCAGCAGATGAGCAGCAGCAGCAGTAGCAACGCATCATCACATTAAATCAAACGCCTTATAAAGAGAACTATTTACTCATTTCAAGGGTAATTAATAATTTTGCTTCTGACCAGTTTCGTTGAACTTTATACTAAATACAAAAAAATAACGTGTTTCCGTGTATTCAAAACATTTAAAAATAAAGAAAAAACGCTTGCAATTTACATTTTTTTAAAAGGTGAGTATGCCGCGCTAGAATTTTTGATGACGTCAATTAGAACGTTAGCATTTATTCATTTGGCCTAATTTTCACTTTCTTACAGAAACGCGCGTGTGTGTGTATTACCGGAAATTTTTTGCAAAATGGCACCTCCCACTGTTCTGGTTACTGGTGGCGCCGGTTATATTGGCTCGCATACCGTACTCGAGATGCTTAATGCAGGCTACAATGTCATTGCTGTAGATAATCTTTGTAATGCATATAGTAGTGGTGCTTCAAAGCTGCCGGAGGCTTTGAGTCGTGTACAAGAGATTACAGGCAAAAAAGTCGATTTCTATCGTGTCGATATTACGGATCGCGACCAAGTGCGTGCCATATTTCAAGAGGTAAGTTAAAAAATGATATAGACAATTAATATAATGAAAGTTCTTTTTTATCGTGTTGGCAATTATCAAAGCAATGACTGACTACGTGGTTGTTTCAAGTTTCACGAGAATTCTCTTATCAATAGAAAAACAAATGAAGCGAACTAGTTTTTTTTTTTTGTATTGTTTTGGATATAGAGCAGCAGCAACGGCACAGCGGAAGCGCTGTTGATTGGGTACAAATGTGTATAATATACTCAATCATTTAAACGCAAATGTTATGTGATTTTAATGCTGTTGCGCTTATCAGTTGCTCACAAAAACTGAGCGTTTGTTTCGTGTCTGTTTTTGTTGTTGTTGTCATCGTCGTCAACAACGACCTCAGCGTAACCATCAAATATTTTGTTTACACAATTGTCGCGATCGTTTTGAGATACTCTCGAGCTTTTTCGTATTTGTCCTTGGTTACTAAAGCGTACAAAGCGTGAAGAGTAACGGGTTCACATTTGCTTTGTTTGCAATTGTGTTGGCACTAAATAAGCACGTACATTGCGACAATTGCAAGAATGCACTATACTAAATTAAACAAATACTTCAACGCATTGCTGTCATTGCATATGTATGTGTTTTAGATAGAACTATTTGTTTTTTGCTACTGTTTACGCACTTCAACTTAACAATTTTATTTTCTTATAGCATAAAATTGATATGGTGGCACACTTTGCCGCGCTTAAAGCTGTAGGCGAATCATGCCGCATACCGCTGCAATACTATCACAATAATATGACTGGCACCAATGTGCTGCTGGAGGCAATGGCTGATAATAATGTCTTCAAATTTGTGTACAGTTCGAGTGCAACAGTTTATGGTGAACCCAAGACATTGCCTGTGACGGAGCAACATGTTACGGGTAATTGTACTTCGCCGTATGGCAAAACCAAATACTTTACGGAGGAAATACTCAAGGATTTGTGTAAATCGGATAAGGTGCGTATATGTTATATATAATTTTCTAAAAATTTATTCTAAATTAAATTTAAAAAATCTTTATCCTTAGCGCTGGGCTGTCGTTTCACTACGTTATTTCAATCCAGTCGGCGCACATATCAGTGGACGCATTGGCGAGGATCCCAATGGTGAACCAAATAATTTAATGCCATATATTGCTCAGGTAGCTGTCGGACGTCGCGCTAAATTAAGCGTCTATGGCAGTGATTTTCCTACAAAGGATGGTACTGGTGTACGTGATTATATACATATAGTCGATCTGGCTGAAGGTCATGTTAAAGCTTTAGATAAGCTACGCAATATTGCAGAGACTGGTTTCTTTGCATATAATCTGGGTACAGGCGTTGGTTACTCAGTGCTTGACATGGTACATGCCTTTGAAAAGGCTGCAGATAAAAAAATTAACTATGAATTAGTCGATAGACGTTCTGGTGATATTGCCACTTGTTATGCAGACGCTACTCTAGCAGCAACAGAGCTAGGCTGGAAGGCGTCACGTGGCATTGATAAGATGTGTGAGGATACATGGCGTTGGCAAAGCAACAATCCAAATGGTTATGCTGCCAAATAAAATGATGTTTTTATTAGTTAAGATAGTACAACAATTGCCTTGAAATGGTTCTGAGTGTGCGTTTGTATGTAATCAGAAGAAGTAGTTCTTGTTGCTTTTATTATCATTGTCGTCGTCGTATCATTGTCATGGCGCTTTGTAGTCATATTTGTCTAGTTGCGCATATCTTTAAATAAAAAGAATACCAATCAGTTAATTAGTTTACATTTTAAATGTTCCTCAACTTATAGATTCCATTTTAAAAGTTTATCTTTTTTTTTTTTTAGAAATATCTTCTTTTTTTTTTAATTAGCCAATTTTATGTTGCCTAGCTCATATATTTATGTATTTCTCTGTGAAAAGCTTAAAGTGTATCATTATTTTGTTTATTTTTTTTCGTAGTTTTCGTAAGCCAAAATTTATAAAAAGAGTACAATTTATGTGTATTGTATTGTATATTGTTTATATGTAATTTAAAAAAAAAAAATAACGTTTGTACTTTATTTGCAAATAATTTACGTTTTATATGTTAAAAAATTAAATAAAAACATTAAAGTACAAATTTATATATTTAATTTTTTTTTTATAATAATAAACGGCGTTTAGAATTTTGCAGGAATGAATGTTTTTTATCATCCTACACTAACAGCTATGCCGACATTGTAAATTTAGTTGATATATTCAACAATTTAGTTTGCCAGGCGCTATTAAAAAATATCTGGACATGGGCACAATAGATTTGTTTTTAAGTCGAATTTCGAGAACCTGTCAAACGTAGTAAATTCTAACGTTCCTTAGTGAATGAAAAATCAAATATTTGATTTAATTTAAACATTTATTCGAATACTTAATGCTTAAACAAAAAACACATCAATTGCAATTCAACCTTTAAAAAATTATTTGTATATAAATCAATATAAAAAAAAACTTAATAAAAAATAGAAAATCCGGTACATATTTTGAATTATTTATCACAAGTACTATACGCTATTTTCCTTTATTTTTATTATTTTTTTGCTGCAGCTATTTGGAATGAATGTTTTACTTAAATTTAGACTATTTCAGTATTTCTTTTTTTATAGTTTTATATAAAATATGAGAAATGCTATTGATAATTATAATAGTAAAAAAATTAATGAATTGAGCACTTTGTTTTTTTTTTTTTTCATTTTTGTATAAAAAGTACAAAAAAGCTGCCTTTATAAAAATTGTTTAGATTTTTATCTATAAATGTATAATTATTTAAATTTCTGTTTAAGGTATTTCGATTATAATTTGGCAATTTGTCGCTTAATTAATTGAATAGATATTCAATAAGTACGTTTTTTTAGTGTACGATTAGCCTATAAAATGAATTTAAAAAAAAGCTTAAATAATTTTATATAAAAAATGTAAAGCGGCAACATTTTGTAACTTTAAACTTAATTGATAATCAAATATGTATGTGCGATATGCTTTTATGTTATGCATAAATGCTATGCTATGAGTATAAGTATGTTTCGGATAATACAAAATGTAAGAGATCCTTAGCGCAAGAGAAAGATAAATAACACGTACAAACAAATTAGAAAAAGTATCTTAGTATGGATGCAAGACATATACTTAAGCAAATACTCTTATATTTTGATGTATTAGATCCGAATCAAGTTTATCAAATTCAGAGCAGAATGAAACCAAGAACAGTTGCTTTACTTCTAATGGCGGTTATAACAATCAGATGCACGTCATGTCTTTAACATCAAGATACTTTTCTCTAAAGTGTAGCTGTGTAATAGTTGTATATATAGATATAGATTTAAAGCGTTTAAAGAGTTAGTTTGTTGTAGAAGTTTTAGTTGGTACTTTGTTTGTATTGTGAGAATCTGTGGCCGTGAGTTGATATTCTGATATTTCATTTCCAATTCCTTAATTATGTCTTAGCGAGATTCTCGTAGCAGCAAATACATTTACGTCGAAGTAACACCCTTGCGTGCCACTAACATATTTAATATTGGATTTTTTCTTATATAGCTGACGGCCTTTTTATGTGTAACCATTGTAAAATCGTAGCCATTGCATTGTAGTATTTTATCGTGAATGCGAAGACCAGCTCTCGCAGCAGGACTGCCTTCATGCACTTCAGTTACATAGATGCCCTATTAAATTTAATTTTTATATTGTCTATTTAATGATTCGTCTATTATTGTACTCACATAGTCAGTATAGCCCTGCGGACTCTTCTTGTAGTCCTGATCTATGCCGCCGCCAATTTTAAAGCCACACTTAAGTATTTCACGTCCTTCTTGATCGTAATCCTTTTCTTTATGCAATGTAATGGGTATCTATAATAAATTATTTATTAATAATTTAAAAGCTAGGAAACACCCAAAATCATACAACAACAAAAAATTAGAAACGCTTTGGCCGCTGTGAAAGTTTGACAGTTGACCTAGTTTAATTAGGGCTAGTTTTAATTATTTTTGATAGTACTTACGCTTAGACACTCCATAGCCGTGCCGGCCTGATGTTGAAATGCCATTTTCGCCATGTTTGTATATTGTTGTTTAAAATGTTTTTTAATAAATTTAATTAATTACTCTTAAATTACACTTTCGCTCTTTATTGCAGCTGTTCTTCTGGTTGCCTAAAGTGAAATGACATCGGTCCCTAATCGGCATTCGATCAAAGAAATGGTCGGTTATTGGCAGCTATCGGTGTTTCTCGATAATTAAAATAAACAGTTATCGATAGCAAGAAACCAAACATTTGCACATCTCTAAATCATAAAATGCGAGTGACAACAATAATAAATATTTAGGGCCGTCAATGTATAAATTCGGGTATAAATAATCAAAATAAAATGCCTAATCAACATAAGCAATTTATTTGTCCCAAGTGCACAAAGCTGTACAAAAATCGTTTGGACTATCAGGGACACATTAGCAAATGTATGTTCAATAATAAATATGGTGTCAAGTGTCCCAATTGTGGCGAAGGATTTAGTTCACGCCACGGAATGTACAAACACAGAAACAAATGTAATGCACCCACGGGAGCAGCAGAGGAACGAAATAGACAATTATTATCCGATATGATAAACAACCGGGTGAGCAGCAGCAGCAGTAGCAGCAATAATAGCAACAACCAAGGAAGGAGTCTCTTGAAACCAAGAATACGAACAATACCGATGCATGAGGTACAATGATTGCATAAATATTTTACTTAAAATATATAGAATTTATTTTGATTTTTAATTCCAGCTTGTTGAATCTTGTACAGAGACAGAAGAGACAACTGCTTATGCGCTTGTAGAAGATATACAGATCTCAGATGCGCCAGAATCCAGTGGGTATACGGCACAGAGCAACTATAATAATACACTTCCACAGCATATGCTAGGCAAAACGCTTTGGCGTCGTCTTAAGGATGCGTTCGACATGGCCGAAGGTGTTAAAATGTATTATATTTACGCACTCCTTGATCCTGTAAAAGTAGATGAATGCGATAGCATCGAAAATGCCATTTTCTACGTGGGCAAAACAAAGCACGAGCTACACTATTTGGAATGGTTTCGTGAACACGAGGATATTGTAAAGCCTGAAAATCTTGGCTGTGAATTAGAAGGTGTACCGCCGGATATTGATTATATTTGGCGCATTTGGAATGCAGAACGTGGCATTGGCGTTTTGAAACTCTTCCATACGACAAACATTTTCCAAGCCACCACACTGGAAGCCTGCCTCAGTGGACATTTAAGAAATAAGCTTCTTAACGACTTCGATGCGGACACATTTTATGGACCGGCGAAACAATGGACATTCGCAGAAAAGGAATCTGTTGCTAAATATATGTTACACTGTATGAATTTCTTGTATGAAACAGAAGGATTACCAGAAATCTATCTGGAAAATGTACGAATGGAAATGTTTACTGTAGAGGAGGACTATTTATTGTAAAGGTTTTAGCTTTAAGTTATGTTTATGCGTAGTAAATATCATTATTTTATTATAGACTTAAACGTTTCATTATTTTATGAACGTCGCATGCTCAGCATGGTATTGATCTCCCAAATAATGATGCGTGTACGATCGATGACTTCACGCAGCTGTCGATTTTTCAACTTAACCGTCTCGATAAGTTCTTGATTCTCTTGCAGTGATTTGCGATATTCCTCACACTGTGTTGCTGCTTCGGCACGTGCTTCTTGCTCATCTCTGAATGGTATCAGACTCTCTACATGCGTGTACTCCATGCCGGCATCGTTGCACTTTTCGTAAATGATGCGCACACGCTTAAATAGTAAACGTATGGTGCGAAAGTATTCCTGTACCTTTTTCTCGGTGCTATTGTCGCGATGTGGCGTCGGTTGTATGCTCTTCAGTGCGGAGAAAACCTCTTGAAAACGTGAAGCTATATCCTGCACCGTTTCTTGGCCCAAACGTGATAGTTGTACTATATTGATTTCTTTGTGTGTATTTGGCTGTGAGATTGCAAGCATATTATTGTTGGAGCCAGGGTTCGGATTTTGCTGCGAACTGGATTGTTGTTGTTGTTGCTGCTGCTGCGTTTGTTGCAACGATTGAAGTGGCAACTGTTGTGGCTGTATTTGTTGCAATGGTGGAGGTTGTGTTTGTTGCGACTGCTGCTGCGGCATTGATAGATTTCCACCCATTGGCATACCGACTCCACCACCACCAACGCCGGCCACACTAGTGGGTATCATTTGTGTTGGCATTTGTTGTGGCTGCTGTAATTGCGATGGTAACATATTAATGCCGCTCATCATCATTTGCTGCTGCTGCTGTTGCTGCATAAGATTTCCACCCATGGGACTTGACATTCCAGGTACGTTTGGTACCATGCTCATCTGTCCTGGTCCCGGTTGCATACCACCACCAACGCCAACCATGCCCGGACCACCGCCAGGTCCCATGGACATTTGCTGTTGCATTTGCATTTGTTGTTGCATTGGATTGTATTGCATTTGTTGTGCCATACCCTGTTGTACCGGCATCATGCCGCCTGGACCTTGACCAATAAATCCGCCACCTCCGCCAGCACCTGGATTGCCACCGGCTTGTCCGCTGCCTCCCGGACCCATTTGATTTTGTCCATACTTTGACCACATCGTAAATTGTTGGCTTTTTTTATTTTTTATTATTTAGTATTGAGACGTCGCTGTGTTTATTGTTCTTTTTATTTAATCAGTGTTGAACAGCGATATTGGCAAATAATTTCAATTTGAAGTACTATTTACACGTTTATTTGTTAAATTAGTGTTGGTAATTTTTCTTGTTTAAACCGTTAAAGTGGTTTGTGTAAAGTGATTGTTTTTGCAAATTTCATTTAAAATTCAATCAACTCATTTTTGGAGATGAAGCCCCAAAAACATTACTTGAAAACGCAATAAGAACTTGTAAACTCATTGGTACTTGACCAAGCTACTAATTCCAAGCGTTTAAAATCAATTTTCCACCTGTGAACCGCTGCTTAATCGGCATGTTTGAGATGTTGGAAACCGAAAGAAACTATCACGGACGTGTGGTATGAAACTCAAACGATTATATTAAATATATGTATTAATATTAGAAGTAACTTTGGTATGTTTAAACTTGTTCCAAGAGAGAAAGTCGGATGGACAGACATACATGGCTATGATAAAAAAGGAATTAATTACACTATGCGACAAAAAAAAATATAATTTCAAATAGTAGATTTTTGTCCAAAAAACTGATTTTTCTCTATTTTCACTTTTTGAGCTTTAACTCAGTAAATTACGAACAGACTTTTTTGAACATATTTTTTTCAAAGTAAAATTTTAGTCCTTTCAAACATAATGTGATGACATTATCGATGCTATTTGTGTGTATTTTTAATGCAAACAAAATTTTTTTATTTTTTTTAATTTTTCAACTTTATGGATGTTTGGTTATTTCTTTGGATAAATATACAAATATAATTTGTTAATAAAGAGTTTAACTTTTTTTAAGCAAATTTACACAAGCAAACTAACTCTGACTCTTATTATTGTTTAATTAATAGAGATGACAGTGATGTAGAAAATTATACACATTCGAAATAATTATAAAGCTGACTATCGACGTCATCGTCGTTGTCGTCGACGTCGTCGTTGATAACTTTATATAAAAGCTTTAAACTGATTTAAGAAGTATGAATGTATGCGCCTATGTATGCATTTCTTAAGAAAATATGCACGACACGAAAGAAATCTTAAATGAAAAAGGGGAAAATGACAGCTTCACTCGACGACGACGCGCTCGTAGCTGCTGCATCAATTGGTTTGGTTTGTTGGGCTGGCATCAGGTGTCCAAGTGGTTTAAGACAAATAGTCGCTTGGTGCGCACCTGGCGGAACTAGCAAGTCATAATTTGCACTTTAATGAAAGCGAAATGGCAACTAGAATAGACAGAAGGGAGGCGAGACGAGACAAGTTGACCCAAGAAGTTGCTTTATTGAGTCACTGCAGTTAATCGGCATATAATCGAAGCTCAGTAGGCTGCAAAAAACAAAACTAGAACCAAACTAAACCATTGACAAACAATTACATGGCGATGATGACGACTACAACGACGATGCATCACTTTACTCCACTGTAACCAGGTGTCTTCTATGGGTGTGTGTATGTGTGTGTGTGTGTGTGAGAAAGCAATCTGAAATAGAACAGAAGCGGTGGAAGATCTGTGCAGATTCCATCATCATCGTCATCGTCATCACAGCAGCAGCTGCTACTGTTGGTAATTAAAATCGTTTGGCATCCGGTGCAAATGGGCGAATTCATTGCTAATAGACTTTATGCATAATAAGACGAGTGGAAGAATATTATTCTTTTGATTTAATTATGCGTCAGTTTGAGTTTGTGTATAATTAATACATCCACCATCCATATCCATTGCAGCATCCTGCGTTTTTTTTTCTTTCGTTTGAAAGCTTTGTTGAAATGTTCTTGTCCGCACTTTTTGTAAGATTTTATAAATATTATTCATGGCTTTCGAATTTTACTTATTATTTTGTTATTAAATTGGTTTTATGTGTTATATTAATACCGCTGTGCGGAATTGATTGTACTCCATTGATGACGCCAAAAAATATACAAATACCCGTTGTCAGGGTGGGAAAATACTTCTTTGAACACTTCGATACTAAGAGAGAGAGAGAGAGGCTTTGGACAGGGCGATGTGTTGTCTTGTGGCTTCTTCAATCACTTCATGGAGTATAAACTTAACCAATTCCCACACGTTGACCTGAAGGACAATATATTCTTTAAACGAACTATGTGGCTCGCATATGCCAATGACATCGACATAATCGGCCAATCAGCAGTGTTTTTAAAGAGACTGAAGAGAGTTCCCGCTCAATGGGACTAGCAGTGAACGAGAGTAAAATCAATAACACGCCCTAGAGTATCTGTGAGTATGGCGAATTTCATCTTCGAAGAAGAATGGGCCATGTCAGTATTGAAAAAGTCGGTGTTAAGTGCGTTCGAGAGAATGATTCTACGAAAAATCTTTAGACCTGTCAACCATTTTCGTATTTTTATGAACGATGAGCTATACGAGGACTAAATCGAAAGGATACGTCAGCGAGGACGACCACTGCTGCGTTGGGAGAACTAAATGTTGAGAGACATCCGCAAAATTGGAATTTTTATTTAATATGTATAAATATGGATTAATATAGAAGGGGAAGTTTATCTTGAATACGCTGGATAAATTATATACGACACAAGTTGTCTGTTTATAGAATCAAGAATAAATTATTAGAATGCACTTTAAGATCTTTAAAGGAATGCGACTTCTCTTATATTCAATATAAATGTCAAATTTTGTACCAGAAGACAACTTATATGTATATTTAGACATGTTTGTCTTGTTGAGGCTATAGCAATAAATAAAATGAAGTTTTCTTTTAACATTTTTACCCTCTATCGATTGAACTGTAGGTCTGTACGTCTGTCTGTGTGTCTGTCTGCTAATCCAATATATGATAACTGCAGCCTCAAGAGCGGCAATTAAGCAGTTAATTTACTGGCATACAAAATTGTTGAATGTTAAGTTTAATTAATGGTGCAAGTGCACGCAGAAATTAGCAAACATTGCTCTGCCAATGTGGAATGGTATGGCATATAGAAACTATATATGTAGTATTCATATCCAATACAATTATTATATTCACTCGTATAAACGTAATACTACAATAATAAAATACATACAACTGGGCTGGCTGGCGCAGACATTTGCACGAGATGCCAATAAGAAGCGAATTGGCATTTGGCTTTGGATCTGCTCTACAGTGCGGTGCTGTGCTCTGCTGTGCCCGTGGGCCATATTCCAAACAATTTAAATAAAACTTTTGCTTAATTGCTTCGATGTTGCGGCAGTTGTTGCCTGTCGATATCATGTTGCTGCTGCTGCTGCTGTTGTCGCTGTTGTTGCTGCTGAATGTGATTTCGCGCTAAATGATCGCAGATTCGGTGAACGTTTTGCTTGCTCGTTAATTTAAATTGTGCATCATTTAGGACGAACAAAATGATGTGCCTGAGTTGATACGATCCCAGAGAGAGATGGTCTTCACCAGTGAATCTTTTTTTTTTTTTTTTTTAGAATTAATCCATTTAAATTCCAGCCTTGACTTTATTTTATACACGTGCTAAATTTTTTGTGTATGCCTTAAGCTGAATTTCGGAGCCTTCAATTAAAACGTTTAAAAAATTTAACGCAAATGCATTTATAATTTGTGCGTATAAAAAGGGTTCTGGAGGACTTATTAGATTGTAGAAATTTGAGCCTAATTGAGACATCATGCAACTGCCATTGAAATATTATATCAACTTTTTTTGAGACTTTCATTTTACCTGCAACGTTTGCAGCATGCAGCTTTCTAAGCTGTCAATTCGCACCTTTTATACTTTTATTTTATTTATTTATTTATTTTTTTCTTTTGGAAGCAAGTGTGACCTGCTTTATTTTTTGTGCTTTGAGTCTCAAGTTTCATCTTAATTTTGAATGGCAGCTGCTTTGATTGCATATGAATTTTGGGTTGAAATTATTGAAGTTTCTTACTTATAATGATGTCATCTTAGCGAGCTGCAGCTTATTCCACACACGCATTTCAAAGTGCACAGTAGCTCGTGTAGCTTGCATGTCACTGCTGATTGCTCGCATTTTAAAAAATTGGTCTCAAATTACTTTTTCAAATTTATAAAAATTTTTTTGTTGAAATTTCCGGCGAGATTCTTTAAATTATTGAGAAAAGGAAAAAAAGTAGGAGTAATTTGTATCAATTTTTATATTCTTCTCTGGAAGCCAGTTGTCATAAGCAGACTTTTATTTTTTTTGGTGGTGAGAATGTGTCAGAGTTTCCAAAGTATTGTTTTAAAACGATACGCCTTGCTCAACAGAGCACTTTCCAAATACTCCTGAAGAATCGCATAATCTTGCCACATACTACGTAGACGACACGACTCTTTTCTCTCGAGTTTTCCCTGCGTTGCTTCGTGGCTCCGTAGATGGAATAATGTTGTTAACACCGATAAAATTTCGCAGTTATTACCTTCAGTTAATCTTGACAATGTAACAATTCCAACAAGTTCAGCAAATTAACTGACATCAGCCTCTGGATTTTGCGTGAACTTCCATTGTCTCACTTGCACACCAAAACTCCACTTCAAGATCATTCATATCCTTTATAAAATTTCAGTACGGAACATGTCATTATGATTTCTATTAGCAATCACCTATAGCATTCCAAGCGTTTCCAGTGTGAATTGCTTTGAGGAACAGGAATCACCTCATCAGTATGCACTCAACTCTTAGAACTTCGTTTCGTTGAAAAACTTTTCCTTTAATAATCCGCTTCCAATTTATATACTCGCTAAACAAAGCCAGGCTTAAATCACAGTTTTCACTGTTAATTTTCTTGGAAAAATTTGATATCGAAATACTTTCCCATACTTTCCCATTATGTAAGCAATTTCTGTATAAAAAAAACTGCAACCTAAAGCAAAAGTTCAATATGCTCATCGGTAGCAAAATACTTTCAATATTTTTGCTACCAGTTCGGAGATCTTTCCATCCTTTCCAAATATATAAAATGTTGACTTTTCGTTGCACCTTGTAACATGTCTGTCTGTCTGCCAAAATGTCATTTCAAGCTCAATTGACTTTTCAATGAGCACATTTTGGAAGTGCAGCTATGTTATATGTAGTAACTTCCTTAGGGGCGCATCTGTATGTTTGCTGGTTCTTGAAAGTTTGGCGGCGGCGCGTTGCTCATTTAAACTTTGCCTTTGCCAAGCGGTATCGGTGCTTATCAAAAAAACGCCGCTAAGGACACAGCGTGGCTGCAGCTTCCGCCATCATTAATAATGCAATGTATCAAGTCATGTGGTTGTTGTTGTTGTTGTCGTTTGCTGCCACTGCAACATGTTGCATGTATGTATGTCCGTCCGTCTGTCTGTCTGCTCAACTGTATGCTGATGTTGCTAATCTTTTGATTGCTGTTTTTTGTTTTTTGATTTTATTTTTTATGCCAATTGTAACATGTTCTCTGTTCCATTATACCAGATACTCCGCCTTCTTCTTCTACTTCTTCTCTACTAGTCCAGAATTCATCCAAAACGAACTTGATGCTTGTGGCTCTGATCTTGTTGCTGTCATTTCAGTTGGACTTTTAATTTATTTATTGCCTCGATTTGCGTCCACAATTGCCGATATTAGTGCAACTATAAATGATATTGAGAAATTTATTGCCATCGCTTGCAGACAAAACTAAACTAAAGTTATTTTCAATGTTTGTGCTTAATGTGCTTCTTGTTGTAAGTAACAACTTGTTTCTGCCTTTTGGTCCGCTGCTGTTAATAATTATTAAAACGTTTTTTTTTTTTTTTATTATTTTAATGAAAAAAAAATTAGCTTTGAATTGTGCCCTTTAATTTGAAATTCGGGCGCCATTTGGTCTATGGAACACCTGCGCATGCGTTGAGAACAAAACGCCCGCACAACACTGCATAAATACACACAGGAATGGAATATGTGCATTCGAGATGTAATATCAGCCCACAATGGCGCTCAACGACCACAACAAAACAGCACAGAACAGAACTGAAGGCGGCGGCAGTGCAAAAGTATTATAATCTCATCTATTTTTATAACAACAAATATGAAGTTTTTCTTTATTTTTTCTTTTTTTTTTTTTTTTCGTAGATCACGCCAACTTAACACAACACAAACCATTCCATTCATGCTTAACTTGGATTGCACTTGGATTGCAGCTGCAAATCCTCTTCTGATCATGCTTATAGCTTTGTCTGGCACAACGCCTTCTTAACTTGTAAACAAAAAAAAAAAAAAAACAACAAAAAAATAGTCTGAGTCTGCGCAAAATTCTTATTATAAGCAGCAAATCCAATATGGAAAACTCTTGAAAAATATCGCCTCCGCTTCTTGTATGCTGTACCATGTTTTGAGGTGACCATAATTACAAAATATAATGTAATATACATATTGGAGATTAAGGTGTACACCTTGACTTTGACCGAAAACCCCAAGTAGGCTGAACCAGGAACTAAACTAGAAATTTTTGAGAATAAATGATCATTGGATGTTTTAGTATACAAATTCCAAAAAAGTGGAAAGGGTAGAATGTGATTGAACTAGAGATGGACCACGGACTACGGAACTCGTGGGATATTTGCAGAAAATAGCTTTAAAATTGACTGGTGCACCGAGATCTAATGCTGACATTTCCGAGTTAACATACATATATACATTTCAGATTTCAGAAAAAAAGTTTTACTTTAAGACTAAGTGTAAAATTTACTAAAGAACCATTGTCAAAAAGTCAAATCTGACTCTCCGCATTTTTACTTGAAAATTTGTTCTCAATGTTTATTAAAAATTTACTATTTTCTAGTTTATAACATAAAACGTATTTTGGTTTTTTTAAAATTGACACCAAACAAATTCCAATTAACCCTGGTTCTGGTTTTCAAATTTTTGGGGGAGGAGTAAAAAAATTTTAAAAAAAAAAAAAATTTTCGAGATATCCTTAAACATCTGTTTTTTTAAGGATTTTTTAAAATTATTTCTAGAAATCGGGAATGGACATCTGCATAACTGGAGACTCTTACATCCTTAATATTTTAGAAATCAAGATTCTGAGATATGGTAATCTCTCAAAACTGCTAACAATGCTGTTGGTTTTCACTGTGACACATGATTTACTACAAATATGGTCACCCTAATTAGGTACATATATACCTTTCATATTATTGCATTATTTTTCTCAAGCAAGATCGCATGCACAGATGTCGCTCCTTTTGTGTGTTGTACGTGTTCTTGTAATTTTATTTTTAAAGCGCGGCTGACTTTCTTATTGTGTAGTGAACCCTTTTTTTTTGCAGCAGCAGCATGCAACATGTTCAGAAACCACATTGCCTGCTCATATGTTGCCATAGAAAGACCCACGCACTTGTCTAGGCGGATTGGAAGAAACAGAAAAAAAAGGTAAACTCAATTTGTGCATGTGCAACCTTCAGCGCTCTTGTCTGCAATGCAGCATCACACAAGTTCTGCTCTCTAGAAGATTGGATTGGATTGTCTAGTCTAGTCGGCAATGCATCTGAATTGGCGATAAGCAAAACAGCCGGCGTTGTTTAGTGAAGTTGCGTGGGTTATGAATAAAAGTGGGCAATGTACTTAAAAAAAAAAAATAAATAAAAAATAATGCAAAAATGCTAAAATAGCAATTAGACAGTCACGCTTCTGACACATCGTGTCACTGGCGCATTAATTTCAACAAAAAAAAATTAAAATTCGATTGGCAACAATTAAAACGCAGAGCAGCAAAGAATCAATTTGCAAAAAAAAAAACAATTTGGTATCAGAGGTCAGCCGAAATTTATTAGCAATTGGATTGTGCGAAAAATTAAATTATGAATATTTGGCAGACAAGCATAAAATGCAGCTTTTGTGGTTATAAAAATTTTTATTATTTAATCGCATCAATTTTGCAAATTAAATTTCATATTGAACACCTTTTGGCATTGGCTTTTTGATTAAGGTTTTTCGCAAAAATTATCTCATTGAATTTTGGTTTGGTACGTTTTTTTTTTTTTTTTGTTTGCTTTATCATAAAATAAATGCACGAAGCAGCCAACACCTGCAAAGATGGATAACGTCAAAAACATGCATTTGCACTTTTGATGCTCGAAAAAAAATCTTAAAAAAGAATTTTGAAACTTCAAAATCGTATCCAAACCAAAAAAAGCAGTGGGTAGCATAAATCTCAAAACAGCAGGTTATCAAATGATTATTTGCCATTCTTTACTTATGTATGTGTTTCTCTTGAATTCTTCTTTGCGGCAAAGGATTTTGGTCCTTTTTTTGACTTTTAATTAAAGCAATTTTCGTTTGGTATCGACCCACGCAGACAGCTGCATTTTTGGAGGAATGCCAGAACGACATTTAGTTTAATTAACAACGATTTGGGGTACTAAACTAATACGATGCCTGAGATGCTGCAATGCAGATAAAAGTCTTGTTTTTTTTTTTGGGAATCTTTATTCCTTAAGTTTTTTTTTTTATTTAAAGTTTCAAGTTCACCCACTCCGCCAATTAAATTCAAGTTCGTCGGTGGCCATTCAGCTGCAATTGCGCGTTCGAGAAGTTAAGTTTTGAGTGCGTTTGCGTGTTCGGCATCATTTGTTTGCAATAAAAATAACACCAGCAACATAAACAACCAAAAAGCAACATACAACACGACAAGCAAACAACAGCAGCAGCAGTAGTGGCAGACAGACGGACAGGTACATCCAGAATACAAATCGAAAAATAAGATACATTGAAATGAAAATTAAAAATTATAATGCATTCATACGCGTAGCGAAATACTTTTGTATCTACAAGATATATTTTATATGCTTCAGGTGTAGCGAAATACAGCAAAGCTCATCATGTCGACGACGACGTCGGCGCCACACCCTGCTGCGCGTTGCTACAAGCAAGCAGAAGGAGTCACATTGAAAATTTTTGCAGTCAAAAAAAAAACTTAAAAAGACATGAAAAGGGCATTCATCCATGTATTGGATTTTTGTGTAATCACAAAAAAAAAAAAAAAAAACACGTTGCTATGCGCTTCACAAGAAATGCATGGAGCTTATTGACTTTAGAAGACCCAATAAAGAACTTATTTATAAATTAGTTATGTTAAAAAAATGACAAAACCAATACAAGACAGTCTAAAACAACTATTTTTAATGGAATTCATTGACGCTCGCTTTTAGCTGTGGCTTCACATTGCAAGTGGATGTCTCATCCTCTCAACCATATATTCTGCACTCAGCAGAGAGTCTGACGTGATCGATCATTCCAGGTGCATTTTCATAAATTATGATACTCTTATTAGAACTTTCTTCTTCTTCCAGTTACTGCCATTTTCATCAAAGTCTTCCAAAATCTTTATATATTAAATAGTAAAAATGTTTCTACGTCCACTATGGACGTTAAAAACACCCAACCGATGAGTCCCAAACCAGTTTCATTTGAAAGGCAACAATGCATGCAAAATTAAAATACCACTAAAACAATGCATTCGGTTCATTCATGAAGTCGATTTTCTTATTTTCCCAAACAAAAATATTTTGCAATTTTATATGTTTTTATTTATACTAACCCCAAAATATTGTGGTCTCGCTTTAATAAATAAATTGGTATTTTTTAGTATGTTTTCATCCCCAACATATTTTGGTTGCGCTGCAATCGAAAAAAAAAGTACAAAAATGCCAGCAAAACGGAAAAGAGTAGATAGAGCAGCCGAAACGCCCGTAGGACGTAGTAGCACATAGTAAAGTATCAATTCTTTGTTATAACTTTTTGTTAAACTTTTTAAAGGCGACAGTTTTATGTAAAAATAATAAAAAAAAGGGCAACATTAATATTAGCGAAATCTTGCACATCCTGTTGTATCTTTAACCTTTTTTTTTTTTGCTGTTGTAACTTCAAGATTTTTTTGTGAATAAAAGTGATTCATGCGCGTTTACCAAGAAATTCAATTAATGATAACAAAAGCCAAAAAAAAAGTGATTTATAGGCTGATATAAATATTTCTTTAAATTAACTTTTAAAGTAAAGCGTAGGCGGGCAGCATAATGGCAACATATGCGCATGTCAAACTTAAGGTTAAAGTCGATAAACGCTTAAAAAAAAATATTCAGTTACAATAAAATATTTTTTTCTTTTAAGGAATTTTCTAATATGTGCTGTGAACAACTAAACTCAACAGCAAATAAATCTCAAGAGCAACAAGCTTAAAAGATAAACACAAAAACTAAAAAAAAATCCTCAAAGTCAAAAGCCAACAGCAGCAGCGCGCAGCAGCAGCAACGACAGCAACAGCAACTTATTGCCTCAAACTAATTAATTTGCCATTTGTGTCCCATTAGGGTAATTGTCTGTCAGTCAGTCGAGGCTCTACGAAAAAAAAAAAAAAAACCCCGGACAACTTCTTTGAGTTTATTGTAAATTTGCCGACAAACGACATCTTATTGGTCATTGTTGTTGTTGCCTTAGTTGTAGCTGTGTTGCCGCTGCTGCTGCAGTTTGCTGCATTTTGTTTTTGTTGTTGTTGCAGCTGATAATTTGCATACATGCAAGTTGCTGCTGCTGCTGCTGACAACAAAGGAACGCGGCGACATATTTTAATTTAAATTTTTTGGCGCCTTTAATTTAAACACATTCGTCGTTTCCATAATTACTTACAATATTCAATCTTGGAACGTAAAGTAACAATCTTGAACTTAATTATCTTGCAACTACATATATAGTATCAAGTAAATACCATGTTTATGGAGGGTGTGTCGCTTTGGCATGTTAACAACAATTTTGTTTACTTTCTGTGTTGTTCAATCGTGCACTTAACTTGATCAAAAGTTTAAAAAATTTGTAATGCGTTTATTTCTTTTTTTTTTTTTCTTGAACGCTCTCCCACTGTGCCTGTGCCTAAGCAAACGACATTTTGTCGTGGGACAAGTGGGGAGGGTGCCATACTGATTTAAATATATCTCGACTCATTGAATAATTATTGGGCGCGTTATCGCTGCTCAAGCTCAAACGTTCGCGCTGTGCGCCTTTCGACTTAAAAAAACATGATTAATTCAAAAATGTTGCTCATTTGACACTGCAGGAGTTTAATTATTACACGACGACATGAACATAAATTTTCTTATATTTCTATTTTTTTTGCATATATAAATTGGAGAGTGTTGAATTATTTTATGACAATATTTAGACATTGTAAAAGTCACGTTTAATACTCGCAAAGTGTGTACCTACAAAGTGGATTTTTATTATGTTGTTGAGACAAATCATATAATTTTATTTTAATTAGATTTAAAAAAGTAAAAACATGGAACTAGGAATTTAAAAGTTAATATCCAGAGAAAAAAAATGTCACATTACAAATATCTTTTTAAATTCAAAATGGCGGATTCCAAATGTCGAAAGGTTAAGAAAAAGTTTTCTTTTTGGACTGATCTAGAGGCCTACCCATTCTTGTCATAGGACTTAAGAATCGCTGAATTTGATTCCCTTGCGTAAGGATTTGAACCAATTCATTCATGTCCGTCTGTCCGCCCACAAATTTTGGCGCTGACCATTTTTAATGTTTGGAAAATGTACAATGGAATGAAAATGACTTTAAATTCAACTTTAGCAATCTCAAAACACATCAAATAAATATGGTTAGACCCTCACGTCACTATAAATAAAATTTGTACTGGATAGACGGACATAGTCGAAGCGATGAAATAAAATGGACACCAGATTATAATTCAGTAATTCATACGATAAACATAGTAAAAAATTTTTAAAAGCGAATCCGAGCAATTTATTTCATTTTTAATTTTTTAATTTTGAATTTCAAAAAGTGTTATTTTACTTTTTTAAGCCAACCCATATTTAGTGGAAAATAGAAAGTTCACTGATCGTCTAGAGGAAAAACTCTTTTGGCTGGGAGAACTCTTGTGGAGGGAATTCTAAGAGAGGGAACTCTTGAGAAGGTAGCTCTTAGGAAGGGAATTCTTATGTTGTATCTCACCTAGCATGATCAGCTGTTCTATAGTTCTCCTATAGAATGTCATAATTCTGGCAACAATATGATACCTTATGTTTCAAAAACATCTGTTGGAAATTTTTTAAAAAAAGCCCTCGTTCAGCATACTTAATATTTCTTCAACTTTAAATGCACTTGCTAATCTAACAAACACAAAAAAAATTACACCTAATTCAAAAGCGCAAACTGACTTGCGGACAAGACATTAACACGAAAAATGTCTGTTCAAGGCGAAAATTATATGCTTGCAAAAAGGATACAAACGAAAAAGGACATAAAATTGCCAGAAAATTATATGAAAAGCAGATAAGCGAAGCAATTGGTGTGAAGCATTTTGCAAAGAAGTAAGCGGCTATTCCAAGAAATTCAGACAAAGAAACACACAGACAGACAGACAGACAGACGGACAGTTGAACATGTAATTAGTGTGTTTGAACTCGAAGCGCGCATTTATCAGTGCAAACAAGCTAAGTGAGTTCCAAGTAGCATCCGTTCTGACAACAATTTATGCCAAACTAAAGATTAGAGTAGAGAAGCCTGCTCCCGTGCCGTAGGCGAACAAGTTGCCCAAATTTTTTTGTTTTTTCAAAGGATTTGTGTTTTATGCCAAATAATGAAAGCACGTTTACCGATGGCGGATAAAGCTTATTAACCAAAAAAAAAAAAATATATACATATGTGTCTGCGCATGCGCAAACGCGCTGCTAATGCGCATAATTGCGGAAGGCGTTAATTTCGCTTAAAAATCTCTGCATTTGCGCGTTTCGAGGGCGTGTTTTGCTGCGGTTTTTTGTGTACATCGAGAAAAAAAAATTATACTTTTTTTCTTTTTGACAAATTGCCCAAACACTTTACTTGGACTTGGACTGCAGGTGTTTCACCGAGGCGTGTCCAATGTGCTGCGGTATTGGACATTATCGTTGCTTAAATCGCTGATATCGCTGTCAATTAATTGAAATGAGAACAACAGCAGCAGCAGTTGCAGCAGAAACAACAACCTTTTTTACGATTTTACTAACGAAGTAATGACAATAGCAGCCAACTGCGGCAGCGGTATACGAATCGAGTCGTTTATACCATTCAAAACACTCCCGCATCCAATGTTAATCCATGGCATCCAAATTGGCTTTTACCAAAGCGCTTTGTCATTCTTTTTCACGCGAGCTCAACTCAACTCAGTTCAGCTCAGCTCAGATCAATTCAAGCGTTTTAAATGCATTTTGTTCGATTCAATTGTCTGTCCGTCCGTACGTCCGTCTGTCTGTCTGTCTGTGATTTAAGTTGAATAATTATTTATCTAGATAATGGCATGTTCAGCGAAAAAACTCATTTGGCTTTCCATCGTATGTTGAGCGCCGTGATTCATATCGGAATTTCACAGTGCAGTGTAGTGCATGTAGAGGAGGGCGTGTCAGCGTTAAATAAATCGAAATATGTTGCCACTTTAAATGAAATAAGCAACTGAATTGAATGTGTATAATACATATAAATAATAAATAAATAAATAAATAAATAAATGAATGAGTGAGTGACTATACAAAAGCCAAAAACAAATCAGTGGCAACTTAACTGGCAGCCACAAACATACGAACGAATACGACATGACTCTCTCATGACACTAAACAAATAGTTTCTGTCCAAAATGCAAATCTATTTGAGTGAATGGCAGCATTCGGTGTGAATTTATATTAAAAAATTTTGATTTACTGCGCACCAAAAAACAAATATTTTCTTCAATACTCTTCGATTAGTTTGCCACTTAATGGCACCTGTGTCTGATTTTATGTTAAATTGCCTCTGGCCTTAAGTCTTTTGTAGAATAATAACACATATAAGCATAAGAAAACTACTTTTATTTATGCACTTACAGTTCTGTTCTAGACGCTATTAGCTGCTTATATGGCGCCGCTCAAGCTTCGAACAATTAAACAATTGCTTAGCCACTAACTTGTCCATTCGCTTTGGACTTTGACTACAATGCAAACTGGGCAACTGGTAACTGGGCAACTGGCGGCGCATGTCTTCTAGCCAAATTAAGCGTTGACCATAATTGGGCAATGAAATTGTAGCAAGTTCTTAATTGCATCTACATAAATGGGAATAGTTCTTTTTATTTTTTTTTTTTTCTATTCTTATGCTTATTTTTAAAGTGCTTTTATTCTTGTTGTAAAGACAATAAATGAGAAAGTTTTAATTAGCGGAGTTGTTCAGGAGCCGTTTTTTTTACAATTCTTTGGAGAATAATTTCGTGGGAATAAATAAAAAATTAATACAACGATTTTTCTCTTCTCGAAGTCGTATAAAAAACTTTCTAGAATAAGAAACAGTTTGGCAAAATTTTGGGACATATTTGGAAGTGCACTGCAGACAGCATAAAAGACGCACAGACGGACGCACGGGATCCCTAGGTACCATCAGGGGTTGGTGTACGCCAACTTGGATCCCAGAGAGCGTCCGTATCTGGTACCAAATTCGAAATCATTCTAGCATTAGCACATGTACTTCCCACCTTGGTGAAGTCTGAGGACTATGTAAAACCTGGTTTGGATTCGCAAAGCCAGGATTTTTCGAGCCATTCGGCTCTACCCGCGAGTTTGAGTATAAACCATAGCTGCCACGATACTCCCAATAGGGCCGTACACAAAAGAACCAGGGCTGTACCCAAAAGAGTCAGGGCCTTCTGGCTGCCCGTGGTACCAGACTCTGTCTTGGTTGGACATCGCACTCTACCGTTCTACCTACTTTGGGGCCAATACCCCAGAGTTAGGTTAACCCAGAGACGGACGGACAGACGAGCATACCTAGTTGGACTCCCCTTCCAATAATGTACCCTTTTACCTTTTGAGCATACAAATAACAAGCATGAACGCTGAAGTCCAAGAAAGTGATCACTTAACGGCTTTGAACAGTTTCGAATATGGTACCTTAGCTCTTAGTCTCCAAGATAATCAAAACAGAACGGACGGACAGACAGACATAGCTATATCTACTCGCCTTTCAATGCTGATCAAAAATATATATATTTTATAAAGTCCACCATGTCTTCTTCCCTTCGGGTATAGCGTATAAAAACGATGTGGAAAAGCATTCGGTACACTTTTCAAAAGTTTTCGGAAATGGGAACAGGGCTGCTTTAATATTGTTTTAAAATTAAGTCATATTTATTAATAATGTTAAGCTGCATCGTTTTGTTTAAAAGCAAACAATATTTTACTCAACTTTCCAACAACAAATTAGTTATACAGTTACTTACAAAAAAAAAAGAACAACAAATTCTAGGTCAAATAATTGCCTGAGTTCCCACTACAAATCTTCTATTACGTCAAAGAAAACTTTAAAGTAAAGATAGAGATAACTAATAAATCCACAAACAACTTTGTTCAATCTGTTTCCCATTTTTTTTTATTATTCTTGTTTTGAACAATTTCGCACAAGATTTATGATGCTATAAATGCGATTAGAAAATAAGCTAAAGCCAAAGTCATACGTTAGTGTTTCGATACGATTCGTTGGATTGGATGTCTGCTGTACTATGTCTGTAAGCTGACCGTTGCTGCTGCTGGTTAAAGTCTCTAAAGTGGCAAAACTTACACAGTTTTGTAATTTATTTATGCGCCGCTTTGCGTCGATTGAATTAAATTCATGCGAATATTTACCTAAAATTAAATATGCAGAAAAAAAAAAGAAGAAAAAAATACATCAATTGGAATAAATGGCGCTGATCGTATTCTTATTAGACTACAGTGGCTGTCTGGCAGCAAGTGAATTGTTTGCCGCCAATTGCAACAAGTGTTGCGTGTTGCATCTGATAAGAATTGTGCGCTGGAGTCAAAAGAGCGGAAAGGGAAGTAGACGGTCAAATTGGCTAAAGGCACATTCACACTTCGACGGCAGCATATTTGCATACAGACAGACGAACAGACAGACAGACGGACTAAATCGAATTTTCATCATACGCCTGCAGCATAAATCACCGAATGCCAAATCAGCTACAGCTACAGTTGCATTGCATTGCATTTCCTCTTGCTCCTACACAAATTGTCTGCTTACGTCTTCTCCAAAACAAACGACAGAGGCGTCGTCGTTGCTGTCGCTTTAAGCGTTTGCACATTTGTTTTATCGCCTTTATGCATCTTAACCAAAAAAAAAAAATTACATTTAAGCAATTCATCTTCGTTGTTTTCAATACGCTACAAAATGTGGTATTACTGAATTTTTAAAGCGTTTGTCACGGCAGTTGATGGAAGAAGGCATGGCAGCGCGCCTAAAATTATGCATGCTTCAGGTGCGTCATGCGCATCTATCTGTTCAGTCACTAAACTTGGAACTTGGTTTCCATCGAACATAAGTGTAGCGTATTAATGTTTTAATTATAACAAAAGTTCTATTTTTTCGCTTTTAAACGACTTCTAAGTTGATCATTTTATTTAATTTGCTTTTGCTTTTAACTATTTCGAATTATGTTTTATTTTTTTTTTTAAATTATTATTTTTTTTTTATGAGAATTTCTGTTGCGTTTGCATTTACTTTGTATTTGTTTATTTATTTTCTTTTATTTTTTATTTTTTTTTTTTTTTTTTTTTTTTTGTTCAGCGTATAATTAATTTAATTTGCACATGCAATGCACATTGCGCATACGCGACGTGCTACGCAGTCGCAGTCAACGCAGTAAGTTGAGTTGTCTCGCCGCTTTTTTCTGAACGCCATCCGCCTTCCCCCTTCATCATCATTGGTTGCCAATTGCCTTCTTGTCTTGCATTAGATTTTCGATTATGATTTCTATGCATCGTTTGGCTTTAATGGTTTTTTTCTCGCTTTTCTTGTTGCGTTGACGCGAACAGCTGTCACAGCGTTTCGATTGCGCTGTGCAGCGCATGTGGGTGCGTGTTGGCTCAGACATCAATCTTTGCTTATTTAGCTTTATGTTATTTATTTATTTATATATTTGCTTATTTTTTTCGTTTCTTTAAAGATTGTTTGAGGTTTTGCTGGCAGCTGTTGAAATAATGTTGATGATATAAATGAATTATGTGCATATGGCTCTTTTGATTGTACGTAAGATGATAGATTAGTGTCTACTGTTGCCGCTCTGCAGCTTTGATTCTTCTATGAATCATATTTGTGTTAACTTTATCAATTTGTTAACAATTTAAAATGCGAATTGAGTTTACGAGATATTTTGACTCACGTAAAAGTTAAACAAAACTCAACCAGAAATCGAGCTTAAATATTGGACTAATCGAATACAGCACTACAAACAGTGCAGTCAGTTGGAGGTAGGCAAATAATATTTCATATCATCTCATACAAGTCTCAGCTAGATGCTACAAGTCAAAATAGTCATATTACGTCCGTCTGTCTATCTGTCTGTCTGTATGTCCGTCCATCCGTCTGTCTTCCTGTTTCTTTTTATTTTTATACGTTTGCCTACAAAGCAACAAAGCTCATGAAATTGTTGTTGCTCTGTTATTGTCAAATAAAAATTAAATTAGTGAATATATTTATAATTCACATTCGATTTATACTTCAGTTTAGTTAAGTTCTAAACAAAATAATAGTAACAAAATTTTTTGTTTAACATTTTTGTATATTTTTTTCTGTAATTTTTATGAATCAATTTTTTTTCCATTACAATCGCAATTTGTTGTCTCTTCGATATTTAAAACTTTGTCCAAATAAGCCAAATTTTCCTGCAATAGTTTCTTTTTAGTAACTTCTGTAAGTAAAGTGATTCTTAATATTCTTAACCAATGCTTTGATGACACAAAATCTTCCGTTTCGAGTAAGCTCCTGATTCCATGTAACAGTTCGTCTTTTAACAGTCGCTGTTATGTTACAGATCCGTGCTAAATTGAAGCAGCTCCCCCAGTGAAGATTTGTATGGAGCTACCACTTCAAATGGGTTTTGAAAAAGATTGTGCATGATACCCACAGTTTGAAAGGGTCGACATTGGTGATATTATTATAGTCTCCCATATCGATTGTACTGTGCGGCAAAAAATAGAACAGACGGATGGATGTATCTAGATCGAATTTACTTTTTTGCCATATGTCATGCCCCCTTCTGCTTGTGGTACGTCATGGTTCTGTCTACTGGTATGCTGAAACCTTCGGTTACAAGGTGTATTATACAACAGGGTGATCGGAAATGTTGAGTTTGCCATAATAGTCTATTGGACCAAATATCAACTGCATAATTTAACTTTATGCCAATAAATTACCTATTCAGAGCCCAGTGTTCAGTACCAGTGTTGGCAAAAAGACTAATTTTTGAGTCGCAGTGTGATTATAGACTGCAAACAGTGATTATTAATGACAGTTCGCGAAAAATAAAATTTTGCATTGTAGCCTCCATACAATATATTTTATTCGCATTATGATATGCAATATCTATTTGACTCTTATATTCGCCATTTACTGACATCAATTAAGGGCAAAGAGAATTTTCCAGCTAATAAAAAAAACTTCTTCTCTTGAGGAAACTTCAAACTGTGTTTACAAGCACTTAACATTAACGACATCGATATACATCCTTTTATATCAATCAGCTCGTGAGAACTAGATTTTTTGTTTTTATAGCTAAAGCATTAAATTTTTTTGTTGTTCATACATAAGAACTGATAGTGTGTATATGTATGTAGTACATGTATGCGCTTCAGTGTTTGTCATATAAGATGAAACCAAATTCAGTAAAGTTGTTTTAACTAAGAAAGTAGACGCCAAAAATCAATAAAAACAACGAAAAAACCTTAAAGTATGCATTACTCGTACAGCACCAAACCAAAAAGCACCAAAAGACTCAAAAGTCAAGTAAAATCCACTTAAGAAGCAAACAAATGCAGAACGCCTGAGAAGAAGACTGAGACATACTCGTACAAGACAAACATATAAGAGCCAACTTGCGCACCTGAGAATGTTGATAGCCCCCACGACGATGATGATGGCAATGCCGATGCCAATGATGACGACGACAACGAGAATAAGAACGCAACTATTGACTTGGTTAGAATGGACATTGCACATCGAAAGTGCATAAAAGTCAAGCTTTAGTGCTGTAACTTTTGTTACGTTTGGTTTGGTTTCTTTCGGTCGGTCGATCGGCCGGTCGGTCAGTCACACAATGGCGCACACAACTGTGGCCCTTTATCACATGCGCACATCGTTTAGTTGCCTCAAGTCGAGTTGAGTTGAGTTGAGTCAAGTCGCTACGCGCTTTTGATGGCCAAGGCCCAAAGCACCAAAAGCGGCAAAAATCTTATTGCAATTTCTTACTTTTTAAAGTGTTTGCGTCGTGACAAAATCAATGTTGCTGCATCCTTTGTCGCCAGCGAAGACGACAACGACGACGACAACAAAGATTGCTATTGCCGCCACCACTGATGCTGCTGCTGATGCTGCTACACTCCTCCAACTTCAACTAAAGTCAAGGTTTGAGACAGTGATTCATGGTTTATTAAGCGCATTATGCCGCAGGACACTTGGCAACAAAAAAAAAAAAAAAAAAAAAAAAAAAACAAAAAAAAGTATCGTAGCTAACCTGAACGACCGAAGGCGGCTGTCAATGATGCTGCACACGTGTTTGTTGAAAATGTTGCCGTTGCCGATGCTGCTGCTGCTGCCGTTTTGTTTAGCCAAGTTAAAGTTGATTCTGCAATTGTTTTGCACTATTCCCGCCGACAATGAACACTTGCACGCTTGTTGCACTAAGCGCTCTCGCACGAATTTATGCTTGCTGCTTCTCTGCTGCTCTTGTTCCCCGTTTCTTGCTTTAGCCCAGCAGCCCTAAGGACTATTGATCACCATTCAATCCTTGTATGTATAAGTTTAGTTTAGTCATAGTCGTTGGCATTGCCATTACCTTTTCTGTTTAAACTTGACTCTTGCTGTGCGTTGTGAACTTGGAATTCATGGCAATTGATTACTTAACATGTTTCATGCGTTCGCTGAGTTATGCTGTGCAACTGTTGCAAAACACAAAAAAAAAAAAATATGGTAAAAAAAAATCCCAACGGGAAGACTATCTTTGAATTGCATCGCAACGAAATCGAAACAATGCCTCGCGTTAATTTGAAATCGAACGTGCCTCTGCGTGTTTTGTTTTCGTATTTTTATGACCTTGCGCAGATTTAAGTTCACGTAGTGTGCGACAGACTACACATTGATAGGTTAGTTATTTATGTATTTCTTTTGTTTTTGCTTAGTTTGAATTGTTAGCGCCATTAATTACACAATATTATCTAAATTTAGAATTTTATGAAAGAGAAAAAAAATGGTATAATTTTTAGTATTGGCGAAAATAGGTGTTATTAGAATTAGACAATTGATAATTAGCATTACGCAACTTATTCAGAAACGTTTTGCAATTAAAACTTTAGATGATCGCCATTATTTCATAATAAACATGCTAACATTGTCTAAACAGAAAGAAATACGCTGTTAGAGCATTAAGAACGACCGGAGAATATTCGGAGTGACTCGGAGTTAATTTGGAGTGATTCGAAGTTAATTCGGAGTTGATTCGGAGTGATTCGGAGTTGATTCGGAGTGATTCGGAGTTAACTCTGTTGATTTGGAGTACTAATTCAGAGTGACTCTGAGTTATTTCAGATTGACTCTGAGTTATTTTAGAATGTTTCTGAGTAATTTGGAAAGCTTCGGAATAAATTTTTGCTTTTTAAATACATATGAAGCGTGAATTTAATCATTTTCGTATTTCCATTCATTTCATTTAAAGACTTAAGTCGAAAAATAGAGCTTAAAAATAAATAAAACATATTATTAAGAATAATTCTCCCATACAACTGCAAATAAAAAGTAAAAAATCAAATCACAAGAAAAATACACAAAAAAATTTACACAAGAAAAAATGTAATTTTCCCACGATTATGTTGGGAAATTCTGTCCAAGAATAAAGAAAAAAAAACGTGTAAAACTAAAAGAAAATAAATGAAACGCAAAACTAAAAAGAAAAAAGCGACACGATTTACAGAAGAAGAACATTGGAAAATGCGCAAACAGAAGCTAATAAGGCAGCTGGAAACTGTCAACATTATCAGGGCTCAAGACATCTCTCGACAAAGTACAAAATACACCAGAGAATATGTACATACAATAATATACTCGTACATAGAAGAATAGTACAGCTGCAAGTCAAGAACCTTTAACCAAAGAAAGAATGACACAAACGCATACAAAAAACTAAATGCGACGAAGATAGATGGTGTACACAGTGAATGCAGAAAGTTGCTGAAAACTTTAAATTTAAATATTCATAAAGCACAGCAAAAGTAGCAACAGCAGAGAATGTGCTTCTTGGCTAAAATAATCACAATCAAACGATCTACGAGTATAGTATACACAGAAAGACCTTAACAAAATGGCAAACACTGGGATTGTCAGCGATTGAGCGAGCGTCTACTGCTGTTGCTGCTGCTTCTTCTTCTTCGTTGTTGTTTGTTATGCTGATGACTACCAAATAAGCCGACTACAACAACTGCCTGCAACTCCCGCTGATTTTCCACAGTTTCAAGATCAGTTAAGCAGCTAAAGAAGTGGAAAGAAGTGAAGTGTAGTGCAGTGCAGCTTGCATTGGTAAAGTAGCTGAAGACATAAACTGACTGCCAGCTAGAGACATCCTACCTACTTCTTGTCTGTCTGTCTGTCTATGCGCTACGTTAGCCAATTAACTTGGGCCAATTCAATGCAATGCAATGCGACGTGCCTGCCTAAAGTAACGACACATGTGGCTTATGATTATCATCAATGTACAACAACAACAAAAAAAAAAACTTTTAGCGTTTTACTATAGAACAAAATACATACATAAAGCAGCTAGTTTTAAGAAGTACCTACATACTACATACTTTGACTTTAAGAACAAAGTAAAATGTTCTCTCAGCCGACTACGACGATGACGATAGTAGATGGCGGCAGCTAATGAACCTTGTTGCCCGACGCCGCTGCTACTGCTCCTAGTGCTGTTTGCCGTTGATGAACCCAAACTGATTAATGCTGCAAGTGGCTTTTGGCTTTTCATTTTAGTTACTCTCTTCTCTGTACCGCATATCGAAACGTTTACAGAATTTCAAATTAGCAGCTTTTGCAGTTACAGTCCTTTGCCAATAGTAGTAGTCGTCGTTGTTGTTGTCGACGTCGTCTTCTTGGCTATTTTGTGTCCAGAGGCGGCTAACAACTTAACTAACTGCGTATTTGCCACTGGGAATCAATGCTGGCGCATTATTGATGGTGTTAAGCTGCTTAACTACTAGTTTCCAAGCAGCTAGATTAGCTACACTCGGGCACAGATCAACACACACACACATACACACACAAGTGCCGCGCAAGACTTTTACTTTTCTAGTTACCTTTTTTTTTGCCCTGTTGTAGTTATTGCTGCAAGAAGCTTTATGTTGCATAAAGATTAGTTGATTTTGTGTAAAAGATTAAATGCATTCAATGTTTTGAGGCTAAATAAAAAAAAAATTTGCAATAACTTCTTAATTATAAATAGGTATGTTTAGATATAGATGATATACATACAGTTCTTGGCAAAAAGCAATCACTTTCGGTGATTTTTTTCACAGTGATTTGTTCCCGGTGATTTAAAAATCGCAGTGTCACACTGTGACTGAAAGTAGTGATCGGTGATTTTCTTGTGCTTCAGTGAACACGTTTAGTTATCGGCAATTTTGTGTATTGCCTTTGCTAATTCTATTATTTTTCCCACCCAACGGCGTTTAATCACTGTTTGCAGTCACAGTGATTTTTAAGTTGCAATCGCTTAACACATTGTGGTTCAAAAATAAGACTTTTTGACAATACTAATATTTATTAGCCAAGAGTTACTGCATTTGAAGTTATGAATTGATATAAATTCTGACACTTTGGTAAATTTTCATTCAAGCATTCAATGTTCCAGCGACTCTAGCTCACTTTTACCAAACACACCTTCTCTATGCTGTATACCATTTAACTAAAACATAAATGCCACAATATCTGTTATTAACTTAAACAAGTTAAAACCAATTTGCCTCAGTTGCCTATAAAAATGAGGCTGACATTCACTTATTGGAGCGGATTACAACTGAAGATCACTTCATTAACAGCAAAAAGAAAAAACAAAACAGCAACACGATTTATATTGTATGTGCTTCCTTCCCAATGCCTTTCTCTGTCTCCAAGTCTTAATTTTCAGTCTCAGTCTTAATCGGACTCTAGCTTCAGTATGGAATGGTTTCGCTGCCGCTTATTTAAATGGCATTTTAATAAAAATTGTCGCCTGCGGTAACAAATTAATAATGAATCATGAAAAACAAATTACACATGGCTAAAAGACAACCACCGAAGCATAAACAGCAACTGCAACAACAACAACAACAGCGACAGCCACAGCTGCTAAATGTTGCGTTCAACAAAACAAAAAAAAAAAAAAAGAGAAGAAATACAACAAATTAAGCTGCCTAAATGTTAAGCAATTTACACCAAGTTAAGTCTTAGAGTGATCGCTTTTAGTGTCTTCTAAAATAAAAAATTAAGAAGATTTTTCTTTTGAGTGTTTATATTTTTTGAAAATGTTTTTAACCAAATTATATATTTTAGAATTACAAAATAATAAATATGATAAAATTGTCTAAACAATAAGAATAATGTTGATAGGGTATTAAGAACGACCAGAGTTTATTCGGAGTGACTCGGAGTTAATTCGCAGTGACTTAGAGTTAAATCGGAGTGATTCGGAGTTAATTCGGAGGTTCGGAGTAATTTGGAGTTAATTCGGAGTGACTCGGTGTTAATTCGCAGTGACTTGGAATGTTTCGGAGTAAATTCGGAATAAATGTTTGCATTTTTAAATACATATGAAACGTGAATTTATTAATTTTTGTATTTCTATTCATTCCATTTAAAGACTTAAGTCGAATTAGAGCTTAAAAATCGCAAAAACAAATTAAAAATATTATTAAGAATGATACAAAATGATACTGTTTCTTATCAATATGATATTTTCAGGCTTATCAAAATGATATGGCTTCTGATCAATTCAATATTTTCGCCTGGTTTGCTGCAAATGTTTTCTAAAACTCAAACTGGTCAAGTAGCAACATTTCTGAATATTCCCATTTTATTCGCTGCCACATTTAGAAACGTCATTCGTGCTTGTCTCTGATTGCGCATGCGCTGCTGCTACGTCAATCTAGTTAATTCAATTTCAACGTCACGTCTTCGTTGGGCACTATTTTTTGTTATTTAATTTTTTTTTATTTTTTTTTTTTCATCTTCTTTTAGTTGTGTCTGATTTGATTTCAATGCGCTGCTTTTAAAATTACTCATTTCGAGGTCATGGGAAAATATTTGCTGAATAGTTTACTTTGATGATAGGCATAAAAAAAATAAAATTCTTTTAATATAGAATGCCAATTGGAATACAAAAAAGAAAGAAATCAAATAAATGTGTGAGCTACCTGTTAGCATATTTGTATGACAAATGATGCTGTCTTTCGGTTTCCTGTATACTTTTTCATAAATTGGCCGAACACAAATAAATAAAATAAATTAGAAAATACAAAAGCACAAATGTGAGCTGCTGACTACTTTAAATGTGTGAATTTGGCGTTGGCGTGAAGTTTAAGTGCGCAATTAATTGTATAGAAAATTATTTGAATAAAAGAAATTGTTTTGAATATATTTTTCAAAAAAAAATAAAATACAATAGAAATGCACAGCTGTGTTCAACTAGTTTCCGTGCTAAACGATTGCGATAGCGCAGGACAGACGCACATAACTCCATTTAAACTGCTGCTACAATTTGTAGCGTATTCAAGTCTTGCATATAATTTAAATGCCATAATAAAAATAATGTAATTAAGTATTTATAGCTAATAAATTTGTTATAAACCAAAAATTTTTCAATTTGCACTAAAAAAGAAATATAAATTTAGCTTAAGTTGCTCGTAAAAAGTGTGAATACAAATTTGCACAGCTGCTAATAAAAAAAGTTTAAAGTAATAAATTTGTAATGATTCGCTACGTTTTAAAACTGAATGCAACCTGTGCGTGAATTTACATGCAATTAAATATCAATTAAAAATATAAAAATAAAATAAAAAAATAAACGAAAGACTTAAGACACAAACTTGGCTTTGATACAACAAAATTGCGTAGCACGCATTCAAGCGCATGCGGACTTGAACTGAAAATGAATTTTGTGCTGCGTGTGGTTCACCTTCATCACCATCGGCGTAATTGTCAAGACCGCCCGCTGCAGTTTTGTGCTTTTTTTTTTTTTGCATTCAACACAAAAAAATTATAACTTTAAAAATTCGAAAATTATTGACAATTAAATCAGCTGCGCTGCCGGAGCCAGACAAACTTTATTAATTTCAGTTGCACTTTGTCGCTGCGCTGCATTGTTGCCTTGGCCAATTCGAGGCAAGTTCAAAAGATAAAATAAAACAAGGAAAAACGTTAACTTCGGTGGAACCGAAGCTGAAATACCCGTTACATGGGCGTGTCGTCTTGGTTTTGACCCTGGGTGACCAAAAAATGTTTTTACCCAATTGGGAGCGAGTACATTCATAAATAATTACTATTAAAAAAAAAAATCGAAAAAATCGATAAGTTTGTATGGGGGCTATACCTAAAAATGGGCGTGGCACTCTCATTTTCGAACTTAACCTAGTCGTTGCCGAGAAAAGCTTAAGTTTAAAATTTCAGCCCAATATCTTTATATCTTCATCGAAAAGATCGCATAGCAACAAACAGACGGACAGACTGACAGACGGACAGACGGACAGACAGACAGACGGACATGGCTAGATCGATTCCTCTCATCGAGCTGATCAAGAATATATATACTTTATGGGGTCTCCGATGCCTTCTTCAATGCGTTACAAACTTTTTGACAAACTGAATATACCCGTTTACACTATGTGTAACGGATAAAAATAATAATAATAAATCGAAGGCGGTGGTGGCGTTGTTTTGCGGTGGCGCTATAACTCAAATTATTATTTGCATAATTGACTGCCGTTTTAAACGCGTTGTGACACATTTTATGCCGTAGTTTCGTTGTCGTTGTCGTCGTCGACTACTAAATTAAAATACATACTTAACTATTCACTGATTTTAATTGGTCTAATGCTGCTGCTGCTGGTGTTGCGAACTGACATCGCAAGTATTTGCAAGCAATTTAATTATGATCAGCTGCGCTGCGTTGTTGTTGTTCGTTGTTGTTCGTTGCCTTTAATTAGGGGTAAAATGTGTTAAATGAATTATGTAATGAGGTTTTATGTTCGCTGTTAAACGATCGATCATATTTGAATATTAATTCAAGTAATTAAATCGTTAACAATTGTACCTGGCATTGATCGTTTAGAATAATTTAATTTGAATACAAATCCAATTGGACTTACATACAAGTCCAAGTGAATTTAAATTGATACGCTGTAATTTAAATCAATTAGAGCAAATATTAATCATGGAGCACCAATATGTTTGTATGTAGTACGAATTGGAAAAGGTGCTGGAAAAAAATTTAATCAAAAGCAAAGAATATGAGCGAATATACGTACAATGCGAAATGAGTGTGTATTGTACAAAGCAAACATTCATTGGTACTCATGTGTACCCGATGAGTATGCAATTCATTTATTGCAATGCTTTTGGACGTATTAAAGTGAGTAGTTGAATTTAAGAACAGCAACGATTTAATAAGCCTTAAATTAGATTTGGCTCGCACAAAAAACTTGGAACTAGAGGACTGGCAACAAGAATTAGAACGACAATAAGCGCTGCACATCTTCACCGATGAATCCAAAATGAATTAGGATGTGGCGGTTACGTTACTCTGCGCTAAAACAAATGTCAGACTCTCGTACAATTTACTGAACCGGCGACTTGGGCGTGCAGAAAAGCTTTAAGTAGTCCAAAGAAGTTAGTTTGTTCGGAGTTAATTTGGAATCACTCGGAGTTAGTTTGGAGTGACTTGGAGTTAATTCGGAGTAACTCGGAGTTCATTTGGGGTGATTAGGAGTTAATTCGGAGTGATTCGGAGTTCATTTGGGGTGATTAGGAGTTGATTCGGAGTGATTCGGAGTTAATTCGGAGTGATTCGGAGTTAATTAGACATGACTCGGTGTTTATCTGCGCTGAAACCAATGCTGCTTCTTTATAAAATCTCTAAACTTCTTCTGCATTTCTGAAATGCATATAAGAGGGTATTCCCTATCAAGATTTCTCTTACGCTTCTTTAAAATATTTTTTTTTTTTTTGTATTATTAATTTTTTTTCTCAAACTCCAATCTCCTTTTGAACTTAAAACCAACACGTACGCCAAAGGAAAGATCATCACAGAGCAACATCAATAAAAAAAAAAAACAAAATATCCGCATTGATCGAATTGACTAAAGTCATTGTTGCGCAGTTCAAAGTGATTGTAGTGAATTAAGCGAAATTGCATGAATCGGTCAGAGCATAACCTCAGTCAAAGTAATAAACTAAAACCACAGCAATTGCATTCGAAACGAAATGAATCGAAACGAAAAAAAAAAAATAGTATAAACAAATTGCAACAAGTTTCACCTTGAAGTCAGCAGTGCAACTCATCATCAGCGATCCTCCACCACCTCGAAGAGAAAGGCAATGAAAATCAATAATTGTATTGACTGAAACAGATCAAAAGGTCGTTGCAATGCGAATCAATTCAACTGCTATGAAATGCAATGCAATGCAATTCGACTTGTTCGATGTTGCGCCTAAGTTAAACTTGCCACAAAATGCAAATGAAAAACGAAAAAAAAAAAAACAAAAAAAAAAAAACTTGTCTGAAATATTTCGTGTCTGAAATGCCAAAAAGAACGTGGCGCATTATGAGGCAGCAAGCAGCAACATAAAATTTGCACTGCAATCATAAAATCCAATAAGAACAATAATGCTCGTAGTCACCGCAAAGATAGTCATGCAGAAGCAAAAAAGCAGCAAAGCAGAGGCAGCAGCCAGCTCAGATCTTGATGCGCGTACTTGCCGAAAGGTCATTACGATCATTTCCGCATGATTACAAAAAGTATTTTTCAAAAAAAAAAGTTTTAACTAAACAAAAACGAAATGAAAGTACAAAGTTTATTCGATAATTGAATACCCTACACAGTAGTTTTTTGAGGAATATATACAGAGATGTGAGTCTGTCCGAAAAAAATATCTCAAGAATGGAAGAATCTTTAAATAAGCCGGACCATTTTTCGGGAGAAGCAAAAATTAAAAAACTTCCTACGCAAATAATTTCAAAAATATTCATAAGATTAAAATAAAAAGCGAATACCTTTTTTTTATTTTAGGATTTGAAAAAAAAATGAAAAACATAAAAACTTTGTTCATTTTTAGCTTAAAACAAAAGCGAAACCCAATTCCATCATTCGATTTTCACAGCGCAAGCGCAAAACACTTCGGTACTCATTCGTTTTTTTTTTTTTTCTGCAGAAGCTGCACGTGCAATTCGTGTCGTGTTTTCGCTTCGTATCGTATTTTTAAGCGCTCTTATGCTCTCTCTTCTACACTCTACAAAGTAGGAGTATGTTATGCTTATTCTCCGCTTACTCCATTCATATAAGGGGAATTGTGAAGAAGTTAGCTGGGGTAACTAATATGAAGGAGTATGAGTAGGAGAAGAAGTAGGGGTACTAACTGTGGTGAGTGTAAATGTAGCATTATGCATGGGGAGAGATTTTGTAGAACGGAGATAATTTTTAGAAAGGAGAATTAGGAAAGGAGAAGTTATACAAAGCGGAGCAATAAATCGAGTTGTATAAAATAATATATTACCCCATTTTGTGCTTCTTTATGTCGACAGTTGGGGTGGTTTCAATACATTTTTTTTTTTTGTTGTGTAGAGTTTTTATACATTTTAGGCGTTTGCAGCAGCTGCTAATTTGAAGCTGTTTATAAAACAATTTATTTACTTTTATTGCTGCTGCTGTGATTTACATATTTAAAAGGGGGTGTGGGAAAGTAGGCTTTTGCAGAAATATAATATCGCTTATAAATATTGAATTTATAAATGCAATTTAATTGAAAGTTAATTGTTAGGAAAAAGTGCAATTGTCCATTTAAACTTTAAATAAAAATAAATTTCGAAGAAATAGAAAATTGCGTTCTTCACAAAAAAAATGCAGCTTACAGACCTAATCCTAATTCTCTTTTCTTTTAAGAATTTTTTGTTCAAACGATTAGGGCTTGTATATCAATTGTACTTCATATCCATAACGTTTTAAAAAACTTCTTTGCAAAAAATCATCCATAAACTTGACAAATTTTTTTTCCCCCAAAATTGTAAAATGTAAAACTGCAACGTTTCAACTTGATTTCTGTTACGGTTCCGCAACGCCACAGGAAATCGTTATGTATGAATTGTATATGATATGTAAATATGTTAATATTAATATTTAGACATAATCTACGTGCAGATAAGAACTGTCAAAATTTGCTTAAAAAAATTAAACAAACACATTTATACATGACGACGACAACGACGACGACTACAACGGACAACGACAAGTTGCAGCCATAGTAGCAGCCCAACCAGATAGATTCAAGCGGACACTATAGAGTTTGGCAACAGTGGCCAAAGTGGCTGCCAGACGCGCTTAAGCCAACTGTCAACAAATCATTTTTCACGCAATGTTGCCGCTGAGTCAAGTTAACTTCATGCAACAACACAACAACAAACAACAGCAGCAGTGCAGCAGGTTACGCATGCGCAATAGTTGATAGCCGCCACTTGCCACTTACAAACTACATGCAACGAGAGGATTAATAAAAATTTTCTTTAGATGTAATTTGAAGCTTGTCTCTTGAATTTCATTTGGAAATGTAATTTTATGGATCATATTCTTCTGGGAGTTTCACAGAATGGCGTTTAGATGATCTCTGGCACAATAGTACGATTCGATCTAATTAAGTCGTCGCTTTTTTTTTTCTTTAAATTAGTACGTCTGTCCAGCCGATTGTATTTATTGTTAGCCACCCTCCTAGACACGCTAAGTGTTAATCGCAATTATTAATGAAGTTGCAATTATTTTTGTGATATTTCGATATTTACATGCAACACAAAATCTCGATAAAACTTTCGCAAAAGGAATTTGTTGCTTCTAATTAGTAAAATCCACGCAATTCAGTAGCGCAACAAGTGACTTCCGTTGTTATCAGTATTTAATACGCTACTTCACATACACTACACAATTTCACAAAACGATTCATTGCAAAAGAGTTGAAGTTGAAAATGCGCTGCGACATTTTCACAAAAGTGCAACGAAGCGTTTTAATTAAATTGAAAATTGATGATTTCAATTAGGCGACAACATTCAAGATTTCTGAAAATGAAAAAATAAAAAAAAAAATTAAAAAAAAAAGCAGGTCAAGACGCAGCTGCTGCCGCTGCTACAACAACGCCAAACCACAACACAGACGCAGTTAGCTTCCGTTGCTGGCTTCTGTTTGCGTAATTAGCCAACTTCAAATTGGCATTTCATGTTTGCAACTTGTCAAGCGAACAATTTTTTTTCTTTATGCTTTCAACTTTTTTTTTTTTTTTTGAAAAATTTGTTTCAAAAATTTTTATTTTGGCGACATTTTGAAACTGTTTTTTTAGTTTCTTTTCAGATTTCTTTTTAATTGTCATCAAATGAATCTGAATTTTGCAGCTGCTGCTGCCTTTGAGATACATTTCGTTTGTGCGGCATTATTGATGCGCAGCAGCGACTCATTAGGTCAATCTTATAAAAAGGAAAAAAAGAAGGAATTTTATGCTTTTTTAAATTTTTGCGTTTTTTTATTTTTTGGCAAATGGCAACTTCGCGTTAAAACATTGATTCCATTGGCGCGTAAAAAGGTGTCGTCGCAGACGTTCACGTCAAAAATTGAGCTGCCTAAATTAGTTCACGTTTTCTTCTCTTTTTTTTCGGCATTTAACTTTAAAACTTTTTAGTATTTTAGGCTATTTTATTTTATTTCTTTTATTTCTTTATTTCTTTTTTTTTAATTATCACTTAGCAACGCAAGTCTGTCGTTTAGATTGAAATCGAAATCGAAAGCTGACCGCAAAAATAAAATAAAAATTAACAATTTATTTATTTTTTATTAATTTCGTATTTCAGCTGCTTTGCTTCTAAATGACTCAATGCACACAAATTTTATTTTGCAGCTTTTCGGCGATTTTTTTTTTTTTTTTTTTTATTGTTTCGAGGATCACAGCATCCGTAGTATTGCTCGCTAGTTTAGCTGCCGCCGATGGCGCTGTTTATGCATCTTTCGACACATTTTGAAATTTTTATTGTACGATTTTAGTTTAATTTTTTGCTGAGCATAAAAGTTTATATTAAGCCATATATTTTGTCGAATTTAATTGTTTTTGCTTAAACTGTGACAGTTATCAAGGCTCTTTTTTTTTTAGTGAAGCATGAAGATAAGAAAAGTCAAATAAAACTCTTCCGAAAGCGGTCAGAATTAAAATATATATGTGTAGTATACTATATATAAATAGGTCAGTAAGTTCTACACTATGCTACAAAATTACAATAGTTAAATATTAAAAAACAATGCGGAACATGAAGGAAAATTATTAACTTGAACTTAATATAGCCTTTTACTCTTTGGAAACAGGGTACAAAAATGTAGTTCGATGAAATCCATGCCGAATTCGGCGTTTTTAGGTTTAAAACCAATTCACACAAAAACACAACAATTTTGGAATTTTTTGTAAAACTTCATCTTAAAATGGGATTGAAAAAAAATTTTGATATTATTTATCTTCAGATGGTTTTTCAGTATTCAATTTTTAGTGTTCGATATCGTCGGTTTCATATGGCAGATAAACGGACATACGGACATAGTTCCATCGACTCAGCTTTAAGTTGATGGTACACTTCTTTTATAATATTTTGCGCTTCAGTTAAAGAGTATAAAAATTCTACACGTAATATAGTAAAAGTTTGCAAATAGGTAGGGAATCATTGGAATTTATTTTTTTTAAAGCCGGAATGAACGGAAATAACTAGTTCTATGCACATCTCTTAGGTTAGGTTAGGTTAGAATGGCCGCCGCGAATTCTAGCGACGTCACCTAGGCCAAAAAGACCCATTGTGATACCATATGATCTCTATTATCCTCCTACTCGAATCAGCTCGATTTCCTTATGAAGGCGGCTACTGCACCAATCTTGACTGATGCAATCTCCGCCAGACTATTAAGAAACGGCCTACCGAATTCGGTAAACCTTATTCTTCAAGGGCTAGGCAGTGGCAGAGAAAATGTTTTACTGTCTTATCCTCTTCCTCGTTTCTACAGCTCCTACAGAAGTCATTTGAGGTTACCCTTAGTCCGGACGGCATGTCTTCCCACCAGGCAATGTCCCTTGGAGCGCCCACCATCACGGATAGGGTCTGTCGATTGTGGCGCATGAGCTGGGCTGTTCGTTTGGTGAAATACTCTGGCCACGTTAGTCTCGAGATATTACATTTTGGGTTTGTGGTCCAGCTAGTCTCTGCTATTCTTTTTATTTCCCTTTCACTCGCAGCTTCAGAGAGGCCATGGGAATTTCAGTCGAACTCCTCCCAGGAGGAATAACGGAATTTGTACCTTCTCTGGCCAATCTATCTGCTTCGCAATTACCAAATATATCTTGGTGACCCGGAACCCATGTGAGGCAAATATCCCATTGCTCCGCCATCTCGTTGAGAGATTTGGGGCACTGGCAGATAGTTTTTGATGTGTTATTGCACGAGTCAAGCGCCTTTAAGGCAGCCTGACTATCCGAAAAGATATGTACTTTTTGTCTACGAATTGGGTGATGTCCCAGAAAATGCATAGTTTCGTGTATAGCAATCATCTCAGCTTGAAAAACGCTGCAGTGATCAGGAAGTCTGAAGTATTCTCTGATCTCCAGGTCCGAGGAAAAGATACCTCCTCCTACCCTTCCCTCGGTTTTGGACTCGTCTGTGTAAATATTAATGGCGTTGGTTTCAAAATGGGGTAGGTATTCCCATTGAGCTCTTGTTTGAATCGAGATTTTGTACTTCTTACCAAAAGTTGGGTACGACGTACAGTAATCGGAGGCTGGTGGCAAGGACACTAGAAGGTTGAGTATCTTTGAGTGTCCGTAGTTGCAATATGCACATCTCTTACTTCAATACAATACTCTATCTATTTTTTTATATTTTAGCTCTCCAATGCATATCGAAATTATAGCAATTTAAATAAGCATTCCTCATTTATATGAAATAATTCTTTGGAAAAAAAAACAGCAAACAAACTGATTACTTTAGTTCATGGTCAAATGATTATGCCCGCAGAATTTAAAATGCAAAAGAATTTCTGTTAATGTGGAGCGATAATATTATTAACAAAAAAAAACAAAACAAAACACTAAACCGCAACGATAAGTGGTGTCGTTGTCGAAAAAAAAACCAACAAAAAAAAAAGAAAGAATAAAAAAATAAAAACACAACTAAACGCTTTACTAACTAAAAAAAAAAAAAAAAATCTTTCAACGTCAAACGTCGCAAAACTTTTTCTCAGTCTCACAGTTTAGCAACTTTCTCACAGTGAGTGGCGTGTGAAAATCATTTCAAAAATTCAAAAACGACCACAATGCGCGCCAATTTAACATAAGAGATGACTCGGAAGAGCGAACTGCCAAATTGCCAGAAACAGAGAATGACCCAGTCCAGTCCGACTTAAAACTTAAAACTATTGCCGCGCAAAAAAAAAAAAAAAAAAAATATTTGTAATTGGTACAATTTATGAGAGAGCGAGAGTTGTGAAAAAGGGCATTTTTGCTTTTGTTGTTGTTCCGAAATGCACAAAAAAATTTCAAACATTTAATTGACTAAATAAATCTCTCATTTTAAATAGAGTAAAATTGTTCTGTTCCGTTTGCGTTTTATTCTTAAGAGACAAACTCATTAGTTGCGCGATTACGCTCAACCAATGTGATTCACATGGTGTGTGTTCATAAAAATATTTAAATACACCCTCATGCCCTCATCATGCACGAAGAGAAAGAATTCACAGCCGCTTCACTTTGCTTCGCACAAATGTTTTAGTTCTCGTGTGATTTTATTTCAGTTCCGATGAGAAAAGAATTCGTGATGTGTAAACTTTTTTTTGATATGCTCATAATTCTCGCGCCCATTGACCATTGTGCTAGAGAGGGAGGGTGGAAGTCGCAATGCTAACAATTTGTTGACACTTCTGCCGCTCTTCGAATGTTGATCTAAGTCGATCCATGGGTAAAAATTATTAAAATGCTATCAATCTTTTAGTCTGTGTGTGTGCAACCCTTAAAATTAATAAACTTTACTGCACCTGTGTATGCGCGTCGTTACGAGTCGATAGTTGACGCGTGTCTATCAGATAAAGATTGGATCGCGTGTCCGTGCGAATATTTTTTTGTTGTAAATAGAAACATTTTTTTTTAAATCAAACAAAAATATTAAATGTATAAAATTTTATGAAAGAATTTGTAGTTAATGATTTCTCATGTGTGCGTTTGGTTTGTAAAGGGGTTATGTGCTATAATGAGCCTACTTTAATCATGAGTCCCAATCGCAATGTTGCTAAAAATAAGTATTATGAAAATATTTGAAATAAATCGCTTCATAAATAAAAATTTTTCATAAAAATACTCAAAAATTAGAGGTAAGTATCTATAAGGGTTATATGTTATAGTGATACCACCTCAACTATGGGTCCTTTTCTAAATATGGGTTTATATTATTTTTTTCACCGTATTTGAAACAAATCGCTTCATAAATAAATCATTTTTCTTATAAAAAATCAAAAATTGGCGATAGATTTGTATGGGACCTATATGCTTTAGTGGACCCACCTCAACCATGTATCCTTTTATAGACATGGGTTGCTATTACACTTGTTTTTACCGTATTTGTATGAATTACTTTGTTTTACGCTTAAAATAAAGTCCGCGCTTAAAATTTTCTTTAATTTTAATATTTCGTACAATGTAGTAAATTTTCGTAAACCTAATTTTTTATGAAATACAAAATTTTAGAATTTTTTTGTAAGTATAACGGTTAAATCTGTTTAAGGTTTAAAATCAAAAACCAGTGAGTGAAGGTCAAACGTCAGATCGTATCAAATTCGGTTTGCCGCCTTGGAATATAATGAATCAGCTCATCAGTCTTAAAGTTTTTAGAATGAATACCTTCGTATTTTCCAATGGCAGAAAACACCAATGCCATGAATGCTTCTTATAGCAAATCAAGAAACTTAAATTTCTTTTTTTTTATATTACTGGCATTCGCCCATTTCATCAAAAAAAAAGTTGCCTGCTATCTTAGAGTTTTATGGCATCTTTAATTTTATGATTAATTTTAACTCATTTATGGCTTAGTAAGTAAATTACAACACACAAAAGGCAAAAATCTCATCAGTTACTATACAACATGTCTATTGCACTCACTTTAAGTACATGACTCATTAAATTAGCTACACATTTAGGCATCTTTCAATTTACAAGCTTGATTCGACAAATCTCGTTAAATTTACAATCGAACGAACGAAAAAAAAAATTAAAAATAAAATAAAAAAGATACTACTAAAAAAAAAAATATAAAAAATACAGCACCACTCAAATACTAAAATCAAAACTACAAGACAAAACAATTGACCTCTTACATGTTGGAGAGTTAGATATACTTGTAGTATAGATGGGCGGTAAAAGTGGAGAAGAGGCGTTTGGTTGCTGTCAATGCTGCTATTGCCGGCAAGGATGACTTCACGACTCTGAGTGAAATTTGATTGCCATTTTAGACAAGATCGAAACAGACCATGAGCAATGCTTGAGAAGATGTAAGCGGCGCGCGCCCGCAACAGCAATTGTGACTGGCGCCCTGGAGCAACAACAAAAGTTGAAAAGATTACTGCTGCTGCTGCTGCCAACAACAACAGTTGCTAGCAGCAAGAAGCAATTTAAATGTACATATTTTGTGTACACCACTCATCGTGTACACTCGTGTTCGTACCTTATGATCTTCTTTGGAGGATTATGAGCACAGCACAGTTTAGGAGTAAATTTAAAAATGGCCTTTAGAGTTGATTTCATTGATCTTAGTTGTTGATCACGCTTAAGCATTAAAGCCAAAGTAGACTGGAGGAGAGTAGCATTTTAGCATTTTATGGCACGACTTTTTTTTTTCAAAAGGGCCACAACAGACTCGAAGACGAAGAAGCAACCACAAACTAAACTTAAAAAATTTAACAAATTACAATCATTTTGTAGACCGACTGACTGACTCACTGACTGACCGTAAGCCATTTTCCAATACAAATCATAGACAAAAGCAAAATAGTTGAAAAAAAAAAAAAATAAAAAAAAAGTTTGTTGCTTAAGTCTTTTGTTTTACGTTTATAAATCTATTAAGAAAAAAAATGGTAAAACTAAATCTAAGGAGCAAAACAATTAAATTGAAATAAAAATCTAATAAGATAAATTTGGTAAAACTATAAAAAAAAAGAAAAGAAACAAGCTACAAAATAACATAATAAAAAATTCAAAAGCAAATAGCCTAAAAACTGTGCAGCGTCGTGTAACATGTGCAAAGCTAAAATGTTATCAGCGCTATTGGAATTGGAGTTTGCTTTGGGGTTGCCCATAAAAGGCAACCAAAAAAAAAAAAAGCGCAGCACTCCAAAGAAGGCAAAGACGCCGGTGCAATTGCCAAATAAGCTATATACGCATGCTGCTGCATGTTGCTGCTGCCACCGCACTTTGATTGCCTTCACCACTACAACAACTATTTTGCCGGCGTCTCTTTTGCTGCCACCCGACACGCCCAAATATGTTTGTAATATATGCAACGCCCACCAGCAGCGATCTACTCCATAAAAAAAACAACTTTAAAACTGCATAAAATATCTCTCCTAAATATGTACAAAGAGTCGTATACATTTGCGTTGTAATTTTCAGAGATTTGTCTGGGATAATGCGGCATTTATGCCACACACACACACACTACACAGCCAGTTACTTGCAGTTAACGTATATGAGTGCATATCTCGAGAGTTGAATTGGTTTCGTTTCGTTGTGTTTCATTCAAATGACGGAAATCAGCAGAAGGCGTTTGTGGCGCAAACGAAAAAAAAAAAAACCTTTTTTTTTTTATTCGTTATCTTTAAATGGACGAAATCATATCGAATGCCATATAGGCATTCGATATGATTTCGATTTAATTACTTTATTTTTGTGGTCTTTTAATTTTTTAGTAATTACCATTTATTTTTTAGTTTTTATATCAGAGAATTTGTTTTTAAGTATGCAATTTAAGTGATTCTTTTAATAACTAAATTGAAAATGTATTGGATTATTTAATAACTTAATAATGACGTTTAAACATGCAGACAGACAGACGAACAAAAATTTGTATGGTAGATCTGTGAAAAATTCGAAAAAAAATGTTATGTTGGCAATGCCTTTAAAAAAGGTATTTGTGCTAGAGATGGTTTACTAACTTTAAACTTTTTTTTTTTTTTGATAGGACCAATTATCCTCGCAACCGAAAATACTTAAAAAGCTTATGACGAAAAAAAAACAAGTGGGTTGGTGCTGGTGAAAGGTCCGATATTTAAGTTGAAAACTCAGAAGATTGAAAGTGCTTTTTAGAAGTTATATTTTTGCGCTACAGCCTATTGTTGGCCTGGGTTGACGTCTTGTTCATAAACATTTCTTTCCAAATCTCTGAATCCATCCGACCAGCAAAGAGGTTTGATGGAATCATCCAGGTATATGATTTTCCTGACTATATCGATGTCAATATATCTCTCGTTCATCGTTAGTCTCTTTGGACGAGACTTTGCCCTTGTCATTGAATCTGAAAAAGCCCTGGTGTCTCTTAGTTTTAAAGGGGTCTGTCGTCAGTCAACTCGTCCGACCGTACGTCCGCTTGTCTTTTCTACATTTATATTTGCCGTATAAATTATCAAGATGCTTATTTGATAAAGATTAAACTAATAAGTACATGTTATGGGTCCAGCAGAACGCGTGACTCATTTCTAGCTTTGTGTAGCCTGATTACTATTTATCCGATTATGAGGTACTAGAAACATTTTCTGAAATATTTTCAATCATTGCTTTTGCGCTAAACAAATGATTTTCGGACTACTTTGTCTGATTTCCAAGCATATGTTGCCATTAGTAGTTCTACGTGAATTCTTAGCGTCTAGTACTTGGTTTCCAATCTGGATAAGTCTTCAAGTTTAAGGCGGTTTTCAATTTAACTGTATTTAAAATTTAATGAAACTAATTTCGAAAAATTCCAAATGAAACAACAATCAAGATAAAAACTTCATAGTTTAACATGTTCGGAATACTATAATCAGAGTATAAATATAAATAAAGTACACCACTTCAATTTGATGCCACAGAAAGCGTGCCCAGAGCAATTTGCAGCTCATTAGCCAATCTTTGAATTTATGGATGTGCAGCAGCAACAGCCAACAACAAAAGAATGAATGGGAACGTCAATTTGGTCAATAATACTTAGAACGGCGCTTAAATGCTAATAGCAGCGATACATACTCGTACATAAAGACTGACTGACTGACTGAATGGCCAAACTCTTGGTTGGCAATTGGTGTAATCGAGCGCATAAATATTGCGTCTAATCATGCTGTTCAACAAATTGCCCACATTAATCAAGCTGCGACGCATAAAATTCTATTCAGCTTAAAGCAGCAACAACAGCAACAGATGAAGAAGCAATAACAGCAACAACAACAACAGTAGAAGCAGCAGCAGCAGCGTGTTAATTTATGATGCACACAGACGCCTCAAACGACCACGACCAGACGACAGGCAGAAGCAACAGCGCAACAGCGCAACAGCAGCTCCAGTGATACGCAAATATATACAATATACAAGTAAAATATATTTTATAAAAGCAAAAGACGACGACAAAGACGACGCATTAGTTAAGTTGCATTGCCGGATGCATTGCAATCGTATGGTATGGAATGGAATGGCATGGAATGTCTGTTTGTACGTTTGTACGTTTCCATTGCGCATGCGCGTTTGCCTAGTTGACAGCCGCCGCCCATCCGGTGATGCATTTAACGCGTTTGCAAATTATTTGCTCGTTTTTCACTACAGACACTACTCTACAGACAGGGAGGAGGGGGGTTTGGGCCAACAAGTTGGGCCGTATGGTGTCGTCTACACATATACATAAATAAATATAGAGTTGCAACAGCTGCTGTTGCTTTGACTGCTTTGACTGCTGTTGCAAGTAATTTCAATGCCGCTTGTTGCTATTTTAATTTCTTGCAAGTATTTAAACTACAACAACAACAACGCATTCAAAGGAAAAATTCAAATCACTGCCAATTCACAGCACAGAATGAATGAGTGGAAGCGGAGTGTATGTACTCGTACATACATAGTTGTTGCATGCAACAAACATTTTGCACCTGTCGCCGTACTAGACACACTTGCGTTCATCATTATACGATATGTCTGTCTGTCCGTAGTTATTCTATACGTAGGTTGTTGTGTACTACTTGAACAGGCTGTTAACCACCCTACATAGTAGGTACATAGTAGGAAAAATTTCGCATTAATTGATGCAACAAGTTTTTGGGGGCCAGCTTTACAAATGAATCTGTGCGGTGGCTGCGCCGCTGCATGTTTGACAGGCTTAGTTGAAATGCATTGCGAAATGCGTAAAAGCATCATTGCAGCTTGTGATGGGCAACGCAACAACAGAAGTAAAATGGCAAAAATCATTGAATGAACATCTGCCAGACATGTTTTTCACAGTCAAGTTAATCGCTGAGGCACTATAGCATACATAGAAATTGTTTTTGTTGTTATTCTAGGCGCTGCTTGGTGGGGTCTATGCAAGCAGAGTGCGTGTGTAGCTAAATTTAGTTAGTACAAAGCACAATTTCGCGCAGCTGTTCTAGTTCTTTTTAAAGACAAGTTAGCTTGAGGAATTAAACTAGAACTTGATTTTGTTAGTAGCTGTTGTCCTTGTAGTGCAGAGCTTGAGGACAGAGAGATAAGAAGAAAAAAATCGAACACTTGTTGCATTGAATTATGATTTATTGGAATTAAAAAAATATGTAAGATATATTTGCCGTTATTACTTAAAATAAAAAGAGGTCAGATAAGTTTTATAAATTAGATTAAATAAAAAAAAAATATCTTTAAAAAACAAATACTGTACCAGGCAGACAGACAGACCAGACTGTGAACACTATCCAAGGAATGAAAGTGCATGATCTGGATGAGGATGAGGGCATATCAACGAAGTGGGCGGAGAAGGCGAAAGTCAAATCCATTCGAATACACCATGAACTTCTTCGGATGAACCAAAGAAAGTGGATATGCTGGTGATCACAGTCATGGCGAATATTATATAGAGCTATTGGACAAATTAGGTCTTTGAACCGATACGCAAAATTTTTGTCCAGAGATAGCCTTCCGCGACTAGTTCTTTTTTTAAAACAGAATAAATGACTAGAGAGACTTAGAGATTTGAGGTTGAATAAAGAGGTCAACAATGAAACAAACTTATATCTCCTATTTTAAAGACCCTGATCAAACAAATTATTTGGAAAAGATAAAAATTGCGAAAACGCTGCGAAAGAACGCAACTGCTGCTAAGTCAGGCCAGGTGGTAAACGGACGATGGGGAATATGGCGGGTGTGTTAGAATTTTTCAGTTGAGTGTTTCCAAGTAGATTTTGACCGATTCGGCAAAATAGGGCCTAGCTTTGGTGTAATGCAAAATGACCGTAACGGCCTAAACGCTTAGTTGTCCCAGTGACGGTCTCACCCAAAAATCGGTATAATGGAATTTTTTCATCATTTCGAGACGCTTTCTTCAATGTTGAAATCACCATTTCTGTAACGTTAAAACATCTGTGAGACCCCTTTCACTTACAGAAGTCTCGCATTAAGTTTCCACAACCATTCGAGATTCAAAGATATTGGGCTGAAAATTTTAAACTTTAGTTTCTTACATGTGTACTTTGTTTGTTAAAATCAATGTTTCACGTCGACTTTTAGGTATAATCCTCATACAAACACACAACATATTGTCAATTTCTTATACAAAAAAAAAGTATTTATATATATTATATCAAGCCAAATTTTCAGTTTAAAATTATTTGAGATCGGAACGCGCTTATCTCAATTTTTAATAGCATTTTTAATTCGTTTAGTATTTTAAAATAAAATTTAATACGAAAGCTGAACACGAATTAAAATAATATGTGACAGGTATATAAGCTTCGGTCCAACCAAAGATAACGTTTTTATTGTTATAATTTCAGAAATCTAAATTTAAATTTACATTTTTTTAACGAAAAGAGCAAACAGCTGATCGTGGCAGTAAAACCAAACTCTGGTCAAATTTAGTACATTTATTAACATTTCAAATACAGCAGCAACAACAAAACGAAAGCGGTTTCACACCGAAAAGCATTATTTCCAATAATAAATAAGAGCCTACACCATATTTATTAAACATTTGCACTTTAGACTTTGTATCCAAATAACAAAGGATGGCTTTAAGAAGACAAACATTTTCACTTGTTGCGCGCAACTTAACAGGTGATTGCAAAAATAACCGAATTTTTCAAGGGTTCAAAGTCCGCAATAAGAACACAAAGTTTAAAATTTGTTTAATAATAAACAAATTATTATTGTAAAATATTTATAGCAATACGCAATATGAGCCACGCACAGATGCTGCCACAACAAGTGGAAATTAAGCCTGACACCTTTAAAACTTTAAACATTACAACACCAAAACCCTACGTCTTCCATGTTGAACTGCATCGTCCGAATAAATTAAACGCTTTCAATAAGCAAATGTGGATGTAAGTAGAAAAAAAAAACAATATGCATATTTCTAAGATGTTTATTTGAACATCTGTTTTTTTTTTTTTTTTTTTTTTTCAGTGAAATAAAAGACTGCTTCGAAAGCCTCAGTACAAATCCAAATTGTCGCGCAATTGTTGTCTCAGCTGCCGGCAAACATTTCACTGCCGGCATTGATCTAACCAACATGATGCAACTTGGACAGGAATTAGCCGAAGTTGATGATGTTGCGCGTAAAGGTTATGTCATGGAGCCTTTAATTAAGCTATATCAGAATTCGATAAGCTCATTGGAACGTTGTCCCAAACCAGTTATAACCGCAGTGCACAATGGTTGCATTGGTGCTGGTGTTGATTTTATAACTGCTTCCGACATACGTTATTGCACTGAGGATGCATTCTTTCAGGTGAAAGAAGTTGATATTGGCATGGCTGCAGATGTTGGTACATTGCAACGCTTGCCCAAGGTAATTGGAAGTCAATCGTTAGCGCGTGAATTATGTTTCACTGGTAGACGTTTTGCCAGTGCTGAGGCAAGCAGTTGTGGTTTGGTCAGTAAGGTTTACGCTGATAAAGAATCCATGTTACATGGTGCTCTAGAGCTGGCAGAAACTATTGCCGAAAAGAGTCCCATTGCAGTGCAGACAACAAAGGAGAGTATGGTTTATTCGTTGGAGCATACTAATCAGGAAGGACTTGATCATATTGTAAGTTCAAAGTGCACTATTGTAAATGCTATATCTAAATTTTTGTATTTTTTAGCGCCTTATCAATAAATTGAATTTACAATCGGAAGATTTAGCTATCGGCGCTGCAGCACAGCTTACAAAGGGCGAGAAACCAGCCTACTCAAAATTGTGAAATCAATTGATTTGATTTTACATTTTCAAATTTTTTGCATTCAATTTAAAGCGTTTTTTCTTATTAATAAAAATTATTTACAATATTAGATTACTTACGTTTTTAAAATTAAATTAAAAATTATACAAAACAGCTCTCAACTTGTTCCAATGGGTCCAGCGCTTCAAAGCGTTCATTGGATAAGGCATACAGCTTTAACGCTTCAATATAAGCCAACGCAGTGTGTTTGTCAATAACATTATCATATTTTTCCGTATACTCCTCAACGCACTGCGTAGCTTCTGCACAATGCTGCGCCGTTTGAGGTTCTTGAAGTACCAATTCATTGATTGTTGCAGCTCCCGGTACAACTGCTGACTGCGCTACTGCATGCTTCTGCTTCAAAATTGTTTCTTCAACTTCAATTATAATTTTACGCTTTTTTGAATTTTTACACTCTGTCTTTTTGGTAGCACTTGACACTGTTGTCGTTCTATCTATGGCTTTTGCTGTCTTGTTGCCACCATTCAATGCTGCCTTCAGCATCAAAGGCTTTTCGTTGGGAACGCTTTTCGAGCGGCTGCCATTATCCAATGTACGCACTAGCCATGCATTTAGATTCGGCTTCATTGCTTCGTATATCGTTGGTATATCCAATGATCGCGCCGTTGTTTTATCATTATTCCGTAATGGTTTCTTAGTCACATTTTCATCTGTTAAAAATCGAAACAAAGCATTTAAAAATTTGCCACGATGCCCGTAACGCCAGTTTAGGAATTCCATAACTTCGTTAAATTTCTTTTCCAATATTTTCATATCAATAGTGACCACCGGACTGTAGCAAACGATAGTGCCATTCACGTAATAATTCTCGCGCTGTATTATTATACATAACATCCAGAAGTTTCTTTTCTTGTAGTAATTTCCATTTTTCAATAATTTGCTGTCTTGTGGCATTGTCGTGCAGTATTTGATGTATTTCTGCCTCATCGTAGCACTGATTCATGATGGTATAAAGTACAGAAGCATTGTTGGTATCAAATTTTTTTGCATAGTAAAGCAGCAGCAGTTTTTTATAATTATTAACGTCGCCGGTTTGTATAACACAATGTGCAATCTTAAAAACCGAAATGCAAGAGTTAAGCATAATTCATAAAGGATTTTAATTAAGTTGTCGGCAGCCTTACATTTCTACCCAATATTTCACGTATGGCCAGGCTTAAGCGTACATCGGAAAATACACCAACAACGGCGGCATCTTCTTGTTGATCACTGAAAATACAAAAAAATAATAATAAATTAAATATGCATTAAGTCGCATTCATTTTTTACTCACTTGCAAAGTTTTTCATATAATTGTATTATTGGATCGTACGGTATGTCTGCTTCTTCCATTTTTAAACAGAATTAAAGTTTTTCTTGCAAAGAAGCACGTACAATTAACAAAAATGAAAATAAATAAAATCTCTTATTAGACACACAAACCCAGCATTGCAAACGCGCTGGACGCTTAAACAGCTGTTTTGCCAGCGCAAGCAAGTACAACAATCGTATCATTCACAATAGTAATTCACAATGAGATGAATCATTCACAATTTATTGTATGACCGGAAATGCATATTGTTGATTTTTGAATAATTCAAAATTGGCGTTCAATTGAAAAAAAAAGGAAAAACAAAGAAAAACGTTAAAGTAGAACCGAAGCTCAAATATCCATCAACGAAACTTTCATTTGATCATCAATAGCGTAACAATTCCATAATTCGATTTTAAGGCTTCCACTATGCCATAATTCAAAATTTTCTAAAGTCAACATCTGTATTAAACATTTCAAATCAATAGCTCATATGGTTTGGACTGTACAAAAATAGTTAGTATGTGTTTTTACAAATATTATGTATAAGAAAATATATTTCAAAGCTACTTTATTGATTTATTTTTCAAAAATATTATTATAATTAAAATTTTAATCTAAAGTAAATTTAAAAATATATATTTTCTTAAAAATGTGGTATTTTTTGGTACATTTAGCATTTCATATTTTTTAAACTTATATACGGTCACACTGGTTATTAGCGCTCTGTGCCGAAATCAACTGTAGCAAACGTTTTTTTATGCGTTCCTGATGAAATTTCGGCAATTGTTGCGTTGAACTAAGCATTGCTTCAAAGAATAAACGCAAACTTTCATCATTCGTGTTTTGTGTCCTAGATTTATCTTTCATTTCTACCAATTGAGTAATTTGATTAGCTTCTAAATTTGGCTCATTATCACTAAACGTTTCAGCATTTATTTCAAAATTATTTTCAATTTCTTTTTCCTGCTCCTCCCTCTCCACTGCTCTGGGACGCCAATTAGGATCAACGTTAATTTTAGTATTTACGTAGGGTAACATAAATTCCATTGATTCATAATATGGCCAATCTTCCAGTTTACCGGTAGCAATTTTCAGTACATACATTCGTAGACAAGTTAATAGACTGCGCCACTGTTGCTTTGCTAAGCGTGCTGCGTACATGTGTATGCGTGTGTGTATGTGTGTGTGTGTGATATAAGTGAAGCTTTTTACAAATTAAAAATTTTTTTTTTTTAAATTCACCCACAAAACTTACGTGTTTCAAGTCCGCAATATTTGGTAACTAATTCCCAGCGATATTGTCGCTCGTAAAGACTCATTGCGGATGTCGGTAAATATAGATCGGGCTGCTTTTTCATGCACTCAATGAGACGTTCTTTGATTTCACGCTCACGAGCTTGGCGTTCTTCTTTTAGTAAATCCATATTTGTATGCACATTCGTACTTTCTTTGTAAATGGCACAGCGTAAACTGAGTTTGTAGTCGAGCCGCAATGTTTGCTGATAATTTTAAAGCTTTCACGCACATGGGTTGCGCATGATTGTGTGTGTGTGTGTCGGTGTTTACGATCGGCACGTAAAAGCTCTTTATATCAATGTGTGGAATGATTTAAAAGTTTAAGTAGTCTTTTTGACAATTTACTCGTACAAATGAAATTTTATATTTCGAAAATTAAGCTTTTTTAAACTTAACTCTATACTTTTTCTAATTACTATAAATAAATATAAATAACTAATTTTTAGATGAAACTATGAGACCTATTAAAGGTTTAGTATTCCACTTTTGTCTCTTTCTATTAGTGGTGAAAAGAGTATAGTTATTATGTTTTTTACACCATAGCTATTTACGAAGCTTTAGAACTAAACTTACTATGTCTAAGTTATTTTACAATTGAATGATGACTTGAAACTACACAAAATTTTGTTTTATTAAAAATAGTTTTACTATTTTTTTCCTATATCACAAAACCAGCTTTACTTCAACGAGAGCGCCTCATAATGCTGCGCTAGCTGTGATAGTAAATTCATAGCTACAAAATCTTCTTGGAAAATAGCAAAAGTTTCCATAGGGCGCAGCCACGACAATGCTTCACTATAGTCGCTCAATTCTGATGGTAATTGTTGTATGCTAGGTGAAGGGGAGGTTGAATTATTATTGTTGGTTGTCGACATCAATTTCACTGCATTAGAACTGGCTACTTCCTTTAAATGCGGTGAAAAAATACTCCCTTGTTGCCTTATTTACTGTAGCACTCAAAGCTTCGTGTGCTTGTGACTTTTTTGTAGCGGATTCATTTGAGGCAGCCGGTGAAGTAACATTTTCATCCACTGAATCCATTTGACCAAAATCAATAGTAAGTCCTTCTTCCATATCTGCGTATGCTATATCATTATCCAAGTCTATGTCATCTTCATCATCATCGTGGTCCAGTAAATTATCATTCATTGGCACATCTGCATCATCAATTCCACTCAATTCTAATTCTTTTGCACCTTGTGACGCAATGTTCAACGCTTTCGATAATTGCTGACGACAATAACTGATAATATCCCTGCACACAAGTGAGCTGTGCGGTGTTTCTGTAATCAGTATGCCACCATTCATATACTCTAAATCGAGATTATATGTCTTCTTAAAGTCGGCAACCCAAGCACGATTCGGATAGAATTTTTCAATTGAAATAAGTTCACGAAATTCCAAAGCACGTTCACGTATTAGATTATCGCAGAGTGTAGGCACCACAAGAACACCCTGCATTTGTTGATAGTAGACACGCTTTACATACTCGTGCATGACATTACCAAGAAAATTAATTTTCTTACGACGCACTGTACGCTCATCATCATCCGGAGCAATTGTCTGACAGTCGACATAATATTTCAAAATCGAATGACGATTGGCAATGACGTTCTTGATCTGTTCCCAGCTGCATTTCAATTGGGTGGCAACGCGCTGATAGAACGGTACACGTTCGTACAGCAGTATTGCCTGAACACGCTCCTCAAGATTTAATACTTTCCGTGGTTTATTTTTTAGCTGTTGACGCGCGCGCATATATTCCGATGGCTAAACGAAAATTAGTAAAAAGAAAAATATAAATAAAGAAAAAAAATAAAATAATGAAAAATGTTTAAGAAACTTACGCGCTTCATGGTGAATGACAAAATCAAAACAAAACAAAAATACAATCTGCAAAGCTTCGCGTGCACAATTCAAGATAGAAAGCGCAAAAGACCGAATCGCAACGCGAACGTTAAACAACTAAATGCAAGCAGGCGAAGCATACAGGAACGAAATACAAATTACTTTCCTATGCCCCCGTTTTCCAACAACATATTCACGTGTTGTTGTTATGTTTGTTGTAGTTGGTTTCGACACGAGCACGCTTCGTTCGTAGAATCGGAAAAAGCGAACCACGAGTCCGAATCTGAAAACGCGTCAACACAAATTTCAGAAGAAGCAAAAAAAAAAAAAGCGAGGCCGGTGAAACAAGCCTCTTCAATTCGATTCAATTCAACAGAGCAGAACTGGCAGGCTACAACGAAATGTAACTCGCGATATGGTGGCATATACAAAACAGAAACATACAACATGGGTGTAGGCGTGGGGATCGCTTTCCTCTAAAATTTGCAATATTATTTAAAAATATATTTAATTCCGTTGCATTTATCCAAAGACGGAAGTCATTCAAGTGTAACTGCGAATACCATTCCTCTATCTCCTGAGACATGACCCCTCTCAATTCGATGTACGTTTATTCATTGTACCCAGCTGTCGGAAACACGCACACGCTTTTATGTACACACATACTTATACAACATCATTTGTTCCTGTGGTGAGCTTCGCTGTGTCGGCAAAAGCAAGGGAGGTGCACAGAACACTCTGTTTGTTGGAGTCAGTCCAGCCAGCTTTGCGTGGAAGCAGGTTTAATTTCTCATGTTTGTGGTTTTGGTGCTGCAGCAACAGAAATTGGTTTCGGTGTATATAAAGTATGAATTCTCATCTCACAATTGCTGTTATTGTTGTCGCTATTTTATTTCAATCATGCTTGTTGAAGTACGTACTTAATGGATCCATTTGGGGGTGAGAAACGCGATGTTCAGTTGATTCTTTTATTTGCAAGTCAGGTGTTTTGTTATTGTAACTCATCTGTTTTCAAATATTGACCACCGTAACAGGTTAAAAAAGAGATTTTTCAAGATTAAAGTAAATCGTCCTTTGTTTTTATACCTTTAATCACGCACATACATACGTACATATATGTATGATTTTACATCAGTTTATTCAGTTTATACTTCTCTTGCTTCCAACAAATTAGCATAAATACTTTTTTAAAAGAAAACCACGCCCACCGCCCATTTTTTCAATAGTTTTTTGGATTTAAAAAAAAAACAAGTCAAAAATAATGGTGTCTTGCTCCTCTCCGTAAAAAAAAAACAGCATGTCTAACCGGAAGCTTAGCTTTTTTTTCTTTAACGAAGCAATGCTTCGTAGAGAAGTAAGGACAGCGCGTTTAATCGTCTACAATTCGATGACTTTTTGGTGTAGTCGTTTAGGGAGGATTCACTTCTTATAAAATTGATAGGCACTGTCCATGTCGAAGGTTCTGGTGTAGGTAAGCACAACCTCCTCATGTTCAACACCTAATATAAACACGACGATTATGCCCTGCTCCTCTTTATCTAAACGAACCTAAAAGTTTCAATTTAAAAATTTGAGTACCCAAAACCGACTACCCTTAAAACAGACTAAAAAGTTTGGTGGTTCAAAAATTATGAATTATAGCGGAATGATTAGAAGCGGCGACAACAACCATTACGTATATTTATTGAAACATTTACCTCTATAGAAGAACTCACATCGATTTTTTGATGTAGTATATAATTACATTTATGTTTATTTATTCATACCTTGCACTGTGTACTCAAATCAGTAGGGTATACTTGCTCTCCAAAGAAATAATATGTAAGGAATGGGTGTCTATCACTATAAGGTGGTAACCTTCGCCTAACCTGTATTAAAAATATTTTTGGCAACAATAAAATATAAATATTTACATCAAATTTAAGAACCTAATAGAAATAAAAAGTAGGATAAACAAAATAAAAAAAATGTAAGAAAAAAAATTAACTCTGAAATCATACATTAATCACGCGATAGCAATAAAACATGCTATCTTGCTTGCACAAACTGCACGCATAGATTAGATTGACATACATACACACATACAACCCACTTCAATATACAATAAAAACACAAACACATGTAAAAAATATTGAGAATTAAAAAAACACACACACTCACACAGCGCCGACTATACAGCACAACAAATCAATCAAACCATCAATCAATCAACTGACTAGCAAACGTACAAAGCAACAGCACAACAACAAGAACAACAACAATAACAATAGTAATAATGAAAACGAATCAGCAGAGTGACGCATAGTAGAAGACGAAAAGAAAAAAAATACGAATACAAAACTATGTAAAAAAAAAATACACAACGAATGCGACTAAAAACGAGCGAGCGTGCGAGCGAGCCCGAATGTAGACGACGACAAGCAAGCAAGCATGTTAAGGTTGAAACAAAACGACGCGCTTGATTCAGTTGAAAATTGTTGCTCAAGCGAAACAAACAATCACGGCAATCATTAAAGGGTGAATACGTTGGTTAATACGCACTTGAGAGAGCGAAAGAAAAAATACAGGGAGCGAGAGAGAAAAAAAGCAATAACAAAAAAATCTATAAACACAGGCCATGGCTTGTTCGATATCGGTACAAAAACGACAATTTTGGTCCGAATTTTTTTGCACTCTACAAAACCCTTCCCGTACTCTGGGATGCACGGCATCAATTCTATAAATATCGTACATATAAAATAGAAGCCTACGATAAACTTTTAAATAAACTATGTGAAATTCAGCCGGATGCAGATCATGATGAAGTACTACGCAAAATTAATATATTTCGTACAAATTATCGGCGGGAACGTGCACGTGTACTGAGTAATAAAAATCGTAATCAGGAATATAAGTCAAGTTTATGGTATTATGATATGTTAAGCTTTTTTAGAGTCACAGGATAATTTCAAACGAAAAACTAGCAACGCTGGAGCGGGAAGCGCCAACAAAAAACAAACTAAAACGCCGCAACTCAACAATAGCGAAGCAGCAGCGTCATTACGTTTTATATTGGTAAGTGTGTGAGTGTATGTGTGTGTGTGTTTGTGTGATTGTTGTCAATAATTTTTTTTTTTTAGCCACTACCACAGCTAAAAAGACAAAGAATGCAACCCAATACCAATGATACTTGGCCAAATTTATCAGAGAATGCCACATTGAATTATGCCGAACAGCAAATGCCGAGTTTAACGGAGTTTAGCACTGAGGATAATAGCAATTCCATGTGGCAGAAATCACTAGTTTTGCAACATGAAAACGAGCAAGAATTACAGCCTAATAAAGCAGCTTCGACGTTTGAAGTAATACAAGAAATACCTCCACTGGTACCATTGCAGCAGCTAAGCCCAAAATCGGAGCCATTTTTTGATGATGAACATGAAGAAGATATTTCAAAGGCACAATATGAATCAGAATCTAACGCGCCAACATCACCGGTTTTAAGCTATACAACGCTTCCAGATGATTTGCATATGTGCGATAATGAAGCTAGTTGTAGCAGTGAACATTCCGTTGAAACGATTCAATTACCAAAGATTACGTTAAGAAAATTTTCAAATGAAATGCAAGAAATGCACGTTAAAGTTGATACAGATAATACTGCTAAAACGGATTGTCAAAGTCAAGGTGCCGTAGTGAGCGCTGCCAGTGAAATACTTGCGAAATCCTGGGCCATACAATACGAGGAAATGTCAGCGGAGCAAAGAATTTATGCACGGAAAGCCATTGCTGATATACTTTTTGAGGGTTGTTTGGGTAATTTGGGTAAAAAAGAATAAGTAGTAGTTTAGAAGTGTTTGTTAGATGTAAATAATATGTATTTGTGATTGAAAGAGATTTTATGTAACACCGCTGATAGAGATGATTTAGTTCTTAATTAATACAGCAAGTATTTTTTTTTTTTTAAAACGTCAAAAATTTGATTGAATAAATGTATACTAATAAAATTTTTAAGCATTTAAATTGTAGCCCTGACTTGTAAAGCTGTTTGTTAAAAGCTCTTTTGATCTTTGTCTTAAAATGTGGAAAGCTGTGCTTTTTTTGAAGATCGGGAATAGCGCTCGAAAGATTTGATTTAAATGTTTTAAATTTGTAAAACGAAAACATGTTTGAGTCACAAAAAAAAAATAACAAGGAGCATGACTTAGGTAGGTAATATTATATTTCCTGAAGCAGAATGGGTCAATATAATATAATAATATCCAAATTCGTGGGTTGAAATAAGCCCTGAACCCTGGGGGGTGGGAGCATGAACACATATTACATTTTAAAAATGTTGGCTCTATTATGTAATTTATGGTTTCTTAACTTAGTAAAGATTATGCCCAAGATAGTCCAAAGAAATAACCCAACTTGCGTAGAATCAAAAAAAAAAAAAAAAATTTTGGAATAGCCTCCTTACAAATGTGTTCGACTTTTTGAGTTTTAATGTATAAAACATGCTACTTATTGAAGATAAAACATAACTAAAGATACATTAAAATTTGGTACAGGGTATCTTGTAGTCGAGAGCATACTGCCGGAGTGCTGCTGGAGTCTTGAGAAGGCGGGACAATGACACATTAATACATGTCAATTTTATATAAGTTAAAAAATATACATATAAAATACATGTGTATAATGGAATTTATTTCGATGATTCAAATTTGACAACAGAGAAATTGAAAGAACAAAACAAGTCACATAACAGTTGAAAAAACGTATTACTAATGACCGAAGACGTCTATTCGGTACATATTTAAATAGGCATGATTGAAATAAAATAGCTACAACAGTAAAAGCAATTGATAGATGAGAATTCATACTTTATGTACACCGAAACCAATTTCTGTTGCTGCCTCATCAAAAAGGCAACAAAACCAAAAACAACATGCGAAATTAAACCTGCTTCCACGCAAAGCTGGCTGGACTGACTCCAGCAAACAGAGTGTTCTGTGCACCTCCCTTGCTTTTGCCGACACAGCGAAGCTCACCACAGGAACAAATGATGTTGTATATGTATGTGTGTACATAAAAGCGTGTGCGTGTTTCCGACAGCTGGGTACAATGAATAAACGTACATCGAATTGAGAGGGGTCATGCCTCAGGAGATAGAGGAATAGTATTCGCGTTACACTTGCACGAATGACTTCCGTCTTTGGATAAATGTAACGGAATTAATATATTTTTTAAATAATATTGCAAATTTTAGAGTAAAGCGATCCCCACGCCTACACCCATGTTGTATGTTTCTGTTTTGTATATGCCACCATATCGCGAGTTTCATTTCGTTGTAGCCTGCCAGTTCTGCTCTGTTGAATTGAATCGAATTGAAGAGGCTTGTTTCACCGGCCTCGCTTTTTTTTTTTATGCTTCTTCTGAATTTGTGTTGACGCGTTTTCAGATTCGGACTCGTGGTTCGCTTTTTCCGATTCTACGAACGAAGCGTGCTCGTGTCGAAACCAACTACAACAAACATAACAACAACACGTGAATATGTTGTTGGAAAACGGGGGGCATAGGAAAGTAATTTGTATTTCGTTCCTGTATGCTTCGCCTGCTTGCATTTAGTTGTTTAACGTTCGCGTTGCGATTCGGTCTTTTGCGCTTTCTATCTTAAATTGTGCACGCGAAGCTTTGCAGATTGTATTTTTGTTTTGTTTTGCTTTTGTCATTCACCATGAAGCGCGTAAGTTTCTTAAACATTTTTCATTATTTTATTTTTTTTTGTATTTATATTTTTCTTTTTACTAATTTTCGTTTAGCCATCGGAATATATGCGCGCGCGTCAACAGCTAAAAAATAAACCACGGAAAGTATTAAATCTTGAGGAGCGTGTTCAGGCAATACTGCTGTACGAGCGTGTACCGTTCTATCAGCGCGTTGCCACCCAATTGAAATGCAGCTGGGAACAGATCAAGAACGTTATTGCGAATCGTCATTCGATTTTGAAATATTATGTTGACTGTCAGACAATTGCTCCGGATGATGATGAGCGTACAGTGCGTCGTAAGAAAATTAATTTTCTTGGTAATGTCATGCACGAGTATGTAAAGCGTGTCTACTATCAGCAAATGCAGGGTGTTCTTGTGGTGCCTACACTCTGCGATAATTTAATACGTGAACGTGCTTTGGAATTTCGTGAACTTATTTCAATAGAGAAATTCTATCCGAATCGTGCTTGGGTTGCCGACTTTAAGAAGACATATAATCTCGATTTGGAGTATATGAATGGTGGCATACTGATTACAGAAACACCGCACAGCTCACTTGTGTGCAGGGATATTATCAGTTATTGTCGTCAGCAATTATCGAAAGCGTTGAACATTGCGTCACAAGGTGCAAAAGAATTAGAATTGAGTGGAATTGATGATGCAGATGTGCCAATGAATGATAATTTACTGAACCACGATGATGATGAAGATGACATAGACTTGGATGATGATATAGCATACGCAGATATGGAAGAAGGACTTACTATTGATTTTGGTCAAATGGATTCAGTAGATGAAAATGTTACTTCACCGGCTGCCTCAAATGAATCCGCTACAAAAAAGTCACAAGCACACGAAGCTTTGCGTGCTACAGTAAATATGCAACAAGGGAGTATTTTTTCACCGCATTCAAAGGAAGTAGCCAGTTCTAGTGCAGTGAAATTGATGTCGGGCAACACCAACAATAATAATTCAACCTCCCCTTCACCTAGCATACAACAATTGCCATCGGAATTGAGCGACTATAGTGAAGCATTGTCGTGGCTGCGCCCTATGGAAACTTTTGCTATTTCCCAAGAAGATTTTGTTGCTATGAATTTACTATCACAACTAGCGCAGCATTATGAGGCGTTGTCACTGAAGTGAAGCTTATTTTGATGTGATAAGGAGAAAAAACATTTTTTTTATGTTCTCGAAAAGTGTGAATAGAACTGAAGCTTACTCGAAAACTTAAAACTTAATATGTAATTTTGAGTAGCGACGTTTAATTACGTATGGAACCATTTTGAAAATGTATTATCGTAAAGAACGTAAATATTTTTGGAGCAAATACGAGTTTAGTAGAACTTTTGTACATAAAATAGACTTTGGCTTTGTTTAGTAAATTATGATTAAAGACAAAAATAGAACCAAGAATTTATATAGTTTTTGGGTGTTATAATTTTAAGAAAAACAATTGAGAATATATGTACCAATTGAAATAATTTCCTTTTTTAAATTGAATTCAAGACGTTCATCGACACATACATCTTTCTTAAAATGCTTAAAAAATGCTCCATGAAGACAAAATGTAAAGCCCACCTACAAAACTACCCAACAATTTTGTATTTAAAATCCGTACAGTTTTAAGATATTTATCAAATATTATTAATAATGTTTATATTTGGACTAGAGATGGACGCGGCAATAAATATTTGATCTCTATCCCGTTCCTCATCATGATGTACAATTTTTGTATCCCAATCTCGCTTATCCCTTTTTTTTTTCTTTTTTCAATATTAATTAGTTTCGAAGCTTTAGACTTTATGTACCTTTTTTAACTAAGGAACACCGAAAGTTGTGTACTGTAGAAATCTTGAAATTGGGCTGAACAATCTTCAATTTTGAAGTGCTTTCACGATCTCGCCTATTTCGGTGACTTACTATAAGTCCATTTTTATTGCTTTGATGCACGAATCGATTATAGTCTCCGATATCGCCTTATCTTATCTTAATATTATTTTAAAGTCGCATTAAATAATTTAAAAAAAAAAAGAAAGACCGATAATACATCAAAAGCGCAAATTCAGATATTTTTACATCTGTGAATGTCAGATCAAGCAGCAAATATATATCGCTCTATATATATAAAATACAAGATATAAAATAGAATAAATGAAAGATTATAAAAAAAATGTGTATGTATACGTGCATACGTAATACGTATGTGCGTGCATTTTCACATGCATACATATTTATTTACACGCTACAGCACATTGCCATTGCTTTTGTTTAAAAAAAAAAATAATAATAATAATATAATTTTGTACTGCGCCAGCGCATCTCCCCAAACACCCACCACCCTCTTAGCAAACCATCAATATTCCAGAGAAAATTTGTGAGAAAGAGAGTAAACGCGCGCGATGAGGAGCATAAAGAATATTACGACTCAGACTCTATGGGCAGACATGCGCACAAGCGAACTTTTATAATTTTGTTATATTTAGATAGACGAAAAGTGCTCTATAGAAGCTTTATAGCTGCTCTACGTACAAAATAAATATATACGTACATATATATGAGTACATACTATATACTATATATATCCGACTACTGGTTGCTATATAATTTCTCTCGTCAATGGTGACGTCGACTTCTGATAAGCTAATAAAATTAAAAAAAAAAAAAATAAATAAAATATGTACCTTTAGTTTTGGACTGTAATTGAAAACAACGCTTGATCATTTTCCATCAAAAGATTTATTTGTTTAAACCCCAAACAAAATGCTTTTTTATATATAAACATATAAGTTAAATATTTAGTATGTGTGCTGTATGTTATGGGGGATTTATGGGGTATAGAACTTATGCTAAATAACCTTTGGTGCTAGTTGCCAATGACTAATTTGTTGTTTTGGTTTGTTTTTTTTTTTTTTATATACAATAATGTATGTATGCTCTATATTTATATATACGCTATATAGTATCACGATTAGGTCTATATATTTTTTTTTTTTTTTGGTTTTGGTAAAAAAAAAAAAATAATTAAAATCTAAAATTTTAAAATCAATTTCGTCAATTCATGCCACGTGAATTACGATTTTCATCCAAATCACGTAATACTTCATCGGCACGTGTAATCAAACCGATCAAACGGAAATTTTCCTTATAGAGTGCAAATTCTTCAAGCATCTTCAGGTACTTACGCGCCTCAGCACAGCTGGATATGGCGGGTGGCATTGATTTCTCATTACTGTATTATTATTATTATTGTTGTTATTATTATTAAGATTGCTTCTATTCTGTTTAACTTTACGTTGCAGTTTACGTTTTTTAGCATTAGCAGACGGCGTTGTTTGCGCTACATTGGAAACACGCTTTAATGTTGTTGACGCTGAAATGGAAGGCAGCGAAAGATTCAAAGTATCTGTAATAGTTTTACGTAAAGCGCTGTTGCCTAATGCTGCTGGTGCATCCTTTGGTTCTTGGGGCAAATTGTCTTTTGTTGTATCTGTTGCCGCTTGAAAACTTGCCAGTACATCTACCAATTGAACTGAAGTCATTGGTGCAGCAACATCATTTTGATTTCTTTGTATATTATTAGCCTCCGTTGTACCTGTTGTTGTTACTGGTATAGTTGTTGTGCACGTAGTTGCCGGCTCATCTGCATACTCATCTTCGGATAAAATTTCTTGTTTAATAAAAACATTTGGTTTTTTTATCAACACCCGCTGACGTCGTTGGCATTACTTCATCTGGATCTTTTGGTTCTTCTTTAATTTCTTTTTTAATTGTTAAAATTGGTGCCGGTACTGTTTGTGTTAGTTTTTCAGCTGCAGTCTTTAATTGTTGCTGCTGTTGTTGCTGCTGCTGCTGCACAACACTCTGTGCCAGCGTTGCAAATGGTATAATTGTCATTGCTGCTGCTGCTCCTGCTGTACCATCACAACGCGTTTGTTTTGGCAATGAGATCGGTGTTGCTACAAGTACCTTTTGTACGCTGCCCGGTGGTCCATTTGTTTTAAACGGTAATGCCAATAATTGACGTAATGGTTGTAACGCTGTAGGCAACATATTCGCCGGCATCTGTGCTAAAGTTGTTAAAGACGTTGGTGTTGTTTGGTTAGAATTTGAGTGCTGCTGTTGTTGTTGTGGTTGTTGTTGTAGCGATACGCGTAGGTTTCATTTCACGCTCCTCTTCCGGTAGTTCAACACCATCAATATCAACATCAGCATCTTCTTTATGCTCAGCATCTGTATCACTATTGCTTGCCTGATTGCTATCGCTTAATTCATCCAATTCAGCATCATCATCATCTTCATCATCGTAATCATCTTCATCATAGTCCGCATCATCAGCTTCATAATATCTAAATCACAATCAACTATATCCGACAAATTGCTGTTAGCAGCATCCGTCGGTGCCTCCGGTGTGCATTCGGTTAACACATCCTTTATGATATCTTTTATTTGCACCGAATAGCCTTGTGTATAGCCAATCTTTAATAATTTCGTATCGTTATGTGTTATTTGATAGGTCTGTCGAAATTTATCACACCAATCCTGATGCGGAAAGAAATTCGGTAGACCCATTGCACTCTTGAATTGTAGCGCCATCTTTTGTATCAGTCCATCTGTAATAATGGTATCCTTATAATACATAAGACGGCGTATCCATTCGTAGACAGCTTTGCCAAGCATTGAAACGCGTACATTTTTTAATTGTAACGTCTTCGAATCCTGACAGCGACGTGTACGTTGCTCCCAGGCTCTGAGTATTGTATCACGTTGCTGTACAATACGTTTAATCTGATCCGGGCTGCAGTTGAACATGCGTCCAACATGCTTATATATGGGCGTCTTTTCATATTCACGTATAGCTGATACTTTTTCATTGAGCGCCAGCACATTTTTACGCTTGATACGATTATCAAAGTTGATCTTCTCCAGCGGTGGCAGCGAGACTTGTGGTATTAGCGAAGACGTAGGCGAAACTGGCGGTGAGTCCTGTAAATAAAGTTTTATATAGTTTGATTGTAAATAGATAGTGCGCTTTCCGTCAAAATTTTCTTATACACCCAACAAATAACTTACAAGATTTTCCTGCACGGTTGGCCGTGTTTGTTTCTGTGTTACCCTCTGTGTTTGCGCTTGTCCTTGTTGTTGTTGTTGCTTACGTTTGGAGCGCATATTGGCTACGTTTTAGTGCTCCCGAATTAGGATTTGCAGTTCTATTTTTTTTTTATTATTGGGGCGATGCCTTTGGCAGCTGCGCGCTAGTTTATTATAATTTCACTTTAAAAGTAAAAAAAATTACTTAAAAATGTTAAATTTATTGCAAGCGCTGCGGTTTTTACGTATTTTTTATATTTATTTGAAATGCAATCTTCTTGCTGTTCGGTTCCGTTTTGTTTTTCCCTTCCGTTGTGCACACTACGGCAAGCTTTGATTGTATTGTGACGTATTGTGTGTACAAACGTGTGTGTGTGTGTGCGTCAGTCCGTACTGCAGCGACTATGCGCATTGATTGTCAAAAATAATTTTAACAATTTTTCAATATTTTACGTTTTGCGCATTTATTTTTGTATTTTTTTATTTTTTTTTATATCAAAATTAATTATAACTCCAAAAGCAGCAACAGCAGCAGTTTTTCTATTGCACTTCAGTGTTTTTTTTTGTTGTTGTTTTATATATAATTTTTTTGTACGCCTTGCCTCCACGTTGACGCTTCAAGTAGAACACAACAAATAAATTCGTATTCTCCGATTATAAAGCGCACAAGCGATGTCGCAGTATTATAAACGTGCACAGGGCACAGGGAACGTAGGGGAGCATACGACGAGAGTGCAAGTGCGTTCCGGAGAGAAAAGAAAATTAAAGAAAAATGAGTACGGCAATTTGCTCTGCGCCGGTGCTACGGGCGTGTTTTTCAATTTTATACTTAGATGGGAGAGAGAGAGCGAGTGAGAGAGAGGATATAATGACTGAACTGATAAGGTCGCGTAAACTAAAATAAACATTTAAATTTATACATAAAAACAAATACACGGTACATACACACGTACACATGCATATGTATTAAATTTTATATATGTACATATTTTGTTAAAAAAAAAAGTATTTTTGGTAATTAAAATATTTAAAATAAAATGGCGTAAAGTAAAAAAAAATATATGACAACACGGCTACACGGAGAGAGGGTTGTTAACGATTATTCTGCAGCTAACGGTAATGCCTCCCTCAATTTTTTGTTGCTGTTGTTGTTTTTACTCTCACTTTTGCTTTGTGTTCTCCGCAATGCACGTTGGCTTTGAACTGTGTGATTGTGTATGTATGTGTGGCTGCGAACAGTGGCTATTTTTGTACTTACATTTTTGTGTTCTAACGGTAAAGTGGGGTGGGTGCACGTTGCACTACGCCGCTGCGCTACTGACACCCTTGCCTATTATTTTATGGCAAGATTTTGTAACATTTGCTTTTATTTTGTTTTTATTTTCAATGCGCATGTCAAGCATTTATTTGTGTCATGCAAGTGAGTGTTTTTTTTATTTTGTTTTTTATTTGTCAACATGTTCGTTTGCACTTTGAAAAGCTTAAACGACGCACAGTGGTTTTAAATTTCGAATTATGAATTTGGGAAAAATAAATTTTTGTAAAATTAACTAATAACTATTAATAAATATTGTTAATATTCAAATAATATTTCGTTAATTCGCTAAGAAAATGAAGCAAACATGTATATAGTTTACCGTTACTTCCCGTGATTTGATTTTGTACTATTTATGCTGCCATGTCAAAAAAAATAAAAATATGGTTGACTGCTCCGCTGCATAGTTTTGTTTTTTTTTTTTATTAACATTTTTCTTAATTTATTTTTTTTTATTATCTATGTGTGTAATATGTTATAAAAATTATTTTTATGCATTTTATTTGATTTCTGCACCACTGTGCAACAGGCATGACAATGTGTTTAAAATATATTTTGATAAAAAGATTGTTGCAGTAAAATTAATATTTAATTTAATGAATTTAAAAAAAAAATCGAAACATTTTTTTTTTATTTATTTTTTTTACAATAAACAACTTAAGCAGTTTGTTTATTATTAAAATGCATGCGTTAATTCACTTTGCATTAAGTTGGCAGCACTTTTCGTTTGTTGCTTTGTTTTGATTTTTTTTAATGTAAAAAGCTCTCATTGTTTATGTTTTGTTTTTTATTTATTTTATAAAATGCAAATGCAAAATGAACGACAATAAAACTAGCAATAAAAAAAACCAAAAATAATAAATTATGTCGCATTTAAAAACAAAACCAACGAGATTTCAACAAATGCAACAATTCCTAGTAGCAACACGTGCAACAGTAGCCAACGGAAGCACGATGCCAACGTCAACGCCAAAAAAGCAAACAGTAGCAGCACCACGTATACTAAATGGAATGCTTGGTAAAAAACGACGTTGGGATACTAATCAAAATGCAACACCCGCAAAAACTGCTACCCCAAATGCTACTACGGCGGAGGCACACTTTACGTCAACACAACCATTTAATGGTAACGTAATTAACTTAAATGTTGCAGAAAGAATAAAAACAACAACAACAGCGCATAAGGACACTATACAAAAAGCGACGCATGCGCCGCAACAACCGCGTCATCCAGTGGTAGCGGCAAATGACAGCAGCAGTGAAATCCCGGCGAAAGTGCTCAAGGTAAAATGTCTCTGCCAGTTGGAGCAACAGCGACAAACAAATATTGAAAGGGAGCAGAAAGAACTATGTGATTTCTTTGCGCGAATGTACAAAGCTACAAGGCGTCTAAACCAAACGCAACAACGTCTTATCAAAACGGAATTACTTGCGGCCATCTGTCAGGCGGAGGAAAGCGCCGAAGCTGGACGAAATTGTGAAAAAATGCTATTAATGCGAAAACATTAAATAAAACTCGTATCTATTTTTAAGCTTAAAAGTCTGTTATTATTATTATTATTATTTATTTAATAAATTAATTAGTTTAACTTATTTCAGTTTATTTTTTTACTTTGTAGTCATTTTTTGTTTGTCTTTCTATTTTTTTGCGCTATACATTTGTGGCTTGTAACCTAAATTCTAGTTTTTAGTTAAATATTTTAATGTAAGTAGATACATTTCATATCCTTTCTTAAATTACGTACATATTTATCATATATGGAGGAAGTTGCTCACTGTTTAACATCATAATTTTATAATACTAATTTATTATGTACAGTTAATCACAATAGGATATGCGATCCAGTCAAGGTTTTGTTTATTTTTTTTCTTCTTGGGCTTTGTTTCGCTTTATGGCTCCAGCAGCAGCGTTGTCTTTTCGCCTTTACGTAGCACAGCCTCTAGCTGTGACAATAAACCAATTGCGCGGAAATTCTCTTTGAAAAGCGCAAAATCTTCAAGCGGTTTAAGATGCTCCAGTGCCTGTGCATATGATTCCAGCTCCTTGGCGTTGTTTGTTGCTAACGAAGCTGCGGGTGAGGTATTTCCATTGGTTTCGGAACCACTACCGCCGCCGCTATGTCCATTTGCATTATGACCATTCGATTTGGGTGACGACGTAACGGAAGATGGTGCATGTCCAGTGCCATTTGTTGTTATAGGCGAAGCAGTGCCATTGGGTTTTTGTGCTATTGTCTGTGCATTACCATTTCCATTTGTATTTGCTGCTGCTGTAGCTGCGTCGTTTTGATTACTTTGATTAGCATCATTCTCATCGGTGAGATCTTCTACGGGCGTATTTCTTGCAGGTTCATGTACGCTACCATTACTAATTTCGCCATTTATCTCGCTAACTTCCTCATCGGGTGTTTCGACTTTTAAACGTTTCAATGCTGGCATTTGTGGTTCCCGCAGTACAGGGCTGCCACGTGACATTGGTGCCGGGAAGGGACTGAGACGTGATGTTGGCGCTTGAAATGGACTAGCACGCTGTAAATGTTGTGGATGTGGTGATACATTTGGCTGTGTTTGTAGTTGCGGTGGTGATATGGAACTTGGACGTGATTGTTGCATATGCGGTGGTACATATGGATGTTGCTGCTGTTGTTGTTGCATTAGTTGCTGCTGATGTTGTTGTTGCTGTCGCTCATACGCAGAATAATAATCATTGTAACCATTATAGCCTGGATGATGCTGCTGTCCATAAGGATCAAAACCAGGATGATGATGTGACGATGGTGGTCCATAATGCGCTGGATGTTGCTGCTGTTGTTGTTGTTGCTGCAAATGATGTTGTTGCTGTTGCTGCTGCATTTGATAATGTGCCTGTTGCTGTTCCATATAGCTGTGATCTTTAGTATCTTCATCGGCTTCCTCATACTCGCCATACTGTTGCATATATTGCATATACTGTTCCGGCATTTCCTCCAGCTTAGCAACACGCTCTGCGTTTGCTGGCGGAAAGAGATGAATCAGTTCTTGTACAATATCAGCAATCCAAAGTGAAGCGCCACTCGGTTTCAATTGATTTGTTGCCAATTTCTGTGCAAAGCCGGATAAATGTGTTTCACGAAAACGATTAAGCCAACGATTATCGGCAACAAAAGAAGTAGAACCAATTAGCTGCCTGGCTTCTTCAGCTTTTTGTTTAATCATGCCGTGCGTTATGCTGCCACGTAACTGTGGATTCATATTGGCGCGTACCAACCATTCATAGACCACTGCATTGATATATGCGCATTTACGACTACGTTCGATATCCTCAATCATAGCTTCTTGTTCAAGTTGTTCCAAATTGGAGGGTACTTCTAGACGCATACTGGGTATTGCGTTTGAGGTAAGTCGACGTCCGCCCAGACAACTGGCATCAAAGTGTAGCGCACAAACGACGGGTTTCTTAAATGGCAAAATGCGACGCAACGATGCATGGCAGGCTTCTTTCCACATTTTGTGAAATGGATTTTCCGGACGTGGAAATTGAAAGAATTGTAAATGTGGATTTTGGCGTGAATTGGACATGCAGCCCACAATGCAACAACGTCGTATAGTTGGCATGTTGTGATCTTCACTAGACGCTTCTATTTGTGGCGTTGAAATCTGTTGCGTTTGAGGCGCCAAACAGCTGCTCTGTTCGTTCTGTAAGGAGAAAGAGAGAGAAAAAAGGAATAAATATAAAAAGCGCCAAAAAATGCCAGAGTTAGTTTAACTCGAAAATATTCATTACAAATTAAATTTAACTCATAAAAACATTCATACAAATTAAGTTTATATTTGTATTGTAATTAATTTATAAATTAATATATTGCTTGTTCAGTGTTTTTAGTAACTGTGCAGAAAAAAACTGACCGACGATTTTCGTTTTTTTTGGTCCGACTCATTTCTTAAACAGCTGATTTTGTGCATTGCTTCTTAATTCTGTTTACAATAATTTTAAACTTATTTAACTCTTTAAACTGAAACTTTTAATTTAAAAACCTTTTATTTTGGTTCTTTGAAAATAAGGAAAATTATATAAAACAACTCAAAACCGATCAATATGCAACAACAAAACAGTTAATGCCTTCAAGCGAACTCTCACCTGTGTTATTGTTGTGTGCAAAAGTGTCTTACGCTCTCGATCGCGTTGTGCTCTCTTACGTTCTGCTGGTGTCATGGGTAACTTTTTTACGGGAGTCATATAATTGAACAGACGTTCTACACTTTCGCGACATTTTGCCCGGTAATCTCGATAATAAGCTGCATCCTTTGGCATTGTCGTAAATGTTTTTCTGCTTCTACTTTTTTTATTCTTTCAATCGTCTTATATAATCTTTTTATTTTTACAGCAAACCGAAAATAAAATAAAGAAACGCGCTTGCGCTGCCGCTCACATCCAACTTTATTGTGTTTCAACAAAAAACTAAATGGAAGCTTTTTCGAGACGCTCTACTCGGTTCGGTTTTGTCGCTCGATCGGTAGGTGGGTCGTTTTCTATACTTGGATCAGGTAATATGCTTGTGTGCTTTTCGGTTGCGGTATTCCGTGACAAATATATACACAAAAAAAAAAGAAACTACCAACAAAGATACGCGACACGTCTTTGTGTATGTATGTACGTACGTAAGCATGTATGTATGTGTGTAAAATATATCTACATTTTTTGTTTGTGTAAAATGATAAATTATGAAGCACAACAACAACAAAAAACATATAATTTGTGCAATCATGAAAGTACTTAGGTACGTATTACGTACATACTTAATGGTTTATTTAAAAAGTTTTTCGATATTCCCAAATTATTCTATAACTTTTTTTATTCTAGTGCATAAAACATTATGATCGATCGCATACTCTCATCAAATTTCATCAATCAGATACATAATATCATCATCTGGGTATGTACTATATAAACGCATACTTTTAGTTAAGTTTGTCACAGAGGCAACCATGTTTGTCATCATTGCCTAAGCTGACGCCTTTGCTTTTTACCGAACAGACCGTGTCTCATTGTTTTACTTATTTATTTGAGTCAGCATCGTATCAAATTAATTAGTTTCGGGTCGGGTGTTTTTTTTGTTTTAATTTTATTTTGTAAATTACTAAATGGAATTAGTATTTCCGTCCGTCAGCTCTGAAATTAAAGATTCTAAACGAATGACGCTCAACTGAACTGACTGACTAAGAAACTTTCTATATAATTCAGTATTACGATAATTACTATTCTGTAAATTAGATGTATTAGTAAGCTTTAGGCTTAATAATACTCATAAAATACAATATATGATCAATTTCTTTGTAGTGTTTCTAAAAAACTACTTTTTACTTCACAGAAATTGATTTGTTTACTTGGAGATTTTTTTTTTCCCTGTACCCAATGGGTAAATGGGTATATTAAGTTTGTGCGAAGTGTGTAACACACAGAAGGAGGCTAGATAGACCCTATAAAGTATATATATTCTTGATCAGCATTAAAAGGCGAGTCGATATAGCTATGTCTGTCTGTCCTGATGTCTGCCGTATGAGAGAGATTATCTCGGAGACTATGAAAGTTAGGGCGACCACTTGAAAACGGTTTTTCTCTAGACCCATTTTAAGAGGTACCCCTCGACTTCAGCGTTCTTTCTTGTTATAAACTGTATTCAGCAGAATCTAAATTCCAAGCTAGGTAACTTTATTTTCTATGCTCATCTAAAATCGTTGCGTACATACAGCGGATAGACAGCATTCAATGCTAAACAATAAGAGTATCTTATATGTAATAGAAAACTATTCAAAGAAACTAAAACTTACATATATACCCATATTTAACACACTCAATCCTATTTAGCATTACTTCATTTAATAACCCTGAAGATATATACCTATATTTATTATTAATTCAGCCACTATTCTCTCTTCTGTTGTTGCAATCTTTTTTCGTTAAATTAGTTTTTATTTAAAAAAAAAAACCTTTCCTTCATCAAGATACAAATCAAGAGATTTATTTCAAGCAGGGATTAACAACAACAAATAGAACAGAACACAAGAAAAAGATTAACTGATGTCATTAATGGTGGTGGAAAAAAACTCATCTGTTCGATTCAATTCTGTTCAGTTCAGGGTATACTTATTTCTGCTGCATAATAAAATTTCTGCTTTAAGCTAAATTTTCCATAACGAATAAAATTTTAAAAATCGATAAACATTCAGTCAGTAAGTCCTTTGACCCAAAACCTTTACAGCTAACAGCTAAAATATACACTTACACATATATATACACACACATAATACCTACTATATATATATATATACTACTTTCAGTAATCAACTTTTCTGCCCTTCCCAACTATATACGACGACGTTGTAAATTACTTTCAAAAACTTTTACGTTCCCCTCTATACTTTTGTACGAACGAACTGAACAACCAACGCCCTATTTAGTTAGGTAGCTGTGTTCGTCTATGGCAGGCAGCTTAGTGCACGTAAAAATAAAATTCCCCCGTGACTTGCTTTATAAATGGTTTTATATTTCCTTTTATGTGTACCAGCGTCGTACTACTCTTAACGTTCAATTCGACTCGACTCGACTCTACTCGATACATATACACATCACATAACATGTATTTTCGTTGACTATATACAGACTTTGAATCGAATCAAGTCGAGTCGTATCGTATCGAGCAACTAACATCTTGCTTTCTTTCCCTTATATATCGATTGGCAGTTTATCTTAATCATCCCAAGTTGGTCGAATGGTTGTTCGGTCGGTTTTACGTTCTCATCTTTAGATACATTTTTCGTGCACCATCATCATCGTCATCAGCGTTTCATCATCATTTATATCACATCACCGACCGTCATCAGCTACAGCTTCAGCATCAGCATCAGCAAAGCAGCATGATGCTCTGTTATTTTGATAATATCTATCTGTTCAGCTGGAAAGTATCTTCGTTTCGTTTTGTGCGCTATATACAATATGGATAGATACACATAATTGTCTTTCTGTATACTATACATAAGTTGAGGTATCTGTTGTCGTGTTATTTGTATCTAAAAGTCGTTTCGTATGAGGCTTTACGTTTGTCAGTTAAGTACCTAGCCTACCTTTTTCTATTTGATTGGTTGGTTAGTTGTTTCTCGGGGCATTTGGCATTTCGAATTCTACACGCTTTTTTTTTTTTTTAATCTTCATTTTTGTTTGTATTTTACCCAATCAGTTACTCAGTCAGAGAGTTGATTTGGCTCCGTTTCAGGTAGTAAATACGTACTTTTTTGAATGGCACGATGAGTGTACAGTTCAAGGTAATTTCTTTTATATTTTCTTTGCTTTGCTGCTTTAAAAGTTTCATAGCCATGACATATTAATGGAATTTATCTGGATGTATGCTTAATGCGTAGGGGCTAATATTGATTTTTATTTTTTAAAAAGTTTTTGTTGTCTGGGTTGCGCTGTCAGTGGTGGGTTGGTTGTCCAAATGGTCATAAATTCTTTTTATAGATGCAGAATTTGCTCTATTTGTATCTACTCTTAAAAAGTTAAACTTTAATAATATGCAAATTATTTGTTTTTCTGATTTTATGCAATTTACTGTTTGGCTCAGATGAGTCAGCAGTTATTTTACATATATATTTTATTGTTTGATGACACATACTATATGTACATACGTAGTAGTCCTATAACATTTTAGCGGGGGTTTCAAGTTTTAAACACGTCATTCTTTATAAGTTTATTTTGTTGTCTTAAAAATCTTCGTCTGTTGCATACTTTATTGTTTAAAAAGAACGATGAAAGTGGTTTTTGGATTTTTTTTTTTTTGGCTTTTAACGAGTTTCCAGGAGAGTATATTTTAATGGAATTTGTGCCTATACTGTCGTATCTGAGCTATACTTCTACTACATCTAAGCAAGTTAAAACTGTTTTTTTTCTGAAGAGCTGCTTAACTGAGAACTGTTTTTAAATTGTATATGAAATTTAAACTTTTGTTTTTGAGTATTTTTTAGTTTTTATATGTATCGATTCGATACAAGAAGTTTTTTTAAACAAAATTTTGATTGTTAAGGAATGCCCTTCACAAATAATGTGAACGGAAGTATTCAGTCTATCGGAAAGTTTACATTCATGGATAAATCTTAAAATCTATAACCTATATATGCACAGGTTGAGGTTGGTTTCGCAGGGTTCTTGGTTCCCTCAACCGGAAAACAATTTAAAACCAAAAGATACTCGAACCATGGATAAAACGTCTAGAAGAAATAGAAGTACTCCAGATGGCAGACACAGTTATGAATTCCGCGACATGGGCGTGGATTCTGGAGGCCTCAACTACCGTTAAATCTGCTGCTTTGATATATGTACTTGATCATGTAGATGTGATAAATTGATCGAGCCATATTAGTCTCTCTGTCCGAATTCGATCAGTTTTAAAAATATTGGTCTGATAATTGAAACTTAAGCTTCTCCATACAAACTCACTGCCCAATTTCGAATTTTTGTAAGAGCCTCAACATAATATTTCAACTTGGATTGTATCAGATCATGGAACCTCAACCCAATACTCTTTCCTCCCCCTTTTTTCTCGAACTATTACCTACGCTATTGATGTTCTTACAGAAAGAATTTAAAGTTTCGTGTGAGATTGATTTGTGCTTCCAGATGTTTTTTTTTTTTTGGATAAATTGCTTTTGGATTCATCATTTATAGTTCGTTTCACCATATGTCTTATTTTGGAACATTAATCATTTGCTGGTTTGTTTTTTTGAAAATGAAGGGGTGTTAATCTGTGAGCCTTGACAGTGCAGGTTACAATAAAAGTTTTTGAAAATATGCTAATAAAATACGAGTAATGTTTAAATATTAACCTAAAAATATCTTTATCCTATATGAATGCGAGGGTAACACTCAAAGTTTCGAAGTCTGTAATATAACATATGATTCAACAACAATCAGCTGTTTGAGATTATTTGAAACTGTTTTATTTACATCACAAGTATTGCGCGTATTAAAATTTATAAAGCATTTCATAAAAAATAGAGAAATTGTTCAATAAATTCTAACCATTTCGTTAAGTGCTTAAAAACTTTTAGGGTAACCTGCGTATATACAAATACAATGCCAAAAAATATAAAATTCATTTGAACCATTCAAAAAAGACACAATAGAATCACAATTAGTTAAAATATTTTAAAGATCGTATTCCGGTTTAACTCAAAAAATGACGCTTTATATCCAAAAGCTTAGTCATACATAAAGTTTTGTTTTGTAAATATTTCCGGTACCACTTCGAAGAAATTTCATTCCGAATTATTTTCTTTGACGTTAATTGTTTTTCGAAAAAATCCGAATATTATTATTTTTTTAATTAATGCTAAAGCACAAACACAAAATAAAAAAAATCACCGACTACTTGCTAAAGTATCTGCGCTGACACACATAATTAACAAAAAAAAAAAAAAAAGACAAGTTCAATACTGCAAGTTATTTCATGCAACAGTTTTACTGTTGCGGCATTTTTGTATGTTTTTATTTTGCATTTCCGTTTTGCTATGATATTCTATTTAGCGGCAAAACACGCGGACACAATAAAACAGCAAAAAGACAAACAAACAAACAAAACAAATCAAAACGGCAGCACATGCAAATGCGTATTTAATTATTAATGCAAACACATAGATACAACGCAAACAATTGAAGATACAATTACACACACACACATACACAAACAACGATACACAATTACGTAGCAGCTACATGCGCGCACGCTTGCAATGCACTCATACTAGTGTAAATCTCAAGACCCCATTTGTTTACGAAAAACAAACGTGCGCGCACACAAACAAAACAAAAAAAAAAAATAAATAAATAAATAAAAAACATTCGTATAGATACTTTTGTATCCCAAAGATATTACCTACCTTCTAAATATCTTGAATGTGCCTTTCACTGTATCCAAAAAGTAATCATCAAATCCGTTTCCAAGTATATAAGACGCTTTGTATAGTATTTAATTTATACTATATACCGAAACTTTTACTTCTCACACTTTGTAGTATCGTCGCAGCACGTTCTATATAAAATTATCTATAAAAATTGTTGCCGTCTTTAAAATAATGTAGCGTACGTTCCGAACGACTGCTCAACATCGAATGAAGAATATATATTCTCATACACATTGCTGCATGTTTGCTTGCTTGCTTGGCTATAGTTGCTGCTGCGCTGTCGCTGTCGCTGACAACGACGACGACGACGCTCGGGTCCCACTCGTTTTTCCCATCTATAGGAAATACTATACTAAAGCCCAAAGCCGAAACTCGAAAAATCCGAGACGCATACTACGTTTCGGGTTTTCGAATATTGCAACGAGAAGGAGTTAGGTGTATGTGTGTGTGTGTGTAAGTAGATTGCTAGGTAGGTAGCAGCGACAACGACAGTAGTGTGGCAACAACTAAAGTGGTTGTATGTGTGTCTGTGTGTGTGTGTGTGTGTTTGTATATATTGCCGGCAACGTCGCAGTTAGCAGCGACGTCAACGTTAGACGTACAAAGCAAATACTGCTTGAGGCATCTACAACTTAGATACAATATTTTAGCTTGACTCGATTTGATGGTGACTTAGCTTAGCGACCAACCGTACCGAACCGTTCAACTGACTCTGACTGATGTTACACTCTCGTTGAACGACCTCGCTTTCGAAAAGTTTTGCGTCGAGGGATTTTAGTTTTTTTTTTTTGTTTCTTTGTTCTGCTGATTGCCTGCCATTGTATCGTATCTGTAGCTTTTATAAGTCGGTATGTACTAACTGTTCTGTATCTGTAAAATTATGGGCGTTGAAATTGGGGTGCGTCGTTGTGTTGGATTCGAATTTCATAAAGCAAAAGTAAAGCATATTAAAATTAATAAAAAAAATTATATACATTAAATTAAAAATATATTTTGTTTTGGAGCATGAGATACTTTTGGGTCGGTTGTACTTAGTTTCACAGCAATAATAACATCGTATCTCGCATATATATGCTGCGCAGCTATATATACAATATACAAAACCAAAAAAAAAATATGTATCATGCATTTTGCTTGATATTTTCTATGGGTTGTGAAAAATTGTGTATACATTGCTAGAATGCTATCTGTTGTGGTCGGCTGTGGGGTCTTTAATATAGCTATCTCATTTTCACTGCATATTTGCTTATTTGTTTGGCTGCGTGTGTGTGTATCTGTGTCAGTTTGTTGGTTTATGTATCTATAGCTACGAAGACCCCAGCGATCAAACGTACAGAAAAATACAACGTATATAAACATATGTGTACGACCCTCATATTTATATAGAGAAAATACTTGTATGGCTTAATAGCATTATAACAGCTGTGTGTCCAGTTTTTTTTTTCCACTTTTGTATATACTATATAATATGTATAAACTTTATTTGGTTTCGATTTGCTTTACATGCCACTTTTGTATCTTTTTTTTTTTTTTTTTTGATTTTATTATTGCTCAGCGCTTACATTTTTGGGCATACTTCCAATGAAAGAACGAGTTTTTATTTTTCGAAATTACGCTATATTTCAATGGAATGATTGCTAAAAGCAATTTGAAGGGGACTGTGTGAGTTACATATAATTTATATATTGTAGACTGTAGATACATACATATTTTTGTATCTTATATAGAGAATTTTTCATTAAAAAAAAAGGTAGGTAACCTTCTTAAAATTTCTAGAAATGAAATATAAGATGTGAAATGTTTATAAGTATGTGCAGCATCCGTGAGGTTTATGTGTAAAAATATTTATAATAAAACAAAAATATCCTTTATAGATACTTTGACCAGATTATCTTATATAAAGATACTTTAATCAAAGTTTTTCGTTTCTTTTTTATGCTTCTGCTTGTTCTTGTTCTTTTAAAAAATTTTTTGTAAATTTTCGTTACAATATATGTATGGGTGTATTAGAAAGTTTAAGTTGTTTGTGTGTTTCGACATAATCCATAAAAATTCATAAAAATATAGAATTTAAAAAATGTCTTGACAAAAACTCAATAAGGGATTAGTTAGCTTGTATGATATACATATAGTAGTTGTCCGATCTTTACCAAATTTATACTGTAAAAGGGTTAATATAGGAAACGTTTCTATTACATTGCAAACAAATAGTTTGGAAAATATATTTTTTTCATATAAATATTAAAAAATGGGCCTAGTTTTGGGGCTCTTCTTTTTTAGAACCGAGAAATCTTGGTTTCAATTTTAGTCAATTCGCAAAAAAAGACGGATGGAGAGACAGACGGACATTTCTATATCAAACAGAGCTCGAGCTCGAATTGTTCAAGAATATATTGTATATACTTTATAGGGATCATTTAATGCCTTAAAATTCTTTCAACAAACTGATAATATCCCTTGACGTTATTGAAATTTAAATAGTCTCAATTCTGAATATGGTGTTTTTTTTTTCGAGTTGTAATCCTGGTAGGAGATGAGACTCATAACGGTTCAGTGATCCTTTTTTTTTTTAATGAGAAGTGTAGCAGTGGAAAAATTTTTTTTGTTTTGCTGCTAACGTTTGAAGTTAAAAATAAAGGGAAAAAACTCACGAAACTACGGACCCGGTAAATATTTCCCTCTTTTCAACTAGCTCTCTTCGTTTCTTCTATTCTATAGTATTCTAGTCTAAGAACTTGGACTAAAACTTATTTGTTTCGTGATAGGAAAATAAATCAATTATACTAACCGGGTATACCTGGGGCACAATGGTTTGTTTGTGCTGCTAATAAATATTGAAAACTTTCGAATATACCCAATATAATATTTTATAATACTACAAGTACACAGCAATTCTATGCTATTTCGTTTTACCGTTTGATCTATCCTTGCAATATTTCGAGAACAGTTTGATGAATGACTTTTTCATTTCAAATATTTCTTGCATGAGTTTCGGGGTTCTAAAGGTTTTTCCATTTTTATTTTTTTTTTTTGTGTGCAGAGTGTGTTGGGTGACTTTTTATCTGCTACCCAAGAGAACTTCTTACATAATGATTAAGCTATTTGAGGCAATCGCCTGCTGCTATTGATGTGCAAAAAAAAAAAAAAAAGAATCCAATCTATTTTCTCTAAAAGGAAACTACTTCAAAGCTAAGAACTAATATTAAACAAGCAAGAACATCGTACAAACACTCGATGCTATAAGATATGAAAGAAAACCCACACTGCGCTGCTGCTAAGAAGCTGCAGATACTTTGATAAACATACAGCACACACACACATACGCATACAAACACGCCTGTAGCTCATCTATTATGACCTTTTTTATTCTACATTTCTACAGAGCGGGGATTTAGTAGTAGAATTTATTATATTTTGAATTCAAACTTGTATAAACTACCACCACCAACCAACCGACCAACCAAGCAACCAACCATCTATCCAATCATGTATACTATACTTCTACATCTACGAGTATTCAAGCATTTATGCTTTCATAGATACAGATACTTTATGCGTTCCGAACTTGTGCGCTTGTAAACCATCTGTCGGTTTGCTTGGTTGTTGAACACCTTTCGGCTCTATAATACAATTCATCTTTAAATATTTTTGTTGTTGCTGTTGTTGTAGTATCTGCTGCTATTTATTGTTGTTGTTTTTGCTGTTGTTGTAATCAAGATTGAGTAGTTCGGTTCGGTTCGTTCAGTTTAGTTTAACTTAGCTCTGCAATTTCGTCCCTTTTTTACCATTTTGGGTATTTCTTTCAATATTCTTTCATTAGTTTTGTTGTCGGGGTTTGCCCTTATTTTTCATATCTTTATAATTCTGTATCTTTGTGTGTATATATACATCTAAGTGAGTATGTAACTGTGTATGTGCCTATGCCATCTTAGATTTCATTATAATTTAGGCAGCATTATAATGGATAGTTGCAATACCCACGTTTTGTGTTTGT